>CM024188.1:8245000-8840744 GCA_013433145.1 Ascaris suum | reverse complement strand
CGACGTTATAACTGTTACACACAATCTTCTCGACGAGAAGACATGCTTTCTTGTGTCTGTTGGCTTGTGGTACGTTCCCCGATAGTGTGATTCATTGACTTAATTTTATTTTTGATTCATTTCGCCGTGTTCATGCGTGGTTTTTCTTTATTCGATTTGAACGATTCTTCTTGTATTGTTCACTCGGAAAATGACATAGATGTAATCCTATCAGTAAGCAATTTAAATTCACTCAATTCCTCTTCGCTGATCGTCTGAAAACTTCGTTAGTTGATTGACTGATATTATTGAGCATCCACTTGAAAATAAAGTGCATCCTGAAGGGGGGGGAGTATTATATAAGTTTGAAAATTGAATAAAATGTGAGGGATACAGTCGGTACACCTACTCGATGATTACAGTATCCCAAGAAGCGTTTGATTAATGCATCTGCGCTTATTAAAGCTACTGTCGGGTTATTTCAGAAGCGAACCTAACTGCCATGTTATTCCGCGCGTGCTCGGTATTTGGCAACGTTTAATCGTGAAAGTATGGTGGAATAAACATCGGAATCTGAAAATCCCTCTTTGCAAACAATTAAATGGTGCTTTTACACTTCATTTTTGCAGCAAATACCATACTAAATAACCATAGCGAATGAGTATTAGATTGTTTTAAAGTCTCGGTGCTCATTAACTTCTACATAAATCGAATGATAGGCGCTAAAGACAAGTGCATAAAGAAATGAGAGCCTACAAACGATAAAATATCAACGAGAAAATATGTTAAATATTGCTGCACAGTGCTGTTTATATACTCAGCCTATATAATGAAGAATGCTCTGAGCATTTCCAACATGACTCCTTACGCTTAATTTGCATAGAGTTTCGAGAGCTTTATACAAATACGACATAGTTGCAGTACGTGCGCAAGTTGCTGGCATATGAAAAAAATTTCATTCAGACCCCTAAGAGAGGGATCCCGAATTAAACTCCATTTTCACTCTCTCTCCGCCCGAAAGTGGAGAGAAAGCGCAGAAAGAAAACTTCCAGCATCGACGATTTTTTGAGTCCCAAGTGCTAACCCTACGCACAATTATTTTTGAGTTACGATAGTTATTTCGCAGATATTGCCAAATTGAGAAATGTGAATTGCGCTTTAATCTTTCCTTATTATTGCTTTCAATTTCCTTTTAACTGTTCTTTTAACTTACACTTAAATAATCCAATCTTAGGGCCGCCCACAATGAGATACAACGCTTTCTCATCAAACTTTTTAAACAAATTCCACAATTTACTCCATACCTCCGTAATCTTCTCTAAACAGCGTAAAACTCAACAACAAAAGCATCGTCTTGTCCAAATAAAACTAGTTTAGTTCACATATTCTTCAATGATATTAGTCTGTCAGGTTCCGCTTGCAACATCACTATACTCATCTTCATAGCGCTTTCACTAACAATGTTAGATAATAACAGAACCGTCTATTTAGATTGAGCCGCAAATAACCACGGCGCAAATGTCCACGGTCCAGGCAGATTTCACAGCACCCCTTTAGCAACTATAAGACTTGGCAGAAGGAAGTGGATGCAAACGTAGGTTGATGAAACTTGTTTCAATGACTGTGACAGCGTGAAAATAATATAATATAGACCGAATTATATGCAATCCGAAATAAAATGGACAGAAATAAAGCCCGAAACTTCAACAACACAAAAACGTACCAATGGTGCGTATTAACTTCCCCATTTAATCGCGGTACCAATGTGGATGAAGTGCAGGCATATGAACTCCTTGATGCCTTCCATGTTGCTTCGAAAATGCATTTTGCATAGCGTCTATAGAGTGTAGAATTGCTATTGCTTGCCATGCTATTGCCATAATGCAGCGATATTTTTGAAATCATATAGGGTACCGAAAAGCGTCGAAAAATATGAACATAAATATATTGCAGTCTAATGGGATAGAATAGCTCATTGTAGCAATAAGCACTTAAATTTCATTCTCCATCGCTATACAGATATATATTCGTAGATGCTGCTAGTTATCACCAACAGCGAAACCGCACCCTGTAGGCTTGCTTCTTTAGGTTGCACATTAGCCGCAACACAATAGCGCACGGAGGGATCTTGCGGGGCCCTCATCATGTGATGTGGTGAATCATATCCCCACCGCCGAAACGAAGCTCGTCATGCCCAACACTGTGGCTTACGTTTAGAAAATTCCCGTCATGAGCACGTGATTTCTTAAATGGGGCACCTCACGATGAGACTCCGCTGTCGAAAATCCATAAATCATCTTTAAAGGGGGTTCTAATAGTGGAGAGAGAGAGGGATGATGGTGAACCACGAACAGCAGTACGGATGACTCTGACAAATCAAGTTTCCTGAGCGCTGAACATTTGCATCTTTTTTACAAGAAACGTTGCAAATTATATCACACACGTGCTAGTGCAATCGTCTCTTCCAAAAGCCGCTCATCTCGAACCTTCAAGCCACTCCATACAAGATGTGACCTGCTGCAACTCCTACGATTTGAAACTCTGGCTCGTTACTCGTGGCGACCTCATATATTCTGAAGATGGCATGTATGCGCATTGACTGCTGACCGATAAAGTGGTTTGCTCGACAAATTTCACCTAACCTAGACACATGAGGCATTCAGAATCGCATTTTGGTGCACGAAGCTTTCAAAATCGCAATTCCTTCGTCGTTTTCTTTCACTTAGCATTTCTTTTGTTTCTTCATTTCGCGACACTCTTTTCGAGAGGCAAATCGTTTTATCACTTGCTGTCGTCATATATAACAACAACAAAAAAAGAACAAGTGCCACAATCCACAACGAAAAAAAAAACTGGTGAACGGCTATGCGTTTAACGTTATCTCCTGTCATCGATATGCTAATATACAACCAGAAAACTTATAAATAAAGAAGCTTTCAGCCTTAATCCACTTGAAAAACAACATTCATGAAGCACACTTGATGTTTAGGTAGATGTCGCAAATGAAAACAATCATTCCGGTTTGCACATAATTGGACCGTATACTAGAGGGGTTCTAATGTTCGCCATGGGTCGTGCAAATGTCGAATGCTTCAGAGATTTAGATGTTTAGGTTCTAATTCAAGGTATCAACCCCGACAAATACCGAGACACTTTTCTATGCACATATGCTCCCCCTTCCATTTAGTCAAATCAGCGAAAGTGATGCAGTCATTCGATCGTTTTTTTTCACCTTTCAATACACATTTATGCGAAATATACATGTGGGCAACACTATGTTCATTGCAAATAAACCGAATGTTATGTTGTTTGATATATGCAAACAGCAAAAGGAAAGATAAATAAAGGATATATATGTAACACTATGTAGATAACAGTCTAGAATATGCGCTCTTGCGATCTTGCATCCCACAAGCTATCGAAATACATGATTATTGTCAACCTTAAATAATATTATCGAGCAAATTCCGGGTAACCAAATCTTCAAGCATTACTAATTAGTTTGGAGTAATGGGGAAATGTGTATTTGGGACATGTAGTTAATTAAATCACAGTACATTGGTGTGAAAGCTCGCTTACAACAACTATATAACGAAATGGCCAAATTTACAGAGGATATCATCAGCAGCAACGATATACACACATCACAATTCAAAAACATAAAAACAATTTCATTCATATGGGATTTGATTGTTTTTTTTTCACAGCTTTACTTCGAATATTTCACGGTTTCCAATCACAAGAAAAAAACAACATAAACAAATCTTAGCCAAAATCTTCATCGTTACGTAATCGAATATCGACGCATATCAACATTACGTTCATTTAATTGAAAATTTAGCATAATAGAGTGGCAAATAGAAAGAGGAAATTACAAACCCCGAACAAAAAAATGACGCTTCACTTCTTCACAATCCATCAATGAGCTCATATCAGGAATCAACGCGGTTTTAGGCCCCCATATAACTTAAACTTCACCTCACTACTGAAGTAAATGTCAATGGTGAATAAGTCGATGGGTACCGTTGCCTCACAACTACATACACCTCACGAATAAAACATTCTCGAAGATTTGCGCTCTACATAGTCGGTTGTTTAATGATCGTAGATTATAACATTCGCACTGTCGTTTGCTGCTGTCACTGCCCTTGCAGAGTGGTCAATTAATCATTTTCAATGCAATTCCCATCTACCGTTAACGCAACAAACAAGAAAAATATAAGAACGTATCCGTTCTAATTCCACAGCGGAATGAAATGCTTCATCCATAGCAATTCCAAGCTCACTCCAATAAGTCAGCAACAAGTCAACCTGCTTTATTTAGCTGAAAATAAATGCAAAAAAAAAATGCCCGAATGAGTGGAAGAGATAAAAAATCTGCAGATAAATCGGATTTTCATGTAAAAACAATCATTATTACTGAAATAATCTATATCAAAGGATCAAAATATGTCTTGAAAAATTTCTTTAACAGCAGCATCGTTCTAAAGGTGACTGACAAAATCAACGAAGACTATTATGTCTTCAAACGACCTCGTAAGTGCAACCACAGTTGCTATTCTTCTCAACTAAACGTTCCATAATAGGGATCGGTCCCTACCTCCATCACAAAAAAGGCTCACATGAGCCCCGATATACCTAGGCAGTGAACGACACACCAGTGCTGTGGCATCTAACCGGCACTCTCATAAGTTCAACGATTCAAGTTCCCCGATTCCACGGCCACCAATTCTACCTGCACTGTCTTCAAAATAATTCATAATATAGAACACTTTTGTAGAAGAAATATACAATTATCGCTCATTAAAGTCCACAATCAGTCTCCATGAATTAAAGCACAAAACAGTTTGAAGTGTATAGTCATGAAGTACGTATACTTGAAACAGGTCAGTGCAAATTCGATGCATAGGCAATAGTTAGGCTCATATGGGCAAGACTGTTTTCGATTGCGCTTTTAACATTCCACCAAACAAACCGGCAATGAAACGTAAACCACGTTCGCCACCAGGTGCGTAACTCAAAACATACCTGCAAGATGATAGGCTTCAATCCAATGAAATAAGGTAACAAATGAGTATGGATGACACTGTAAAAATAACGTCGCCTAGTTATATTCTTTGTCAGAATTTTTTCCGGCTATGTTCCCCTTCCCAATAAACGCTGCTTCTCTATAATATTCCTAACTAAAATAGCAAAAGACAACAATCAGCGCAAAGAAAGATTCGTATATGCATACATGGGTAAAACACAACATATAGGAACGTTGTAATTAAGAACTTCTATTTCCCTTAGAAGATAAGAAATTATTTAAACCGCAAGAGCTGAGACGAAAGCACAGATACTTGCAGCTAGCTATTTGGTTAAAATGCCTACACTATTTGTCAGTTGAATCCACCACTGTTTTTATCGGCATTGCAGCTTTCCTGATAGCTTAGCTCGGTCACTTTTCCGGCATTACCAGTCAAAGGATCGAAGAAAGATATGGAGCAAGAAAGAAAACATAATAGAATATTGAAGAAAAAAGTTTTATAACTTTAACTCACGGATAAATGCCATAAAATAATGGTATGTGCATGTTTTGCGCATCATCACAGGCGAAATTCTAATATCCAAAATGACAAAATAGCATCATTTTCTGCACACTTCGAATATTTTGGCACCGACCACTAGTGACCACCTGCCATGCAACAAAATGGCCCTTTTAAGTGAATAAGCCAAAAACAATTCCTGAGACAACTTGACGGCGCCTGTGAACAAACGAATAGGTCTTCGCAGTCAATTCATTTCTCTTTTCACTTAATGCCGGGAGGATTTCTGACTCAACTTGCAAAAAAATAAAAATTGAAAACCATTTTTAAACACGTCAACGAGCTTCTAATGAATTCTCTTATTTCTCTCCCTATAAGTAATTCGTTGCATAATATTGCCCCAAATTTATATCCGCATGTTCAGATCACGAAAAGCATCCATTTTTTCTAGCTGGTCGCGAGCAGACTGCAAAGCAAACAGGTGCCATAAAGACCAGTTCCTTCAGGATGTGGTGGACTGATATCCCACAAGAAATTTGAAGTTGCAGAAAGATCTATAAGACCTCAGCAACCTTTACTTCCACATGTGATTCCCTTGATTGCAATGGCAGAAATGCGGATTAGTCAACCTCACCGCAAAGGTGCCGTTTCTGCGCACATTTGGAGCATATCAAGATGGCATTTGCCGCATCACACATCCATCAAATTCCCATTTTTTGCCTCTAATCGTTGACAAGTTATGCTGCTCTTGAGCTCAAATGGCTATTTAAAAACGGAAAAACGCGCCAACGGGCTGCACAATATGCGCGTATATCTTGGCACACCAAGGTGACCAGCCACCTAACGAAAAGTCTGAAAGGGGCAACGAAACATTGAAACCGCTTTTCCACAGACGGTTAATCGGCTAAGCTATGGACATCCTCGAAAAAGAATTGCTTGCTAAGTTGCCGCAAACTGTTCGAATGCAAGCTAAGTCTGCAAATTTTACAACGGAAGTGACCGCCAACAATTAATGAGAAAAAGTTCAAATGAAAAAAAAAAACGAAGAAAACAACAATATTATACGATGCGACTACACCAACTCATCGTTGCAACGCTTGTTTTCAAGGTGAAATGGCGAACGGAGACACATACACGCCGACAAACATGCACATGCAGAAGCATTGTTCCGTGCTTTTGAGAATTTCCACATGACTGCAGAAGAGGCGGTGCCGAATATCTCGGACTTATATGGAGAAACATGCCACGGTGCTGACAAGACCTTGAGTTTTTATATTCTGCTCATCTGACTTAACAATCTCATAGGTTGCCAGCTTTCGCATATTAATTAATCCAAGCCGTTGTATAAAACGTCCGCATATCAGTCGTGAATTGACCGGTCACGCTCATTTATCTTGACCCGAGTGACGCTAAATGCATGCAAAAAAATTCTTCCAGGAAGATGGTACATGATATTCGATGCATATCGTAGTCACCAAATATCGTAACCCAAGTTTACATGTTCCTCGCATGTACACATATGAGTAGACAGCGCTGCTATAATGTGCCTGCGGTCTTGAATTTCCAACAGCGCATAACAGCTGCCATTAATCTAGTTTTTACCATTATAATATTGTATGTATTTGTGCTTTATAATTATAAGATCTAATTTGTTATAATTATAAATGAATTTATAATTATAACAGTTAGTGGTTTTTATGTTGTGCTATAGAAGCACCGCTCCCACCATACAGAAAAATTATTTCAGGATGAGCCAAACAATTAAAATGACAAATGAACGTATAGCTGCAATTGAAAAAAAAATGGGTGAAACATCCGATCAAGACCTCGCTTAGTACTTATAAGACAAGGGGATCGCGAGGTGGGGGAGGAGGCGGGAGAAGCAGAAACAGGAAAACTTAAACGTATAATAAAGCGTTCAAGCCATGTAATCACCACTTTACGCGCAAATTCGCTTCAAACATCCTAATTCGCTGACGAATAAGCCAAGCATATGTCTTAAAAACAAAGCAGCTGAATTTTCCCTTCAGAAGCTAAAACAATTTTTAGGGGAACGTTGCTGCCATTCCTTTCAATTTCTTGCACCAAAACTTGCGGGAAACTCCAACAATAAACTCAACAAAAGAATCAGAAGCATACTGATAGTCAATTGTTAAAGAAGTGACAGGACGTCAAGTGACAACAGCAAAACACCCGCCTCACCTCTAAACTCTCCTATGTGGAACACAAATAAATGTATTCCCTTAAGTACATTAGCACACGAGAGGCAGACGAAAAAAATGCAGGAAATGAGTTGAAAGTTGGTGTTAAATAGAAAAACGAGGTCACAACTCATATAATAAACTAAAATGACTTCACTGAATTAGAATATGCACATGCTAATAATTCAGCAAATCCTATGCAAATAGCTAATGAATATTTTATTTAACTTTCAGGACTTGATGATCCCCATTATGCACTTTAAAATCTTAACCTCCGAAAATAAAAAAAGGCAAATAAATAACAAACAGATTAAACGAGTGACTTGGTGATAACAGAAAAAAAGCAACAACAAATGAAGCAAACAGGACATGATAACAGCAAAGTATTAATATTAATAACAGAAAGATCAACAAGAAAAAAAGAAAAAAAAGCAAAATCCCAAAGTAAGCAAGAAAAAAGATAGAAGACAAAAGTGACACAAAAAATCATAAGGCATTCGAAAAAGAATGCAACTGTAAAAGGCCGAACAAAGTTGCTATGCTGATGAAAATAAACCTAATAAACTGACGAAAACATCACTAAACAACAAAGCAAGGAAGATAAATATAACAGAACAGTTCTAAGAGACATACAAGTATATAGTAGACTTACCTGGGACTAACTTATTTCATCTTCCAGCATCTTATGAGGATAAGAAGGTGAGGATAAGAAATAGGAAATCAGAATGCCATTTCAACACCTAACTTCCACTATAAATTCCCCACACCTGGTCATTAACTGCCAACAGCAGATACTTCTTAACGAGGAAAAAGGGTCAACTTAAGTGCGAATTGCGCTGAAACAAATACCTCCCACACCGACAATCAGAAAAATGGATTTTACTTCCTAACAAGTGACCCCTCTTGGGAGAGATAAAGCGTACTTTTCATACGCAAATTTTTCAACGCTGTTGGTGACCAGCATGTTTGCATTGTTTTCTCGCCATCGGGGATAAGTGCAATAAACATTTCGGCCGTTATTACTACTATTACTGTTTAATAATTCAACGAAATAACAATGATGATATTAGTGCTCTCTTTATTGCTATACTACTAGCAGTAGCAACTACCGATACTCTATATTCACTCTCATGCATTCTTCCATTCAGAGATACAAATGTCGGCAGTAATAAAATCACGACAACAGCACTTACCAAATTAGCGCTATTGCCTGAAGGACAGCGAAAATGATCGTAACCACCGTACTTTGTAGCTGAAAAAAAATGCAAGCATTATCACTGAAGAACATAGTGAAATACGCAGAATAATGTCATCATATTGCAACCAACCCGACCAAATGTAAAGTATTTAACAAACAATTCACCTTCTTATAACCTAACCGATGTAAAATCCGATGAGTGCAAAGTGAAAATACGATCAGCATAAAAAAATGCGCGAATTTTTGGCACCTCCAAACATTTTCCGGATCACCTTTTCTGGATTTGGTGGGTGCACCTGCAGTGCCACATCGGGGGTCATCGCAAGGTGTGTATTATACCTATCAACTGCCTTCCGTGGTTTTCGAATCAAACCGAGCAGCATAATCCCCTTAATGGGTGTTTAATGAAGTAGACTTGTAAAAGCTCATAGTAACAATTCGTTACTTTGAAGAAATAACGCTCCACCAATTAACTTGTAATAAACGCAAAAATCGATAGCAAATACACAAAAGCAAAAGCAAATGTGCTAACATTTTCCTTCAGAAATTCTTCTAAGCGCTTTTGTTTTATATTTCTCACAAATAGCAAAGAAAAAGAGAGCCGACTAAAAAGGCGATACCTGGCGACTACAAAAAAATGCAAATTTACAGCCGTTTAAACAAGTTCGTTAATTAAATCCACGCGCAGAATGTTTTTCGAATGTTAAATTTTTTTAAAGCAAATAATAAAATCACTGCTGCCAGCGGATCTTCGTGATGGGCGGATAGAGATTATCAAATTGCATCCCTATGGATCTAAAAAAAACGTTTCATCTTTCTCTTGCTGGGAGAGAGACTGCGACTATGCAATAATGCTTTTGAGGCGAAATTTCTAGCCAACGAAATGAGATGAAATTTTTCAAATACTCCAATAACCCTGAGGAATTTCAATTCCCATTGTGTGAGAAAAGGCAACCACAGCGAGCCGAAAACGCTCACTGGCCGTTTTCATTTCTTTTGTACTGTACCTCAGTCATCCACGACGGGAGACAGTGGAGATTTGGACACCAAAACTCCTTCCACACGTCATTCATAAACATAACTTAGCACAATACTGAGAACGAATCAACTAAAACCTATGAAAAGGTTGCTTGTTCCTGCTCTCAAACAACCAACTTTGCGGATGCCTCTCGGCTATGGATGACCTTCCTGCTACACCTTCTCCCTTCTCTCCTATCCACCAGGGACCGAAAGAACCTCCCACCCCAGTGAACACATGAGCCATTCCATTAGACAGCAGGGACCATCTCGCGTGTCTTCTCCGCAATCTGCTTTCAAACCTTTCCTTCATTAAGTTAGGAAGAAAGATACTAGAGTGGCGGTCGATTCCAATGAACACCCTAAGGATGGGCACTGATTTTCTGGGTAGGAAATGAGCACATTTCATAGGACACTCAACGGATAATGTCAATGTCGGCGTATGTACAACTGCCGAAGAAAGCAATTATTTAAATAAAATTGTTGTGATGAGCGAAAAGAAAGAAGAGGATGAATGAAATGTGAATGAAAAGAAGCACTATGCTGCAAGCGCAATTGTTTCCACAATAAAGCAAAACGATTCCCAACTAGCATCTAGCAAGTATCTTTCCTATAAAGATGAGTATATTCTAATACCGCAATGAACCCTTTTTGAAAATTTTATTTCCCTTGGAGCCTAACAATGAGCGCTTTTATTTTCAACACGCTACAGCAACTATTTAACGCAGTTTCCAAGCCGACACATAGCTATGATGCTTTGAAGGAATGAAAAGGAAGACAAGCAGACAACAAAAATGAAGACAACAGACAAATATCATCGGACACAAAAAAAAAAACGAAAAAAAAGTGCAACTGTACTCCTTGGGGACCTGAAGCATTCGATCATGTCTTCTTCCATAGGCGCCTTATGTAATACATCATGAATATCGCACGGTCAGTAGATAGACATGTGGAACGTAACCGTAGTGAAATATCCTCGGGGTGTTAATCCAACGTCGAGTGGTGCAAAAACAGATGAACTGAATGGTTGAATCTTGGTTGCGAGCTTGCTCGCACACTCACTTCAAGCAAACGTTCAGAAACGGAATGCTAAACGATATAGGAATGAAGTGTGTGCGGTAATGACCATATCACTATAGTACCACAAAACACTACGACGATAGCATTTTATGCAGTCACCCATAAATCCCGTAAATTCTCACATAAATAAAACATCAGCTTGCAATAAATAAACAGCAATACCATGGCCGCTTTTCGCTTGAAGATGTGCCTGAATGTGGTATCTGCTCGGTGAAAGAACGACTATATCCCGCAACGCCCAATCATAATTTCAGCCACTGCAACGGCTGATAATTCAGTGGAAATTTTATAACTCTCACTGCTGCATATGAAAATGGCGGCCGGAAATTGCACATTATTGGCGAATATTTCAGCTTTGGAAAGCGGCCGAAACACCAACGTGTGATAAAGCAACGAGTATAGGATAAATAGAAGGATACTGCCAAGAAGAACTTCCAAAAAGGAAGGCTGGTGATATTTTCAAAACGAAGACGACAATGCTAGGTAGGCCAACTATCATAACATAACAAGGATGTAGTGGATAGTGGCAATACAGGTTCTGGCCCCTGACAGAAAGGAATGGAAGAACACAGCACACAATTGCGATGCAAATCAACGGGTGCATAAACGCTGCAGAAAACTATTTGAAAGATAGATCAATGCGAGATATGAGAAAAAACAACTTTCCTGTGACATTGATTTTCTGGACTCTCAAGTTTCATTAAATGAAAAATATATTTCTTAAACAGTAAGAAATCCCTTAGAAAATATCCCTCCCTCTTAAAAATTATAATTAATTCATTACTTCCACTGGTAATATGAACATATAAATATAAAGATGCAAAAGAATATCGACTTCAATACTTAGCATTATTCTTATATCCGTCAGTGGCTTAAAAAACGGACCAATACATTGAAATGAACGGAAGTAAAAAAAGAGGAGATATTTGGACGAAATTTGTTGAATAGATAACGCTTCCATCGATTGAAGAATCGAAAAAGAAAGAGAATTCGCATTTTAGTGAAAATATCAAACAGCACCAATCTAAGAGAACAATGGAAACGTCTGTGAAAAAAAAAGAGCTAAGCAAATGACGTGTCAATCCGAGGATGAGCGCAGACCTGCTTTACTGCTTCACTGCTTCACCCCGCCGATCAAATCCGCTTCGCCCTCATCTTTTGTTGTTCATATTCAATCCGAAAATGATGCCTTCGGAATGCACTTCACTTCAAACTATTTACTGCTTACTCTTGGTCCTATTATTATGGCACAAGCATTCTTCGTTGATCTACTCCATCAAAAGCATCACAATACTTCCAACGAGCGGAAGTCCACGACCCCCCTTCCCCCCTCCCCAAAAAAAAACAGAATACGTGAAACAGAAGAGATAACTACTGAAAAAAAAAAACACTTTCAATACTTGTGCCATTAGGCAATTTTAAAGCACTTCTGAACTCACCGTCTCTCTCACAATATTCTAATCTTCAGCTATACAATACGGGAAAAAAATTGCATGCTTTCTCACCTCATAAACATTTGTCTATGGAATATGCTCAAATCTGCCAATCAAGAAACATCACGTCCCACTGTTTACAACCTCTTCTCCTTAAAATAAATAAAACCCATCAATCTAAATTACAAAACTAATTAATAAAATAGAGACAAAGAAGGCGAAAATATGAAAAATAGTTGCATCAATAATTCAAATTCGATTATAGGACTATTTTTGTATGAAGGTCACTTCGATGAAGATTTCACTAGAGAAGCGAACAAAGTAGGAATTTTATGCAATTGCAATTGCAACTACATACTGCAATAATTTTATGCAATGACGTCCACATATTGCATTAATTTTATGTAAGTGACTAGACATAACATATGTTTCAGGGATCACGTCTGACTGATAATAAGGACATATTTTCAACCGATCATACTTCTTCGAGCTCACTTTTTGCATCGCTGAGATGAATGCTTAAAATTGTACGCGGTAAAAATTTTGCATATTTCACTGCCATATTGCTGAAAATATTTTCTTTGCTAAGCAAATAAAAAGGCGCTATGAATTGCTCTTTAATTCATCCTTCTTCCACTAAAAAAGAGCAACTTTGGGATATTATTCCTGTAATAGGTCTTCTAAGTATCAAAATCGCTGAACTAAAAATGGTCTCGTAGATTGGGAATAACATTTTTACAAACCTCTCACATCACATTACAATTATAGGTGGATAAACGCCCCTCTTCCTCATCTCGTCTTACAATTTCAAAAAAGTTTTGCACAATTTTATTGCTGAATCACTGTTACTTTTCTTATCCATTCTATTTTCCACTTTCAGCATTTCCCTCAAATTCTCTACACTCCTATAACTGCCCGGAACACTGTATTGGTAAGCTCTGAATGTGATCGCAACATGAGAGAGACAATATGTGGATTCTTACTTCATTCATCCATTAACATGCCCACCTTCCCAATCGTCGAAGGAATCTTTCACTGGTTGGGGAAATCAGTGTTCAAATGTAAACATATTTAAAAGCAAACAATTGCTGAAAAACAGACTGATGAAAACAACACTTGATGAATATCATGGGCATTTTTTAGTTGATCAGTTGAGTCGACTTTCATTCAAATGGGAAACAAAAGAAAAATATCTTATCGTAAGCTTTAATGACACAACACCCTAACGAATAACAAATTTCCATAAGATTGTAACTCTTTCAGATGAATGCAACGTAAATCAAAAAATGTCGACGTACGTCTGTCGACCTCTCTGCAGACAATTCCCAACAAACGGGCTCTTTAAAAATGCATCTCAGCAGAGAATTTCATTCCACTAGGATAATGGAATAGTCAGTGATTGTATTGTGCCTATGCGTGAAGGCTCATCAATGAACGCCAATCAGTGTAAACTCGTTTGCATATATCAACAGAATTCGCCGAGTGGCTGTCTCACTTAGCTGTCAGTCAAAACTGATGAACGCTTAGAATGTAAGTGAACAATGAGCTGTAATAGCCTTAGCGAAACAGTGAAAGCAAAGAATGCAATCGAACAACTAGCCATAGCCCTGGTCAAATGGTGAACATCAAGAGTGCAATAACCTTTGAACAAGTAAGCTTCAAGTTGAACAACTTGTTTAGTAGGATAACAAAGAGCTTTGAACGCTAAGATTGTGACGTTGACGCTGCACGAAACAATTTCATGGTAAAGAGGTGGGTTCATTTAGATCGCTGGGATCGACGTAGACAGTCAGGACTTTATTGGTCGGACGGGAACCGAAGACCACATCCCTCTTAAAAGCCAATTAGCCCACTGAACATTCTCTAAGTCAAAACTCCCGAAAGGTTAGGTAGAGATTGAGCTCAGTAGCCGACGGAAAAGAAGAAGAGGGGGAGGGAGGATGAGGAAGACTTGAAACTTAACAAAAAAAGACATCATTCAGTGATGCAATATGACCGGCTTATTTGTCTTTCCAATTGAAGAAAGAAAACAATTTAGAAACAATTTGCCAATCTTCCATGTTTTCAGTTTCGCCTGCTAGAGATGATAGGCCTATGAGCTTTGCAAAATTGACCACCTATCTCCTCTCCCTTCTCCTCGTCGATCGCCTCCCTACACAAATTGGCTAAAGTTTTAGTGAGTGAGCGTACAAAACACGGCACTTTATCAATTAAAAACTTTTTGAACTCAATAAATTATAAATAACTGCCATCACTAAAGACAAAAATATTGGTGTGAAGTGACCACAGTTAAAACTACAAGCTGCCAGTACTAAAGCAAACTGACTGACCATTACCACTCCCGACCACTATAAGGCCATTGAAAATTAATAATTCCTGATCAAAAAAGGGTGGTGAGACAAGAGGTTCAAGGTGCTTGGGATGGAAACTGCAATATAATTGCCAAACATGAAGTCTTTGACTTAAACATATGCAACATCCCTCATTTCATTGGGATTTCGATTTTGAGCGTCCCAACAATCTCGCTCCTTCCCACCTTCTCCCCCATTCTCTTTCCTTCTCTCTCTTTCCGACCTGTCAACTACGAAATACGCTTATTTGCCTCAGTAAATGGCCAACGCTCACAAATTATATTTCAAACACAACATTTCTTCGGCTTTCTCTTCTTTCGAGCCTCTAGATATCTGCTCCCCCTCGATACAACCCTCAAGTGCAACAAACAGATAGACTGCAACTTTTTCCAAGAAGAATGGGGTCAAACCATATGAAGACCGCACACAGGCAAACAGACCATCCATATTTGCATGCCAAACACCTGAGTGCGTCGAAGGTCACAAGTGGTTCAACTTGCTAAAGAACAGACCACGAGTTGAGGCAGATTAAAGGGTTCGACTAGAGACGTCGTAATTAGGGATGGTGAAAGTCGTCAAACCGAAGTTGGTTACGTTCTCGAGATCCAAACGCACAACGTGGAGTCCGCCCCGCAATGGAGGCGGAGCCAAACCACAACAACATTCAATTCTCCGATTGCTGTCGTTGAAGAGTGCCTGCAGTTGGCTCGTTGTGAGAGCAATTCGTTTGCAACTCGTGCCCTTATTCTACACCTTTGAAACGTCTACTCTTCTATTGTTCTTCTTGATCACACAATACGTCCTACCTCCATAAATTATACTATAGTCTGCCGGAGGTTCTTCCTCTTTTTATTCAACGAGACCGCGATCTCGATTTAACAAACTTCTATGACCGGTTGTATCGCTTCACTTCCGGTTAATAACAACCCGATTAACAACTATTCGAAGCAACAGCGACATATTCGCACGGCTCGCAAGCCCACCCACTAACTATTTGTGTAGCGTTTGGATAACATCCGAGACATCCAGTCCCAACACCTGCGGTGCCTCAAGTGCCTTCCAGATCAGACCTTCAGTTAAAATAAACAACAAAAATGACAAGCAATCGGAAGTCGTCACTATTCAATCGATGGAAGCAGCAGAGCACTGCCGATCAGCTTGAAGGTATCAGTGAAGAAGAGATGATCGAATATAAAGAAGCATTCCGGTTATTTGACAAGGTAATTCAGTCTTCCAATATTTATTCCTATTTCAAATTTTTATACTAATAGATGAACAAAAAACCACAACAACACGAACTAGGTAGAGAAGCATCCCTACTAAGATGACAGCAGGGTAGACGCTTTTGCGTTTCGCTCATCTGAACAGCCATCTTCATCAACTGCTGAAAAAAGTAATGACTCTATGCTCTAAAAAACCTTTGCATCAATTGCTAGAAAAAGTAATGACTTCATCAACCGTTCACAATATCCAACATTAAAAAAAATGCGAATTTCCACAAGCCAGTCAGTATAAATGAAAGAAATCTCGGCGTTCTTTTTTCTTCACTCTGCATATCTAAATTTTTCCAAAGGAGTACCATGATGATAAGAGAATAACTTAATGCGTATATTATCCCCATCAAAATTTCATATTTTCCTAATTCAATGTTTTATGCCCACTGAACGAACAAGAAATTCAATTGAAATTCTTTCAGCAATAAAAATTTTTAAAAACATCCTATGATGTTAAATATTAAAACTTTACATAGCAATTTCTTCATTAAAAGTTCTCATAAGTGCATAAATTCAAGCTTATTTCCCTTCACAAATTATCAATCTTCATTATCAGTCATCAAAGGACACAGCATCGCAAACATACAAAGTATTTTCAGAAATACTACCGCTTAGCAATATTCTCCTCGCTTCGAATGCTAAACATCCCTGAACAAAATCATCATCACATGTTCCGGATGACAGAAATATTGCTGCTCTCAATCGCTAGCTAACCCCTCTCTCCTCTCCATCTCCCCCCTCCCCTCCCCCCCACGTTTGTTTCATCGTGGAAACTCCAATTCAACATCACAGGATCATCCATGGAGCCTAAATAACCGTTTGCTTCGCCACTCAAAAAACTTCCAAATTCACAGGAGCAGATCGCTTCAATGACATATAAATTAACTTCAATAAATGAGCAAGGATAGCAATGTCAACGTTTCTCCCTCTCCTGCCAATTGTTCAGTCTTTCTCTGATGGTGTAGATGTAGTTCGCAATTTGTGAAACTACTGATGATTATTAAGTTCAGAGTTCCAAATGGATCAGGGACTAACAACATTGCCAACCCGTTCATGTGGGAGTAGATCAGACTAAATAAGGTAAGCATACTAACCGATAGCATTACAACGCCGCGTAAATCCACCTCTAATTTCTCTTTTACTGCTCCATTATCTAAAACGACTTCTCAAGTTGATCACATAGCCAGCATCTTTATAACCAGCAATTATTACTAATAGGATAAAATCTAGTGAAATCCTTAACGATATTTCCTAACGCTTAATTCAAAGCACTTATCTGTTAAGAAATCAAACTTTCTCAGCACCATCTGATCAATTACTTACACAAATCTCATTGTCGATTTCGCTCAAAGAACTATAAATTAGCGCTTAGATGAAAATTTGGAGCATCTTTAATTCAAAAATCCATTAAACTTCCTACCCGCCTACCAGCCCCTTTCGCCAACAGCAGTGAATATCAGTTTTCATCCGAAGTGATTCGTAGACGCATCATCAATCAACAACAAACTCTATCAACTCGTTCGTTTATTCAGAGCACTTAAAAACTCCATCCAAACGATTGCCACTTTTTTGGTTAAAAAATGGTTTTATATCATCATCATGAAAGAAAAGCGCAAGAAACATCAAAATGCAATACATAAATATATCATTCCCACTCCCACATTTCCATGCTTTAAAAGCGTTTATCGCAATATGACAGCATCAAGTAAGCACTTATTTACACGAATTCTACCATCTAACGACAAATCAATCAAATGAATAGAACTCTTAAACAATCTGGAATTATTCAGCTATAATTTGCTGCTCACTCCAACTCCCCATCTTCTAACTATACAATCCAATTTCTATCACTTTCGCCAAATCACCTCATCTGTACAACAGTATGCATCGAGTAAATCGATGTAGGCAACCGGGATTAATAGATCAAACTCAGCTCAACGGGGATTATAATTAGATTCTATACTCTTGCTAAAGTGCGCCAAAGCCGATTCCGATTCCACCCTTGATCGAGTTTAATCCAACCTCGCCAATATGCAAAAAACCGATTGAAATACACCTTCCCTGCATATTCAAAAAGTGGGAAGAGGCTAAAATCGCCTATCACCACATAATGGTAAATATCCCATACGATCTCATACAGAAGGATAATACCTTTAGTATTGCAAGACAATAGGGTAAACGACTCACGAGGACCTTCGTGAGGACAGCAGAAGGATAAACAGAAGGAGAAGAATAAGGACAACCAAAAGACCTCAAAATTGCAAGCAAATTTACATCCGCAAATGTACAAGAGATTTTTTGCGAAGGTGCTTACTCCGAATTTCTTATCTGCTTGGAAATTTTAACGTCAACATAGAAGAAGCCTCACTCTCCCACTACGCGTCAAAATATTTGCATATGACAGCTCCTAATATCCACTAGTTTATTTACTTCCTCCTTGTGGCTTTCTTGTTCATCGACCAACACCTCTCATTGTTAATTAAATGTTCTTTTATAAATCATTACTCCACACTAATGCCACAAAAAACCAATTGAATTTTTATGGATAAAAAATAGGAATCGATTTTTTAAACGCCTTTGCGAACCAATGAGCACGGGAAATGTAGATATCTGTAAGATCGTGCTGTATACAATAATCTCGAACACTTCTTATGCAACTATATCATTAATTTTTATCCTTCAGACCATTCCTTATCACCCACTATCAGTGAACCAGCCACAAGTCTTGGACATACCCACCTCAGCACCTCTCGAGAGAAACACATCACGGTCAGTCACACTTGCAACATCTTTCAGTCATGCCTAATTTCTTGCATCGAGCATCTTTCAGTCTAGAAGGGCAGAAAACATCACCTGTTCTGTTCAAGTTCATTCAGAAAGCATTTAGAGTTAACTACTCCAGCTTCCACTATCTAAAGGAGAAAAAAAATGAAACAATGATGCAACCAACTGGAAACGAACGCCTAGAAGAAAGAAAATCTGCATTTTTGAGGCTCCCCTCATCTTCAACCCGTGCAAGGATGATCAGAAAAGCTTACATTCGATCGAAAAATTATCGCAGAATTTTTTTATATGTAAATATGAGGTTAATTTCTATAGTTAACCTGTGATGGTGGAGATGAATTCTCTCGCTCCTTCTCCCCCGCCATCAGTACGGCTCCGCAAACAACTTCTTTGAAGTCCATGCAAAAGGACCTCAAGAAGAGAAATTGCTAGCCTGCCACACCCAAAATTCAATTTGACCAGACCAGTCATAGTTTTTGTGGATAAACGTTTTCAGAGAATACATCTCTGAAAGATCCCCTCAAAACTTCCCTATAAAGGCCAACATAACTCCTCGACATAATTGCTCAAGACACCTGCAAGGCGGAGAAAGGAGGTCAGGAAGGAAGGCTGGTAGTATGTATTTTCTCTCCTGGAATACCTTCCTTGCCAAGACTTCCATTTCTTAAAACGATTACCTCATTCAAATGGAGAAACTGATCGGAGAAGCGTGCTTGCTTAAGAATCTACCATGCGCGTGCTTAATTAAACGCACTTCCGCCTCATGAAGAAGGTTCAAAATCAGACTGATGCTTATTGCTGTTGCGTCTTCGTTTTTATGTTGAACGGGAAGCGCCTTAGCACATGGTTTGCGAGACCTTTCCAAAGTTCTTCGTGGATTGGTTATTATATGAAAGTACCAGAGACAGACTTATCGTATCCTCTTCAATAAAGCCCCTCCTAACATCCTAAGATTTCTGGTGGCACAACATCTCCATATGGGGAATGAGATGTCATTAGAAAAGTCCTCAGAACAATAGGCCATTATAGAAGCAGTGAATTATAAAATACATAAATCATATTCAATGTATTTCTTTCTACTCCAGCAGACTTGCGAAGAAAAATGCCAACAGCTTAACATCCTCACAAATTCCGATAGATCGAACTATAGCTCGAAGTTCAACAGAAAAAATACCCACATTCAAAAGACCTTTTTAAAAAAAAAATCGACAGGTAGAAAGCGAGGTCTACTTTGCCAAACCTTAAAATGAATGTAATCTTGTCAGAAGGAAATTCCTACTAACGCTAATCTCGCTTCAATAATATCTTTGTGAAATTTATAAGAAGTCATCACATTCGAGGTTTTATTGCAAGCAATACGGCATCCTTTTTCCTAATTTAGCCCTAGGAGTGCCTGCTGTTGCTTCAATAATCTCGACTCACTAACAAATAAACGCCACGACAGACTATCCACATTAAAACAGCTGCACCCGAACAATAAAAGACAACAGATGTGGAACTCCTTGTGCCTCGTCACTGCAAAATTTCTTCCATAATAAGATTTCCAGCAGTGAAAAGAACCGCACAGGGTGAATAAAGTTAAGATATAGCAATAAAGCCTAAGTGACAAATGAACGGCACCACTCCCCCACTAAAATTAATCTCCATTCAACAAACGCCAATTACAATGAACTCCAACCAGTGAAGCAATGAGTGCCGAGAACACTTTCAACGTCTCTCTCACATAACAACCACTCTGTCGTTGTGTTATCTATTTTTTGACAACTGAAAAAAAATCGGAGTGTCCAGCATTTAAGTGTTATAATCCTGTCAAATAATACAAACGAAATGTAAGCAAATAATTTCCACATTGCATACTAGTTTGGGGTTGCCTTTCAATAATAGCTCTAACAATATTCAAACCAAATAATGAAATAAAAACAAGGACATAATGGCATCCACATGAGGGGGTGCCTTGCTTATTACATCTGATTCTCTACTATGTAAACGGTGTTAAGAAGGTCCTAACTTTCGCCACTGCTATCCTGACCTCAGGTTACAAAATAAAGAATCGAATGGGTGAAAGACAACCACTTTAATTAGTGTCTAAAGAAAAAACGAAATCTCTTAGAAACACTCATTCAGGATGGTAATGGTTCAATCTCTTCCAAAGAGTTGGGAGTTGCGATGAGATCGTTGGGTCAGAATCCCACCGAACAAGAGCTTCTCGACATGGTCAACGAGGTCGACATCGATGGCAGTGGCACAATCGACTTCCCCGAATTCTGTCAGATGATGAAACGCATGAATAAGGTATGGCATTTCTTTCTACCACGCTACTGCAACAACGCCGACTGCTGCAAATAGTTCCGACTTCCGAAAAAGAGAAGAACAGAGAAGCTGGAACATCCAATTACCGGAAAACCCGGTGCACACCTTCGGAAAGCTGCAACAACTGTTGCATGCTCCTTGTGCGACCTAACATTAAGGAGCACCACCCTAATGGAGAGCGTCACTGCGGGCACAGCTTCCCTCGGACAAGCATCAAGGAGTGAGCTCTTAATGCCGCAACCAGCCAGCGACCCTCTGGGATATAAAAGGTTTCACTGACCTTAGTAGATCGTCCTTCGAACTCATAGCCCAAATGGTGCAAGCAGGCTCTTTTAACACTATGCTGCACAGTCCGCCTTCCCAACCCCTCCCGACCTCCTTATCCCTTTCTTCTATGTGTAAAATCAAAGGTTGGGGTACTTGAAGAGAAATGTTTCCCTACGATAAAATCGCTCATTCTTATATAAAGACGCAAATTGCCATTTAACCACATTGAGCGGAATCACTGACAGGCACCTATCAAACTAAATGCATACAGCAATCACAACCCACCCTCGATCGCAAACAACTACCTTACCTTCTTCTACAGGAAAACCTTTCGATAAGATACCGAATGCATTGGAAACGAATTGCATCAACAACTGCAGCATAACTGAACCAACAAACTGAATTTACCCTCTTACTGCCATCAAAATAGAATCTCTCGCACAAAACATGACCGGAAATGAAGGAGGGCTTATATGAGTTTATGGCAAAAATGATCATATATTTGCCATACCAAATAAAACAATTTCTAGCCAAGATGTTATATCGCAAAATTTCACGACTATTCCACTGATTAATTTCTTATCAATTCCACTACAAACAACGCATCACTCAGCAACTACTGCTTAGCAAGTGAATTCTTATTTGCTTCTCCCACTGCAATGATCTATTCAAAAGCGGTAAACGTGCTAAATATATTTTAGAGCTCGAGGGCTTAGTTTATATAGGTGAACACTTGTCGACATAGTGAGCGAAAAAGAAAATCAATTCATCTGGGACGAAATTGTGAACGTTTCCCTTAAAAAAGTGGATCCGCTTCTATATCACCAGATTTTTCTACTTCTTACCGGATTCACCAGAAGCATCCACCATTCGGTGGATGTTCCTGGTAAATACGGTGTCCGATTCCATCAAGTAATTAAACCCCATTTCTTTATGAGTTTTTGGCGTTCGAATGACTATAAATAATTATTCGGATACCTCATACAGCATGAATAAATAATGCAGAATGTTTTATCAGTAGTTCACTACTTCCGATCTGTGAGCTGTATCAGAAATCCATGACTTCCAACGTTTTGCAGGTCCATCGATTCTCCCATTGTCATCCGTTTATTACTTATATACGAAAACAAATCTAGCATTAATCAACAAACACTTCGAGGCAATCAAGTCAGTGCTGATCGCTTATTGAATGCAAAATAAATAGCCATAAATGCACTCAATTTAATATCAATATCCCATATCCGCCTCAGCAAAAACGCCATACATTCTCATCGACATTATTTCTTATGACATCTAACAAATAAGCAATGAGCAATATGCACGCAATAAGTAAGCAGGTTGTATATGTAGGTTAGCAAAACGCGAACAGCTGTGATCAAGTGAGCGGCTGCAATGATATTAAGACAATATGCATACATTTAATTAGCAGTATTGAAATGTAAATGAAAATACTGTTTCTAGCTAAAACATACTAAGCCAGCAACTAGACAGTTTCATGATACACATTACATATCGCATTTATTTTTTTGATCGGTGAGTTCTGCTGTTGACATCTTTAAAAACAACGACGTATACTCAAGCATCTACTTGGTGAAAATGATACAGAACCTTTGAAAATCTCCAAATATTTTCGATAAGGGGATATATTCACAAACACATTTAAAAAGTGAAATTTAATAAATAAACAAATATATATATATATATATATATATATATATATATATATATATATATATATATATATATATATATATATATAATTCAAAAAAGTCACAACGAATAAGAAAGATAAAAGTGTATATAATACCCACTTATTGGGTCGTTATTATTCGTAACTGCAAGAGGTGATATCAATACGCACAACCGTAGCATATATATCTAAATGATAAATGATATTAAGGAAAACGATAGTGAAATGATACGAGAAGCATTCCGCGTATTCGACAGAGATGGAAACGGATTCATAACGGCAGAGGAATTTCGATATTTTATGACTCATATGGTGAACAATTTAGCGATCAAGAGGTCGATGAAATTATCTCTGAAGTTGATATCGATGGTGATGGTCAGGGTATGTACTTATATTTTCATCGTTCATCGAATATCCTTACAACTCCAAAAAGTTTATTGCGCTTGATAACTATAAAATATATCCTATCAGATGAGTAGTTAAGATGAGTGCAAAGTATTCAGCAATCTGCCTAAAGAATTAATGCTATAGGGAAAACATTTTCAACCTCATGCAAGCCTGTAAGATTACTAATAAGATAATAGACTTTAAACAGTATCAGAAGAGAATCTCTTCTTTTTAATTTCATTGTGCTTGGATTAGCTGATTTTCCAACATCTACTCTTCGCCTTAAATATGGGTCATAAACATTAAGTGAACGTCTAGCATCCTGTCAGTTTTCCTTGACTGAACAATTGCCGAATATGACTAGTTCGTAGCTGAAAACTTGCAGTGGAATCTTCAGTACTGTTCCACAGACAAAATACCTCTACATTCGATGAGCTTGACCAAACCAATGTGTATAACAGAATCCTCATCCCACTCCTTCTCCTCCTCAATCCCCCTCCCCCAAAACCGTTCCCCTGTCTACTCGGCAAAAACGCTATATCTAAACTATGGCCTATAATGTTTCCGTTTCTAAGTATCGTAACAGACTAATGGCTGCAAAATCTTGCCTAAGCCTCAAAACGTTTCATTCTTTTTCATCGCCACTCGCTTTAGACTTTTTCGCGAATATGGAATCCCACTGAGCCTTGAGAGCGACAGTGAGTCACTCAAAAATACAAACCATCACTCAGCTTAATAATGCTTGGCTAAATATTGCCGACATTAATCCAATCAATATGAACAACATAATGCCTCTTTAGCTGGCGAGTCATTAAAACGTAGCTGGCTGCGCACAAAACAACTGCACAGAATTTTTTTAATTGGCTGAGAATGTTTGTGTCTCGTTCCATCTCAGTCAATATGTTTTGGCTGAGAGTATGAGAGTGTTTAATCTGGCTATGAAATCAAAGCCGCAAACAAAAGACGGCTGTATTTTCCTCATAACCGCCTCAGTTGATCATACAACCAATAACTAGGCTATTTTAGATTTCAATGAGTTCACAGAAGAAATTGATACCTCTATATAAATTTTTCTGACGTTGTACCTAAACAATCCATCATACCCAAATACCTAAAATTACCCAAAAAATAAAGTCTGGAATCCATTAAAAAAATGAAGAAACCGACGTTCGATTTCCTACGAATTATTCTTTTTTTGACGCAGAAGAATATACAACCGAAACCAAAACTTCCAACAAGCATCGCCCTTGGGATTTCAATTCATCTCCTCAATATTCATTAACTAATAAACTTTCTATAAGTTTTAATCTCTAAAAACTATTAGTACTTTCAAGAATTGTGAACATTGATAAAATGAGCAATATTAATTGCTTATTTAATAAGTGAACGATAAAAACTTAAAAAATAAGATAATTTTTAAAAAATAAAATCAAAGAAAATTAAAAAATAAGCGTCGTAAATCAGAACCACGATAAAACGTTCAATCGAGGTTATATGCATAAGGAAAACGGCAAAAAAACCTTTGAAATGAAATTAGATGCCACAGTTTCCAAACTTAAAAGGTAATATGCAAATGAAAATCAAGGAGAGTAATTTCCACCTCAAAGCTCAAAAAAATCTTTGAAACACAATCAGAAACTGACATTATGGACGAATTTTTTCCGAAGATTTAAACTATTCTAAAAAAAATACAAATTACAAACATAACGGATGATTTGATCAATTGTTGAACAACACGAAACGAGTGAAATATTTTGGATGAAACTTTCTATGTGTTTCATTTAAGCCTGTTTTTTCGAGACGTTTACTGCTATCGTTAGATATAATTGCCGCCGTATGTTTCCAGCATTAGCACAAGCCTCATCTTGGCCAAACTACACCAAAGCAAGCTCAATTCCAGCTGACATCCACATCCACCTGCAGCATTCCAAAAAGCGTTCCTTGCGCGTTCAGTGTTGCTGCCTTCACCTCTTCAAAAGCAGATGGTCAGTGTTGCTGCCTTCACCCTCTTCAAAAGCAGATGGTTCAGTGTTGCTGCCTTCACCCTCTTCTTCAATTTGCTTCAATCAACTGAACAAATTTACCGGTTATTGCTCGTAAAACAACGTTAAAATCTTTCAAGTGCACATTCGTTGCATTCACAAAACGCAACCGCTATACGCGCACCCCAAAAAATCGATTCCATTTGCACGAATAGTGCAATAATAAACTGCAATGGGAGAGATCAATGCAAAATGCAAAAGCAATTGCACTTTTTCGGCATTTGAATTGATGTCGACTTTATGGAAACGTTGAAAATGTGTCAAAAATAAAACGTCAAGGATAACAACTGAATGTCAATTGCCCACTCACTTCCTACCGTATACAAATGATCGCATATTTCTAAACGTCAACAGTATGACGTGGGTGCACCATCAACCCGAAATATTGCTTCCTTTTCCTCGTTCACCCAATAAATATATTATCTTATCGACAATAAAATACCCCTTAGAATCATCACCAATCAACGAAAAAATACAATTTCTCCGCTCTTTCGAAAATATCCAATTCGAAAAATTTGAGTGGTACTCATTAAAAAAAGGAATGGGTATTAAAAACTCGTGTGGAAATCAGGCAAGACGAGATGGCAAGAAGCCGCTACTCTGTCGCCTATGAACATTCAACTACTCCCCTAGTTTTATAGGTAGTAAATGCAAATAACGCCGACAGAAATGTAATCGTAATATTCTCGTTTTAAAATTCGATTAATTATTTTCCCGAACTAAAGATACACCACTTTATTAGCTAAATAACTTCTACGAATCGATGCAACGTCCTCTTCTTTCACAAATATTTCTTTCTCTATCAGATTAATCTTTACCGGACACTAGTAGCAATGCGACAATAATGATGAATGTAGATACAGCAACAATAATAATAAAATTAAAAACAGTAGCTAATAAAAAGTAATAACAATAATTATTATAAATAATAATAAACAGCAATAAATAACTGATAACAGTACTAATAATAGCAATAGTAATAAGAGAATTAAAGTAATGGTAGCAATAATAACAACAGTAATGACAATATTTTAAAAAATGATAATAAAGCGACCACTCTTCACAAGTTAAATCCAAGAGAAAGCTATCCAATTTCCCAAGAAAAGCTCCGATCAACTGCGCTAGTGCCACCCATGGTTTTATATGCACAGTAACTAAGGTATCCAGCTCGCAAATAATGCGCTATGGAATTACCGACAGCAGTTTAGTGGATTAAAGCATGTGCCCAGAAATTGGACGGTCGCAGTCTTGTATGCGCTTGCAGACGACTTCTTCACCCCTTATCAGACAACGCTCATCACTTATGTGTGGGCATGGTTGAAACTGACCCCAGTAATTATGTATAACGGTAATAAGAAAAATAATAGTAGTTAACAAACAACAACTATTAATTAATAAGTAATGGCTGGCGATGAGTAGTTGATTACTATTAGTCAATTACTAGTTATTAATTCCAATAATATTAATTAATAAATAATAATAGCAATAATAGTAATAGTAATAATACTGACAAATAGTAATAATAGTAATAATAATGAAAATCTTAACAGTAATAACCATTAGGACAAAATAAAAATTAAGAAACAATAACAATAGTAAAAATAATGGTTATAAGAATATGACAGTATGAAAATAGTGTTGAAAGTAAAATCCATAACTTTTCTATGAATAGATAGATGTACATTTCAGATCGACTACGAGGAATTCGTACGAATGATGACCAACCCATAGAAATGAGTGAGTGATAATTCCTCGAAAGGTGTATCCTACCTGGCGCATCAATAAAGCGATCTCAATAATTAGAAGCAAGTCGCATAGGCACAAGCTCATATCCTCGTTGTCTACGAGATTTCCTCATCGAGTGTATTTCATGACAGACACATTAGTATGGATTTGCTTATTCAAATGCTTCTTATAAATGTTTCTTCTTTGAAAATGCTAATTAAACTGCTTTCCCTATCACTGTTCTATACACATATATCCCAACCTTGCCAACAAATCCAGTATTTTCTGCTGAAGTTGCTGATGCACAACAGGAACTCAGACGCGATATACCATAGCAATCGCTGTCTTAAATGGCTATTCGCCAATTTCAATTCCCACTCATAAAGAAAATAAACCTTTCTTCGTAAAGGATAAACAATGGAGAAAGGATATGGGGGGTTTTTTCAAACAGTCGAACTAACTGACAATAACGTTTCAACCTTTGACATGCACAGATGGCAAATACCGACTGATGAGTGCAGCTGCAAGAACCACATATCGTACCGTTCGAAGAGATTGGCATGATGTGTATGTGTGTACCTTTTTTTTCATCCCACTCAGCAAAGCAATCAACGTAAACAGAATACGTGCAAAATGCACCAATATTTTAAGCGCAAAAAAACGGCATTTCTATGTCCACAAAATATTTTCCTCACCCACATGTATCTGACTTAATTATCCATCAAATATTTTTGGGCATGCACACTTGCCAGAAATTCTTAATCTTCGGCGTTCTCTTATAAAGCTGAGGGGTCCACTGAAATATTCGCCTAAATTGGGATCACCATGCCGCATATACCATACCACACCATACATACCCCCGAAATTCACTAGGCATGATTCCATTGATTTCTGAGTAGAGACTGCTGCATTAACATGCAAACAAACGCATATATACACATACACCAACAGATGATATTACTTCGAAAACGCAAAATTAAAAATGGCATTAAAATGAATGAGACTTTAGTAATCTTTTTCTAGATGAGAGCATAATCTTGATCACTGATCGATTCGTTCAGCTGTCAATTAACAGTCCACTACTCCATTTACATCACGTATCTGAGGTTAAGAGTTTCTCAACATTTCTGAACACCAAGCCCATTTGTCAATATTAGCAGATGAGCACGAAGACAGCGGATATCCGTATTCGTGCGCTGGTATTTTTGCACCAGACATTAAGGTTGCAAGACGTTCATAGGGAGGTCACAGATCTATCACAAATATCGATGACAGATCTCCAATCTCCCTATAAACGCCGTTGTTCCTCTTTGTGCCCTACTCAAAAATCCCAGAGTCAATAATTTCGAAATTAGCTCTTTCAATTCATAAAAAAGCAAAGGTACTGTTCAAACGTCGCCGCTCGGCATACAATTCAGACTGCTGAATGAACGCCTTAGGATATAAGCGCGGATTAGAATCACACTCAGATTCGACTGCGCAGCTTAGTTTCTCTTATCTTGAGAAGCATTCACCTTGCTATACGGCACCACAGCGATGCTCGTATTGCACGTTCAACTCTTAAACCCCTCTAAAAAGTTTCAAAATCACAGCCCATAAGCGGATTACATAGTCTAATTTTCTTCTACTATATTATTTACAATCATCAGCCCGCCGAAAAAAAAACAATTGGGGCCAGAAGTGGAGGAATTGAAATAGAACAGAAAGATCACACAGAAGTTCAGCTTACAGCGCTTCATCAAATCTAAAATGGGGATTCCAAAAATTTAAAACGCAATCCTTCTACGATACATGAATATAAAAGTGCATGAAATCCAAGATTCGACAGCACATAAGACGTAATTTTACCTCCTACGCAACAGTGTTCGGCTGGTCATTACATTAAAGCGACCCTTGTGTGCATATGCCTCGATAAGGAAGGCTCGAGGTGAAGGAAGAAGAATGGAAGGGGGGGGGGGGGGGGGGGAGAAAGACAGAAGAATGAATGAAGGCAAGTATCATAGATTTACTTCCAAGAAATGCTTAAATTGTAGATAGAGGTGTTTGCAGAGAGCTTTTAATTGGATCATAACGGACGAGTACTTAAGACATCCACATACAATTTCATTTGCAAATATTTTCCACCTCAACCCTCATCCTTCAGTGCTTCTCCTAAACCAATTTGCATATATATTGTAATTGCAAATCACCAGCAAACATCCCAGGGATTGCCTACTAACCGCCTATAAAGAAAGCTCGGTTAGAAGCGCTGGAATGGTGAAAGATATGGACATGTGGGTCCGACCATTTGTCCGCTACCACTCATCTCCCTTCAACTGCATCGACAAATCACAAAATCTCATGAACAGGGATGGTTCCTTTACTCTACAAAACCTAGAATGCTTAAAAGTACTCCCGGGCTCCCCCTTAACAATTTATTTTGAATTCTCGGAAGGGTCAACAAATAAATACGAATAATGATCATCACAGATATGACCGTGGTGCATCCAATAAGTAGAACTTATATGAACGATAAAAAATGACACATTAAAATGCGTATCGCGCCATTCAACGGTAAATGCTCTTTCTATTCTCTCCATGTATTTTTTGTTTCTTTATTTCGTTACCCCTTTATCCAAAGTTTAAAAAAAACTGCTCTTTGCTTCTTCTCATCCAATTCTATCATTTCATTCACCTTTCCTTCGTTATTATGATTACCACTACATCTCATGGACACTTTTCATACACTAATTTGCAAAAAAAGATCCGTACATGCACGAACACTGAATTCCTCCACCTCCTCTTAACAGTTCATTACGAATGCTCAAAATGATCAACAAATGCCCCTTCCCTCCCCCACTATCAGATAACACGATTATTCAAAATTACTACTTTACTTCAACCTTTCAACTCTATTCACTGAACCCCCAAGTGCTAAGTATGTGAGCCAATGATTAATGCTTTATGCTGAACCCCAAACTTAAACTAAACATGAAGCTGTTTTGCTATGCGAACAATAGCGACGCATAGATCGAACGCTCGGTGCAGCGCCGTCATTGTCGTACTACATTTAATGCTCTTGAAGATCAATATTGCCGTACAACATTCATTTGAATGTCGTTGTACGTGTTGGTGAGCGAAAAATTTTGTTCATTATCAAAGCATCACGATATCCTTCACGTATGCGGATTATTAGGCAATTGGTCAACCTCGACGAATTCTTATTCAAGCAACTTTTTGATTCATGTAGACAAAGAGGTATTAGTTTAGAGGAATACCTTGATGCACTAATATTTTTATACTTCATTAGATACTCCACAATCCAACAGGACATACCAAATAGAAATGATGACATATCTACGAACGCAACAACAACTGCGATAATCCACAATTCAAGTAGCATGAGTAGTTGTCACAAGCAAAAAGTGAAGAAAAAGCATGCTGAAAGAACATACTCACCCAAACACTTGTGTAGAGCGTTGCGATGACCGTAGAAAGGTAAGCGGCTGTCACGTAGCGTCTCTCTTGTGATAGCATGTGCTTTACGTAATTCATTGGTCCCCATAAGAATCCAAAGCTGCAATATTTTGAATTTAAAAACAATCTAGTTAAGTGAGAAATAATATCAAAAAAAACTTTTATAGTCTCGTTAACTATCCCAAAAAAGACATGGAAAAGCACATCAAAAATAATGACGTGGGATATAACAGAAACATTTTAATGCCAACAAGTGTACAAATATTGGTAATGAAACATCAATCAAGTGAGATCTATCCATCTACATTGATAAGCAGACGAGAAGTGAAATATGATAAGCAAATGAAAATCTGATATCTGATAAGCAAAAGGGTCCATTGATAAGAAAACAACGAATGAAAAAATCACAACCACAAATGCCCGATTCAGGAATAAAAATATCAAATTTTTGCTTCTTGTTACAAATTTTGACTTACCAAACGATATGCTGCTTAAGCGAAATTTATGAACAGCTAACTGAACGATATTTGCATATGAAATTAATGCAACTCATATATGACCAAATCTTAAAAGCCTAACTACGGAAACCGCCTGAAGACTTGATGGACTCCGGAAGCCCCTTTCTAATGCGCTACAGAATCATCAAAGGTTTCTCGGATACCCTCTCAGCTAACATGATTTGTTCAATCATTTGAACGCTATTGCCAGGTTCTTCACGTAGTTCGTAAAATCCTTTTCCTTAGAGAACGTTTTGAACTATTTCGAGTACACTGTCGTAAGGATCTGAAACAATCCCTATGCATCTCCTAATAAATTCGATACGAAAATGCGCTGTGTCTTTTATTAAACGTTGAGATGTTGGTGGCGAAAGTGAAATCGCTTTCTATTTTTTTTTCTTCGAATGCCTCCAGCATACTGCCGACTCCTGTTTGCTGCATATCACATATATTTAAACCTCAATGCCTTATTTTCTAAGGTGTTCATCAACGTCTATTTTTCTGCAATTCTCTTTCATTCCCCACATCAGTACTTTTCTTTCGTCAACATAAGTAAAGGGCTACACTTTGCTATTACCTATACCAGCCTTCCCTCAATTGCTTCTCAATCAAAAAATAAACAATAAAGTACTTCTACAAAACAACTACCCATCTACGATCATCTTTTAATATTGAACAAGAGGTGACAATTAGCTAACCACCTGGCAAAATATTAAGAGGAATCAACCCTCTACCTACACAATCCAGTGAGAGCATCAACAGCTGTTTTTTAACTTCACTGAACAAGCACAAAAGAGGATGCATTTTCCCACAAAAACAACTTAGCCTACTGAAGCAAAAGAAGATGTAGAACACCGAACAGAAGTTTCGATGAGTCAGTCGTCTATATAGAACAGTTGCCGACAACAACGCAATCACTAAGGTGGTGTGGTAAATTTTCCGCTAGAGTTAAATGCTTCCAAAAATATTCAGGACAAGAGATTTGCGAATTTTTGAAAAACTTAATAAATAATGCATAAATCAATTGAGAAGTGTTGTCTAAAACGTCTCCTTCAAACTATTTCGCAACATACTATTATTTTATCTATGGAATTACCTTTGTCAACACGTCTGTTGTTCGCAATCGCAACTGCGAAAGTTCCCTTCACATAAAGCAATTTTTGCATAAAGTTCTCAAAAAAAAAAGTACAACAACTTAACGACTTTTCCGTTTATGAGTTGGTGCGAGCGTTGTGTGATATCAACGCTCACGATCGTCTTTGGCATTTGCTCGGACTTATTAAAGTGCTCAGCCCTACTACGAGTTTTAAAATGCATAAAAAAGCCGCTAAGCAACCTGTGGACTTGTTGCGACCTACAAGAGATACACAATCAAACAGAACTGATATCACCTGATGATATAAAGGTCTAGTAGAATAAAAATTTGAAGCAAATACGGCACTGCACATAAAATACTCTAAAATAACCAACGGGGAATCACGCAGGAAAGAATTCAAAATGAATAAAGAATTTTTAATAAATACCTTGATATGAGCATAACCGAACCAAGAGTGTTCAATGCAGCAAATTTACGAGCCTGTATAACGATCAACGGCAACATCACCACAGCCTGCAAATAAGCTTTTCAGAGAAGTGTACATCCACAAGCATAAGCCATAGAGCAAACGCATCAACGACTACGATTTCTAATTCTTCTTCGTTCGTCTTTTTGCTTATAGGATCTTCTCAAGTTTCACGACTTTCGGTGGAGGTTTTTAAGTATGCTTTCTCAATAACACAGCGAATGCAAGCGTGAATTTCAATAACACAGAGAATGCGTGAGGTGCATAGACTGAAGCACTCCGCTAGCTCTACAATATAAAAACTAAACAATGCTACTTTTTAGAGTTCATGATCCATAAAAGTAAGCAACAAGATTTCAAGTTATTTGCGGGTAGGTAGAACGTCGAATGGGACTATAAGAAGTACCTTCACCGCAATTGAAGAAATAATTAGTGAACTTGATAAACAATAAAATAAGCTTGTACGAAATGAAGTTTCGTTATCATATTCGTACTTAAAGCTATTTCATACATAAAACCGCCATCAATTTATATACATAAATACTGATTGTTTTTCCAGAAAAGTAGAATATAAAATAGTAGCACTTTCATTTATGCCATATTTTATTTGTTGAAACTCGAGTTCGATTTTATTAAAATATACTCATCGCTGCAATTATTCAACTTCCACTTTTTCAGTTATAACCAAATTTTCTCTCATAGCCACATTTTGAGTCCTTGCTCACCTTGACACAAGCTGAATTTTCGTCACTTTATAAATCTTGCAATGTATTACTTACATTTTCTGGCTCATCCTGGCTTGTACAATGTTCTTCCAGAAGATGAGGATCGTCATGATGTGGCATAGCTCAGGTCGATACAAGACTTACAATCTCCGCTATATACTACATATATTTGCAGTTTCAGTTCGGATTACTATTTGCAAAATTTGCTTTTCTCTTCACAAATACCTTTCAAAATTTCTCAAATCCTCTCTAGAGGCCTTATCAATTTCTTTCGAGCTTCAAAATCTCCTCAATTTAAAGCGGCACTTGAGCTTCATCGATCTCGTTGTTCAGGAGTGTGTACTTTACTATAAGCAAGAAATTATAAATATTGGCGCGCTTTATTACAACTACTAACTTTTCAAAAAAAAGTAGCCGAACATCTTCCCGATAATGAATTCCGCTTCCTGCTTTAATTAACACTAATTGGAATATTCCCTGGGGCACTCTTCAAATGCGGAACGTTTTGTTTGTCGGCTAAATATCTGCAGTATGGCTCAAACGAAAGCGTCCAATCCGACAAGCGGTGATTAAGGTTTCGAAATTCTTCACCATTCAAGCCTTTTCACACCTCCGTCACTTCTGCCTCCTGCTGTCCACAGAACAATCTTGAACAGTCTTCGCCCTGCGATCGAAAACTACACCATCAATCAAATCATTGTCGGAATTAAGAGGTGCTTACTCACGGCTTCCACCTCCATTCTACCAAAGAATTCAAGGATTCAAGCACATCTTACCATTCCAAAGCAGAAGAACGCTCCAAATAAGGCCATGAAAAATGCAACGATCCTTTGCACACGCGACAATCTGCAAACAAAAAAGAATATATTTTAAAATATGTGCGCGGTGGTTTATATTTTAAAAAAAACGCGACAGTGGTCGCTACACAGAGCCACATGCGAACTATACAGCTGATCGATTCATTACCCCACTTTCCTAGAACAATTTAACTTTCTTATACAAAAGGGAAAAACAAATCTCAAACATCAGTGATGGAAAAAAAAAACACAGATGAACTTGAAAACAACTTCCTACGTCCTTCACGAGGCGTACTTTTGTCTACCCGCCTTTCGAAAACGGTTTACTTCCAGTGATTAAAAAAAAAAAACTCTAGCGCACACGTGCTAACTAAATCTGATGATGGAGGGCCGAACATCAAGTATCGTTACTTTCAATTCTTTCAAATAAAAACTCAAATTCTTGCAACGAATTAAATCCCGTCGGTGATTTGCCGATCACCGTCTATATATATATATATATATATATATATATATATATATATATATATATATATATAATATATATAATATATTATATATATTATATATATATATATATATATATATATATATATATAGAACAAACTTGGCACACATTCCCTGCTCATTCCGCTCACATAAAGGCTACGTGAAAATTATGGGAATTGTCTAAAAACGTAAAAATAATTGTTAAAAACACCGGATACAACCACCTTACTCTGTCAGCGTTTCTGCTGACGACAGTTACGAGCAATTATCAGAGAGTTATCACAAGCAGGACAGACCACTGATTTTAGAGGATATGCGAGGACGAAGTGACGCTAGAACGGCGAAAATGCTGCCTGAGAGCTGAGAATAGGATGGAAGTCGTTTCGAAATCCTCCAACAGGCATTAAGCTTTGAAAGAAATCGGAAAACGAGCTGGATAATACCGTAGACGGTTCAAACATTCTTGAGCGCTAACGTAATCATTATCGCTCAAAAAGCTGTAACTTTTTCTTCTAAAACGACCTAGGAATATTTGAGGTACAGATGGGGAGGAATGGATGGGGGGGGGGGGGGGGGGGGGGGGGGGGAAGAGGGGGAGAAAGACTGCAGATTTGCACTTCAAAATTTAAGACAGGGATATCGGCCTCTCTCAGTTACCCCATCCCCTCCACCTCACCCCTTCCCCACCCCAGCCTGATCATAGAGTTGCTGTTGTAGAATGACCAAAAAACTTCACAACTAATTTTACGTCAACTATAAGCTTTAATTCATTTCACAGCAATTGCTATGGCAGAACCCAGAAGTCAAACCCGAAATGATGCACACCTCCAAGAGTTGAGTGCCCACTTTCTGGAAGCTCGAATCAGCAAGAGCTTAGTTTGTTTTTGTGCGATAAAAGTTCGGATTCTGAACCCTGGACCTCGCTGAAGTCGGAGTCACGCCATTTTGCAGACGTCACCCGTGGCTGCCTCTACGAGTTAGAGGCCCAAACTTTTCTGGCAATTTTTGATTTTTTAAAGGACCACAAAACTGAGAAACAACCATTCTCTAACATCTGCATTAATGAGCAAAATTATCACACGTAACGCCCGTAAAACCAGCTTCGTATACCGCTGATACTGACACTGTCAACTCTAATTCTGAACATCGAAAAGCCATTTTAAAGACCGACTCTGCCAAAAGGGTCTCAAAACGAACCTAATCGAAAAGGAAATTATGGCCTTTCTAAATAAACTCGAAGGACTTAGAGTCAACGCTGGTCTATAACAACAGGAGTACCTGTCGTATGCACAATAACTTCATTCTGTGGACAAAATACACCTCTGTAAATAAGATATTTTTAAGGAGATATGGGCATCATTCACAGAATGCAAACTTTCCTTCGCACAGATCAATAACATCCTATAATAACAACACTTTTTAGTTGGGACGACGTAGACAAGTGGAAACTCGTAGTAACTTGCAGTTTAAAAGCAATGAAATGAAAAACTTCTAGGACATTTTTTAAAGGAAAGTTACGAAAGCAATAATAAACAATTCTTACCCACAGGCTCCCTCATCTCCGGTCACTGAACTAAACCAGCCACCGTTTCTTCGGTTACGTGATGAAGGCAACTGTCCGGAAGTGCTAGCCGAATCGGTGAGGCTTTCGGAATCCAGATCGACGGTTGTCGAACGAGATAATAACGGAAGACCACTGATACTTCCGCTAATGCTCGATGAGAGTTTTGAGCGAAGCTCATTGAACGAGGAAAATGATGCACTGAATGAAGATGGACCAAGTGCACCTTTAGCTTTCTGCTGGTTCACAAAATCTTGCAAGGCCGACATCGCTGCAAATAATTACACAAATAATGACGACCTGATAACGATCGAACTACCTAAACTTCATTGGTAGGGCAAGAGAGAGAAGGCTTAGAAGGATGGGAACAGGGCTAAGGGGGAGAAGGATGACATGGACGTAAGAGGCAAACCGAATGTATCCAAACCACAATATTTCCTAGTTTAAATCCCTAATGCCTATAAAGATAAAAGAACGCGTCGTGATTTCAAGCACAGTACGGCAGTTATCACAATACCCGATGCCAACTACTTCGATACAGGATTGTGGACATCCTTCGTAAATTACCTGCTAGAAACAAGACTCGCTGACTTGGTCCGAGATATATACGAGCTGCTCGCAGTATCAAGTAATAACGAAAAGTAAAGCGACCCGCAATATCATAGTTAAAAGACCAACGCGGGCTATTCGCCATACCCTTATTTCTAGTCGACACATGCAGATTTGTTTCTAGGATAACTTCTTACATGCTTTCAGGCACAGTGACGATTGATTCGTGGTGACGAACGTAGTCAGCAAATCTCTAGCAGTACGCAATAGGCTATGAGCAACAAATGATCTTGGAGAGGATTGAAGCATGAAAAACTCATGGAAATATCTGCTATAATATCGCCATCCTTCATCACCACAGACAAACGGCATTCATTCTCCAGACAAAATTAGAAGCTTTCATTGAAGAAAGAATATCGAAAGCACTTCTGTGCGAACAATCAACGGCTTACTGCCGTTTTTTAGTGTTCTAAATTCCCTTAAAATGACAGTAGGGTGGTACTGTATAAGACAAATAAGTAATGCAAGTGTGACCGATGACAAAGAAATAACCTCTAAGGTATCAAGCCGAGCTTCCGCCTGCATTCAACGGCTTCCGAACACTACGTTACAAGCAAGGTGTTCGATACCTCGATAAAAAACAAGAGGTATTAAAACAATTACCGAAGCAATAAAAAATGAGAGCTTCGGGCAAGATCAGAAGGATGTTTTACGGAATAATGTACTAACGTTAGGAACCGGATACAAAGTGATTCCTGCTGATATAATTTACACCTGTAAGTTATATTGCTTTATGTTGAGGTTAGCAAATATCGTCGTCAGACTGTGGAAACATTAAAATCGGACCGACGAGGAAAGGTTGGGTGCGGTAGGAACAAAAAAAAATTGAGGTGAAATTGTTGGACGGGTCATACAGATTCCAAAAATGGAGCGGTGACAATGAAATGAGAGAAGAAACGTCAATCGAATATGTGAAATACGGTTGAACGATTTACAGTATATTCTCCCGAAATGTTGAGACGTTGGCTTCCTAGAAATGAAACATAACGAAATAGCGATGGAAAAGTGGAAGCGCAGAATGTAGAGGGTGGAGAGGGAAGGGAGAAGAGGAAGGGGGAAAGGATGATGGATATAAGGGAAGTCCTCTGTACATGGCAGTACGCTAAAAACTCGAAAAAGATGTAAGTTAGTCCTGGGAAACCAAAAAGATGGAAAAAAGAGCAAAAGAAAATAAGGCAATAAGACTACATGGAGGTATGGGGAAACGTTGAAAAAAAGGGGCTTTTTGACGCGCTATCTATCGAATCAAGTAAAAAGTGTGACAAGAGAAGCGTTTGGCATTCTCGTATCCTGCTCCTTCCTTCCTTGTACAGTACACCATCCCAAACAGTGCTCATTTCTCCAAGTGCTGTCCTCCGAAAAGCATATTTAAAGGTTATCACTTTAGCACCCGTTTCATTCGTCGAAACACGTTTCAGTCTGACCACACTAGACAAGGTCAGGTTTCTTAACCTCTATCCGGCTTTTCACCTCGGGTGTCCCGCCCTTTGCTTCCATCCTGCTCGGCCATCTCCATTCGCATTAGCTGTCTGAGATAACCAGAACAGGTTATCCAAGATAAAATCGTTTAGGTGGAATGCAATATGCAATAAAATTATGAGACACCTGAGGCACATCCCACATCGAACATAGGTGCCGAACCAAACGCAGTATCGCTGTTGGACCATGCATTGATTTAATCTTTTAGTTACTGAAAGGAAAAGGATTGGCGGCGATACCTCGTTCATTTGACATAACAACGCTTGTAATGATATCAAAGATGACTTTAACAACAAATATTTGTAACTTCCTTTAGTATATGATCGGGTAAGTATGGACCTACGATGGAGAGCAGGCACGGAAGATCGCACCTAATGCAAATATTAAAGGTAAGAAAGAACTCTTCAATCTTAAAACAATCGAAACACAAAACATCGCATGAATGCTGCAATTGCTTGCGAAAAAATCATAACGCCACGCAGCAATTGGCAATGAAATGAGAATTTGAATTCCCGCTTTAGAAGGATTCGTTCCAGGTATCCTCTTTCAACGTTGTAACATCTTATTAGTGCTTGGTACTTCCTTCAAGATCACAGTTGAGTCATAATGCACGATATAGAAAAACGAAAGAAAAATATCAAGGAGAAGAAATAATCGCCGAACGGTTGAACGGATGAATATATATTGTATATATATGTATATGTCTGATCTCGTCCAGCTCATCTTCCCGAACTTTTTTTTCCTTGCCATAGCACAATTTGTTCATTAAACTCGAGTCGCTCGATTGCTCTATAAAATTTAGATCATGTGTCAGTTTTTGGTTATCTCTCTCGACCCACTTTCGTCATATCGTCAAGCAAATAAAGCTTACTAAATAGCATAATTTTCCGAGCGTTTTCGTTGCTTATTGGTGGTCGTCTTATTATTGGTGGAATGACTTCAAAAATATGTATCCTGTATGCTGCTCATTTGTCTTGCCTCTTCATTTGATTCGTGCAATATATGCTAATAATATGCTATCATTAATGCAACTGCATCACGAATCTCATCTGATACGCTAATTTGTTGAAGATCTTGGTGTGATAATAAGAGGATTTAATTGATATCCTCTGCCATCTTCTGAGGTAATTCACTAGGGAATCGCTCGCGAGCTTCATCTCTTCAGGCAATAAGCAAACGATCAACAAAGCATTTCTGTGTTTTCATTTGAAGGTCATTAACCGGTTGTAATGCATGCTTCTCTCCTCTTTCTTCACTCAGTCCTCCTTCTCTTCCTGTTCTCTTGCTCATTCCTCCTCTCCCTGTCCGCTTCCTTCTCTCCCTCTTTGCATGATTCTACACGGCTCTTGCTGTTTCTTCTTCATGTGGAAATTACACGCTGCACATGTTGTTTTGTATTGCATTCTTTGCTGCTCGACCTCTCCACCTAGATTTGACGCGTTGAACATAGCAACTTAAATCTCCACTTTTTTCTGCCATCCTTAACGATCTGGTTGCCATGTATTGAAACATAGGGCAAACTTGTGATGAAAAAAACTCAATTTCTGTCGTTTTTTATGCAGCGAACCAAATAAAACGCGGTGTTGAACACTTCTAGAAAAGAAGGTTGTCCCTTGTTGAACTTGATATACCAGTTCTGGTGGCAGGTTCTTTGCTTGATTACTCGGTGATCGGCTCTCGTTTTATTGAAATAATTTTTTTCGCTAAGAAAATTTCAGGAATTGTTTATATTTCTTTGTTGACATTACAGTTTTTTTTAAATCTATAGTAGAAATTTCTTCTTATTTGCAGACTGACTATTTTTATTTTCTTCATATGTTAATGACTTTCTTTCACTTAAGATTTTTTGTATTAGTTGTTTCAAGGTTATTAATACCACAATTTGTTGTGTTGCATTACAGTTATTGTTTCTTCTCGTCGCATCAATTAAATTAAAACTTGACGTTTGATCTCTTAAGTGCATATCATAAAAGATGATGCCATTAGTTGCCTTTGTGAAGTCCACATTTTATGAATGGATTAAGTCATCACTTGCTTGAATAGTACCATCGGATCCACTTGAGGAATTTCTCGAAATTTGTACTATCATTTAAACGGAATATAATTTCGAAAACAATTTACCATATCGTTCGAATCGTTTGTAAAGTCGAAAAGTGATTGTCGGCTCAAAAAAAATTTCTCAGTGTTTTTGAAAATAGAAATCATCAGATTTTTAAAAGCATCAAATGAATTACGATAGGGCGCTGAATCGTTAAAAATTTTTGAAAATTTGGCCAATATTTATTGCATTGTTTGAAATTTTTTAAACGAAATTTATCGATATTCATATAAATTTCAGAAAACTTTATGGCATCACTTAAATCGTTTGCGGTATCATCGTGACAATTCGTCTCGTCATTTTATCGTTCATAAATCCTTACAGGAATATATTTTATCGTTTAGGTCGTTCGCGAATCTTCACAGGTACATATTGTACTGTTTAAATCGCATGCAAGCATCCAAAGTTTGCTTTATTATTTCAACTTTTATCTGAGAATTCGTCAAATAATTCATTGTGTCGAGTGAATTTCTATAACTTTCATCGAATTCCGATAATTTAGCAAAATATGCCGAAATCCGCTTTGTCATTGAAGCTTTATAACGGAATTAGGCCAAATATGACATCGCTGATGGAAAACGAACTTAATCCGCTTCAGGCTGATTAAAATTCTCATGTATTTTGTTTTGATACGGCGATAAAAGATGTTTTGCATGCTAAAGAAATTTATTCATCTGCTAAAAGAAGGCTGAAAGGGGTCTATAAACGACGAAAAGGCAGGCTTCGAATCATTCTTGTGGTATTCACTTTCCTTACCTCACATTTCCTCGACTTTCGGTGATAAAAACATTTGGATCAGGTACGCCCATGTTCCTGGACACTCCGAGCTCCGGAGCTCTTTCAAATGTTCTCGAGGAGGCCACGTCTTTGCAGCTTTTTTAATATCACAGGAATGGTTCCAGTCTCAGCGTTGTCCAATAAATCCTTGGATAATCCCGTGTTTTGGGGTAATGGTGTTAGCACGATGGTCCATTCAAGCCCTAGAACATGCCAGTACTGCTCAAAATTCCTGAATTAAGACGAAGGATTATTCAGTTTCATTGTCTTGAATAACAACTATATGAAGCTAACTCGTGTTGAAGTACTTTAACAACGAGTAGAAACTTGTAAGGAACCAATTCTTTTTGCTGCAATATAGTGACATATCAACAGTTGTTATTTGATCTTGCGCATGTAATACAGCAACTCTCGAATGTTTTGTTGTGCTTTGCAAAAGATTTGACTATTTTCACGTGCCTTTTGAAAATCACCTGGTTGGGTTCGATCCAAACTTTAAACACATAATGAGCATAAAGTTCTCCGCGATCGGGGCTTTGAGGATGATGAGAGATTTCGGTTCGAGCCGACTTGAACTTCACTGGCTGCCATGAAAATCCCATGGGGGAAGAAGTTGGAATCGACAGGGAGCACTCTGTGAGAAAGAAAGCTCTTGGAACTCGCGTTCAAGGCTAGTAGAATCCGTCCCAAGTTATAATTACATCCGCTTTTCCGAAAATTTCGAATTTCTTGGGAAAATGTATCACTAGATGCCGCATCGACAACGGTAGGAATATATGAACAGATGCGAACTGCAGCTGGATTCACTAATATGAAAGTTGTATTACAGCAACAATTTGAAGTGACACGAATGAGCAGAGTTCGAAACGAAGTGGAGCAAAATAATCGTGAACGCAAAAGGCAGTTACACGTCAATGAAGCATTCAATCAGGCATGTTCGCTCTAGATGCATACCCATATGGCTTCTAAGAGATTTTCTTAATGAAATCGCCACTCCCCCTACTCCACCTCCCCCCCCCCTCCCAACCCACACCAATCTCCCTCAACTCATCGTCTCCTTCTTGCAGAGAATAGTAGAGACCCCGGCGTGATAGAAAGATCCTCTTGCAAAAAATGTTTTGAAGAGGTGCAGCCACCTGCTGCTTTAAAGATTCTCTCAGAACACTTCAACCATTCAAGAGCACTTTGAACCAACGAAGGAATGTAGCGCTTAAATGCAACGAGTGCGCGAGTTTGGCGAATTTATGGCATCGTCCTCATTAACCTCATGGCTTCCTGCCTCCAGTAACCTCATCTTCCATCAAAAAATCCTGGATCTGCAAGTGCATATTCTTGTTTGCATCTTGCTCCTGCATATATGTTTATGCAAATAAACATTTGATCTAATGAAATGTGGCCAAGGTCGAAGAGATTTACTACTAAATGGGGATGTTGGGTTCAATTCCTCATTCCATATCTCAAGCACCAATATCAATATTATCGCATTTTATTTTCGCCTGAAACTATTGCTTTAGAAGAGAATTTTGTGTGATAGTGAACCGTGTGACTCTTTGCCCAATATGTTATCATTGTTTAAAAATTCAGATAGCGCAAATAACATTTTCAGAGGACAATATGAAGGGCTCTTTTATCGCCTCATTGGTCATCAGTACATTCTTACATAGGCGTAAATAGTGTACTAATAAATGCGTCAATGTACGATAAACAAAGTTCGATGATACGATTGCATCAAAAAACATTTTGCTAAGAGAATAGCGATTGCAGTACGCCATCGAACTCATCAATTTGTTATTTTCGTGCAGTGAAATGGCCAAATAGCAATTCATAGTATCAATTCGGCGCCACGCCTTTATTTTGTAAATCATTCATATGTCTGTGAACAAACAAAGTCCACTCTTTGCTTTGTAATTATTCATAGAAAATTTTATTGCATTCTGAAATTATTCATGAGGAATTTATTTAAGAAGTGAAATAGTTTCATACAATTTTTTAAAGTATTTTCCAAGAAATAATTTTATATATAATTAAAATATAGTGAGAAATGATTTCAGTTACGGCAAATTATCCCATGCTATCCAATCAATAAGAAATCCTACGTGGTGCGATTCGTTATCTTCGAATCCTCGAGTATCTTCTCGGTATGCGTGCTACGTTCACTTAGCTATCTTTCAAGAAGATCATCCAAAAAAAGGATTATGGAAACCGATCAATGATAATCCACATTCATTCGATTGTACTCTTTATTTGCTTCATTTTTTACAATTATCTTGTAATCTCTTCGGTCCGTATTCGGAACTCTGCAGGTAATATATATTATATCAACGTGATAACCATTTGTCATCAAGTTTTTAATGCTCCAATGTTATGGAATTTCAGTGGAAATGAATTGCTGATCGAAAATCAGATGGTTGGAGTATTAGCATGTACCAGAATTAGTATCACCAGAGATTTACTATAGGTTGTCAATAGCAAATGAATTTGTTATAATAAACAAACTTCTGTGATACATAACATTTTTCTACGACCCCAGATATATAAGGCTACCATAAATAACAGTCATCTTATTTCGATAACCAACAAAAAATAAACGATTTCCAGTAAAGTTTATACTGCACCGTAAAACGATGCGGCATAAAAAAGTTTACAGCATTTGTGAAAAAAAGTAAATGCGATCATCAGAGTGCGGCTTTTATTTTTAATGATTTCGAATTTTATAATACGGGGAATCTCCATTCAACTGACGCTTTCTAATGATTCGTTTTGATGCGCCGAATAAACAGCCCTAAAGTTATAGCACTAATTGCTCATCAATATAAAATCAACCGAATAGGTCCTTTCAGTCAAACATTAGATTAGAAGCGGCTCTAAGCCGTAAGGTGCCCTTCGTTTATTCGCCTCTTCGCAGTGCACTTCAAGATCTTCTAAGATCCCTTCACTCATTCGAACTATGCAAAGACATGGAAAATTTCTTGTTCGCCCACTCTTCTAAGGCAAAACGGGGAAAAGCTGAAGTGGCTGGTCGAGTGGTAAGCTCGCCCTCTCGATAATACTCTTATTTTTTCAAATTTAACGGGACCTGCAAATCCTGCACCTCGTAAACGAGGCTTCTCTGTGGTTTATTACCTCGTTGAAAATATGCAGCACAGCCTTGGCCATTCGCTCTTCTCTATGATAGTTTCTGATATTGTTTGAACATTTTCAGAGGCAAAATGTTCAATGCGATCTCCCTGTATCGAACATCTGGCATTCATTCCTTGTGGGTAATTTCTTTAGTCAAGTTGCATCCTTAAAAACAAAACAGTAGTCATTCCACTAGCACTTCCAATTTCATCAAAACAAAGGACCGGTTGACAAGGAAACATCGGTACACACAGCACGCTTAATGAGGTGATATACGACATTTACTGGCGTACTTCGTCAGTGGCGCAATCACATTCGGCATCGAAAACAACCATCGAACGCGAGTCCATACGTGAAAAGAGAAAAACACGTTTTGTTTCTCATTCTTTGTATCAGTATTGAAGCAGAAGATAGTACCGAATCGACAATGAATGCAACGCTTTTCGATAACTTCGAAGAAACCTCCAAACCGATTGAATGCCCCGTATTCGGTAAGGCAATCTTTCAGTTTTTTCCTTGCGGGTAAATAACTCACACTCCCTACTGAATTGCAGCAAATTTTTAAAGCTAACTCACTCACTGTGTAAAGTTTTTCACATTAGTTAAAAACTTATTTTCTGGCACAAAAAAATGGAGTCATTTTTATCAATTGTTAGCGATCAGCCCATATTTTGCAAAACAGCAGGTGAACGTCGCGTAAAATAGTTTCAATGCGCCAACAACATAAACATTTCTTATGCGCATTGCTTAGATTCATTTCTTGAACGGTTGCTGACGACAAGAGACCATAGACTTTTCCGTTGCAAATTGCTGGTTGACAAGCTAGCAAAGTGGTAGTCCGCCGGCTGGAGATTTTTGGACATCTGCCTTGTGCGAAAGTGCATCCTCAGTTAAATATAGCAAAACAAACTGATTTTGCATCGTTTATGCCACAGGAATTGGCAACTTCTTGTATACTAACAGTGCTGATTTCCACTCATTTCCACTACTGACATAATACCGAGTAATCTAAACGTCCTGTAATGTTTACAGGTTCTTTGATGAACTACCACGACGCTAAGAGAGGTGTAATGAAATTAGCATTGCAGGATAGACTGTTTGTGATCGCCCCTTTAATTCGATTTTATGTTGTGAGCATTGCATGCGGAGATATTTATTAACAATGCATTTGCTGATATGACAGCAGCCGCACAAATATTAATCATAGTGGACAGCTTCTAGATCGTTAACTTTTGATTCTGACCACATTTAACACTTACTATTACTGTTTGTTAATGACGCTCTAATGTAAGAATTCAATGGGCGAATCCAGCTCTTATGATTCTGTTTATGGATGAGGGAAAGGTTATGTGAGGCTAATGCGAAAACAGCTCCATATATTCATGAACTGGACAGGAAAAGGATACTACATCGGAATATCTTCCGTACCCTCTTCTTTCCTTAACTTTTCCCCTTGCGCCACTCTCCAACCTTACAGATATTGCGTAGCGTGGTTTATTTTATATCAGGTGAAATACCGAACTGGTTGAGAGGAACAGTTGTGCGCAACGGACCTGGAATATATTCGATCGGCGGTGTTCGCTACAAGCATTGGTTTGATGGCCTCGCTTTACTGCAAAGGTTCCATTTCGAAGACGGCAAGGTAATTGCTACCAGCAACTGTGTAAGAATGCTCCCTCCTCATATAATTCTAGCAAATTTGCAATTTTTTTTTCAAAAATCTGCTCTCGCGTAATCATAAACACCGTATAATCTCACAGTGTTGAAACATCAAGTAATAGGAGTTCCTTGTTGTAGGCTGTCCATAAGTTTACACTCATATTTGAAAAAAATGCAACCCCTTTAAAAAGTACCTCTTGATGGTGTTTTTGAATGTGTTGGTAGAATAACACAACTGCCTAGAATAGGTAACCGACGAGCGATAAAAATTTACTGAAGGCGAGATAATATCATCACTAACAATAGTAGTTTAGTTTGAAGTATAAGAGTAAACGACATGAAGTAAGAGTGAAAATCTCAAAGGATGCGAATGTCGAGCCACCTGCAAACACAGTCGATGAAAGAGGAGAAAATATTTACAGAAAAACACGCGACATAGAAGAGTTGGCAAGCGCGTGTTCCTTTAATAAACGGCTCGTAGTGGAACAAAATACTATACAATGCATAGTTCATAAAATATAGAATAATGGTACAGGCAAGCATAGATGGAATGAGAAGGAAATATTCCTCAAAAAAGGAATATGCATCAGATATTATGAGTGATAGAAGAGGTTCACAAAGACAACCATCGAACGGTTATTGAAGATCAGGCCGAGATGATTTAGTTCAAAAGCACAGAAGGTCGCGGTTTTTCATACTCTTTATTGCTTTTGGCTACGTTTAACAACGTCTTTGCTTTCTTCCATCTGGCTAGATGAATCACTCATTTTTAGTTTCTCAATTTTATTTTTGCAGATGTGGTACAGCTGCAGATACTTGAAAAGCGATACTTATAAACAGAACACGACACAAAAGCGAATCGTGTTCAGCGCATTCGGAACACGATCGGTGCCGGACCCATGCAAAAACATTTTCCAGAGGTTGGCACAGTTACAATTGGCATGTAAACGACTTTTCAAATTCGGACTTTTTCTCCTTATACTACCCTTTTGCAGTTATTTGTTGACAATTCCCTCGTATTTATAGCATCTAAAATATCCAAATATAAGTAGGTAGCACATGAACGTGACTAATCATATGCGATAAAAGAATTGTGTTCCGATTGTAACTATCTCTGAGCACTTTTTTTTTGCAAGGATAAGTCTGTTTTCGACGTTCTATATTTACGACGGAAGGCAACAGGTATTTTGACATTCGATATTTCGACTTCCTAGCGTTCGCATTTTGCTTTGGCTGCGCCGATCGAAATTTGGAGGCGGAGTCACATTCATAGCGCATAAATAAATGTGAAAGCAGAGAAGTGAGAATGCCAAAGGAAAATGCTTTTCATAGGTATATTTCCAAATTCATCTGCTGCCTCTCTGCACAAACTTCAAATTAAGCTTCCCATACAACCTCTCTAACTCAATTTTAAAGAAATGCTTGATGACAAGACTTTCAACGGTATCATAGTCGTATAATTCCATTAAAAAATGGCATGAAGCGCACAACCTTACATGTACGGCGTGAGATCTCACATTTGTGGTACCCATAACCTCGAGCAAACGTGGTTGCCTCTTGCCTCTCACCTGACCAATTTTTTTGCGGTTGCCTACCTCGGATTAGCCGATATCTCGTCTTGTAATGGCCGCTTGCATATTTTTAAGCTAATCTCATCGTAGCAAAAGCTGGATAATCACTTTTATGGTCTTAAGCGTTATTTTGCTCTTCAGCATCTAGCAGTCGTTGATTTGAGGGCGTATCATTTGTCGTTTCATTAAAACGCTCGCTGTTCAGGCTGTTGAGTTGGTTTGAGAAGGAGCCCCTCACCGATAATGCTTCATCGCACTTCATTAGATGTGGTGATGCGATCTACGCAACAGGAGAAACGCCGTATGTATATCGCGTCGATCCAGATTCTCTTGAGACCGTCAACGATGTTAGGGAGTTATTCATCTAAGTTCGGCTTCCCTTAAGTCCACCGAGGATAGTCATTAATAAGTCGCTTCACTGAGAGCTCGCGACGTCCGCTTGAGAGGATAGAATAGACACCGGAGACCGACAATGGATAAGTTGTAAAGCTCGAATTTCTTGGACAACAAAAGCTCTGGAGTATGGGAAAATGTCACAGGACTTTGAATTCCTTCTTAGGCTTGGGCTTGGAAAGTATCAGACGGTTTTCGGCCACCATCGGACAAAGTATTCAGTAAACAACGATACAGTTGTGATCCCATGGCAGCAGAGGTGCGTCACCTCTTCCAGAAGATATATAATTCGTCGTCTCATAAGGCGAGGGGTATTCCATAGGGTGAGGAGTCCTGCCCATGAGAGTGCCTTTTCAAATACTGGTTTCTTGGTATGCAGCCTTTCATTTAAATTGCAGAAAGTTATAAGTTAAGACGACGCTCCCGGGCCCAAAATGCCTCAATGAGCGTTTACTCGGCTTCTGCGCATTTTTTGCATGCGTGGTCCAGATGTCATGGCCGCAATTGTAGCACATGTTCAGATTGAGTTCAGAGGTGCATGAAAATGTAAGGTTGGAGTGTGTTTTCCGTGAAGGGTTATCGGAGCGAAAAATCATCAAATTGACCGGATATTAGAGCGGTAGACGTTTCCGCATTCGGTCTATTCCTTTCCAGTGCACAACCGCAGTCTTGCTGACCTCTTCATGCATTTGTTTTATCACTTTTTCATATTCAGATTAGGAACGTTAATACTGTTTTATCCATTTGTTTCACTTTTGCACCAAATTTTTGATGAAAAGACTATTATCGATATTCACTTGTAGGAAGATCTCAGCAACTATGTTGCTGTTAATACAATGACATCGCATTGTCACTACGACGAGCAAGGCAACATTTACAACGTCGGTGCACGATTTGGTCGATCGTCGAAATAAGTTTTTGTAAAAACGGAAACACGTAAGGAAAACGGTATGCTATTTTGAGCTTTTTTCTTTACTTCCCTCTCATAAAAGAGAATGATGTCTCATCGTGATATCAGTGACCATTTCAAATATGTATCTCATATAACGGATTTCGTTTCATACTCTTTGGTTGACTTTCAGGCCATTTTAGTTGAGAGATGGAAATAATGTCATTAAAAAATGTTCAGGGATCCAATTAACTATGCTCTTATCATTTGAAACAGATCCTGTTCGCTAAGAAATCGAGAGAAGGTGCTGGAAAATCTTCTTGGTTTTTAAGCATAACTCGCCATGGAATAAATCTCAAATTGCACGAATAATGCACAAAAAATGCCGTTTATCGTGGTACAAGTTCGGCTGAACTGCATGAAATTTGACAGCAAAAAATGATTAATTATTCCCTTCTAATTGATCATGGAATAAATCTCAAATTCCACGAATAGTGCACAAAAAATGCCGTTTATCGTTGTACAAGTTCGGGTGAACTGGAGCAAAATTGACAGCAAAAAATGATTAATTATTCCCTTCCAATTGATCATGGAATAAATCTCAAATTGCACGAATAATGCACAAAAAATGCCGTTTATCGTTTTACAAGTTCGGCTGAACTGGATCAAATTTGACAGCAAAAAATGATTAATTATTCACTTCCAATTGATCATGGAATAAATCTCAAACTGCACGAATAATGCACAAAAAATGCCGTTTATCGTGGTACAAGTTCGGCTGAGCTGGAGCAAAATTGACAGCAAAAAATGATTAATTATTCCCTTCCAATTAGTCATGGAATAAATCTCAACTTGCACGAATAATGCACAAAAAATGCCGTTAATCGTAGTACGAGTTCGGCTGAACGGGATGAAATTTGACAGCAAAAAATGATTAATTATTCCCTTCCAATTGATCATGGAATAAATCTCAAATAACACGAATAATGCACAAAAAATGCCGTTTATTAGTACAAGTTCGGCTGAACGGATGAAATTTGACAGCAAAAAATGATTAATTATTCCCTTCCAATTGATCATGGAATAAATCTCAAATAACACGAATAATGCACAAAAAATGCCGTTTATCGTGGTACAAGTTCGGCTGAACTGGAGCAAAATTGACAGCAAAAAATGATTAATTATTCCCTTCCAATGATCATGGAATAAATCTCAAATTGCACGAATAATGCACAAAAAATGCCGTTTATCGTGGTACAAGTTCGGCTGAACTGGAGCAAAATTGACAGCAAAAAATGATTAATTATTCCCTTCCAATTGGTCATGGAATAAATCTCAAATTGCACGAATAATGCACAAAAAATGCCGTTTATCGTAGTACAAGTTCGGCTGAACTGGAGCAAAATTGACAGCAAAAAATGATTAATTATTCCCTTCCAATTGATCATGGAATAAATCTCAAATTGCACGAATAATGCACAAAAAATGCCGTTTATCGTGGTACAAGTTCGGCTGAACGGGATGAAATTTGACAGCAAAAAATGATTAAATTATTCCCTTCCAATTGATCATGGAATAAATCTCAAATTGCACGATTAATGCACAAAAAATGCCGTTTATCGTGGTACAAGTTCGGCTGAACGGGATGAAATTTGACAGCAAAAAATGATTAATTATTCCCTTCCAATTGATCATGGAATAAATCTCAAATTGCACGAATAATGCACAAAAAATGCCGTTTATCGTGGTACAAGTTCGGCTGAACGGATGAAATTTGACAGCAAAAAATGATTAATTATTCCCTTCCAATTGATCATGGAATAAATCTCAAATTGCACGATTAATGCACAAAAAATGCCGTTTATCGTTTTACAAGTTCGGCTGAACTGGATCAAATTTGACAGCAAAAATGATTAATTATTCCCTTCCAATTGATCATGGAATAAATCTCAAATTGCACGAATAATGCACAAAAAATGCCGTTTATCGTTTTACAAGTTCGGCTGAACGGATGAAATTTGACAGCAAAAATGATTAATTATTCCCTTCCAATTGATCATGGAATAAATCTCAAATTGCACGAATAATGCACAAAAAATGCCGTTTATCGTTTTACAAGTTCGGCTGAACTGGATCAAATTTGACAGCAAAAATGATTAATTATTCCCTTCCAATTGATCATGGAATAAATCTCAAATTGCACGAATAATGCACAAAAAATGCCGTTTATCGTAGTACAAGTTCGGCTGAACGGATGAAATTTGACAGCAAAAAATGATTAATTATTCCCTTCCAATTGATCATGGAATAAATCTCAAATTGCACGAATAATGCACAAAAAAATGCCGTTTATCGTGGTACAAGTTCGGCTGAGCTGGAGCAAAATTGACAGCAAAAAATGATTAATTATTCCCTTCCAATTGATCATGGAATAAATCTCAAATTGCACGAATAATGCACAAAAAATGCCGTTTATCGTGGTACAAGTTCGGCTGAGCTGGAGCAAAATTGACAGCAAAAAATGATTAATTATTCCCTTCCAATTGATCATGGAATAAATCTCAAATTGCACGAATAATGCACAAAAAATGCCGTTTATCGTGGTACAAGTTCGGCTGAGCTGGAGCAAAATTGACAGCAAAAAATGATTAATTATTCCCTTCCAATTGATCATGGAATAAATCTCAAATTGCACGAATAATGCACAAAAAATGCCGTTTATCGTGGTACAAGTTCGGCTGAGCTGGAGCAAAATTGACAGCAAAAAATGATTAATTATTCCCTTCCAATTGATCATGGAATAAATCTCAAATTGCACGAATAATGCACAAAAAATGCCGTTTATCGTGGTACAAGTTCGGCTGAACTGGAGCAAAATTGACAGCAAAAATGATTAATTATTCCCTTCCAATTGATCATGGAATAAATCTCAAATTGCACGAATAATGCACAAAAAATGCCGTTTATCGTGGTACAAGTTCGGCTGAGCTGGAGCAAAATTGACAGCAAAAATGATTAATTATTCCCTTCCAATTGATCATGGAATAAATCTCAAATTGCACGAATAATGCACAAAAAATGCCGTTTATCGTGTACAAGTTCGGCTGAACTGGAGCAAAATTTGACAGCAAACATCGATTAGCTGCTTTATAATGAAATATTTCAAATTTTTTTGCACTTTAACTCCTTGTGTTTTTTAATTGATGGCTTCACTAAAAATGGCACAAGGCATATTTGAACACTGTTCGATCGCTGAGTTGGCTATTGCTGTATGAAGACGTTACGACAAGAAGCACAAGCTGAGCAGTGATTATGAGTTCTTTTTCTCCGTCGCAAGATGTTTATTTCGCATATATGAGCTTAGTCTCTTCATACGTGAGTCCTTCTGCCACTCGTAACGTTCTGTTTCTATTTCTATTTCTGATGTTGTTTATGAAGGAATAAAATTGAAAATCCAATTTGTCGTTCATTTCTGCAATTTAGCAATGATTTTCGAGTCGGAACAAATAGAATTGCTGCTTGGAAATGTATTTAAGCAATCAAAAGAACTCCACGTTGTGTCGATTATTCAGTTGTGTTCGTAATGCATTTTTGGCATTATATGATGCATTGTGAGCTGTTTTTCATCGTTTGAGCGACTCGAAAAGCCCTGTCTGAGTAGCCTTTAAATTATTTCACTGTTGAAGAGGATGCAGTTTGTGCGTATTTGACGTTGCAAGGTCCGTTCAAAAGGTTGCATTGTGGGCCGTTTTTTCCTTGCAGAAATGCTTTAAAAAGGCTTAATGCGGTCCCTGAAGGTGTAGCGTTACAATCATGGAAGGATTGCCGTGGAAAGTATACTTCACGTCGCGAAACATGAAACTATTCGTTGTAATATTATCATCACTCGCTTTTGTCATGATGCACCTGCATGAGACAAGCTCTATTTAAAGCTACGACTTTGTGGCTATTTTATCGGTAAGCTATTTTCTGGACTTATCGCTTCATTTTCTGACTGGCAAATAAAAGGACATGTATTTTGTGCGTGCTTTTTCATTATCTATAAGGTCCGTTCAAAAGGTTGCATTTGGGCCGTTTTTTCCTTGCAGAAATGCTCAAAAAGGCTTAATGCGGTCCCTATTTGTAGCGTTACAATTGGAAGGATTGCCGTGAAAGTATACTTCACGTCGCGAAACATGAAACTATACGTTGTAATATTTCATCACTCGCTTTTCATGATGCAATGCATGAGACAAGCTCTATTTAAAGCTACACTTATGCTATTTTATCGGTAAGGCAGGCATATTTTCTGCTTTACTTATATGACTTATCGTGCTTCCACTTAGTATTCGTTATCATATCACAAATTTTAATTGCAAGATCAATTCATCTGCTGTCACATCAACGTTTCTTTGCTGCGCGAAGATAGGATCGCCACGTCCGAGTAGTTTCCATGCCACCACTTTCTCACTACTTATTCAGAACACTTATTCTTTCTACGACCTTACTGAGCGAAATAAATGCAAGAGGAAACGCGCAAATATGGACGTCTCAGAATCGACAATTTGCCGACATGCTGATCTGTAGGCTCGCAGAGTGTTGCTTTATTTATTTGCTGGTCTTTTTTATCTCCAGAACGTTCGCAGCATCTCTATCTATATCATAGTACTTCAAGGTCAGCTTTGTTTACTGAATTTCGTTTGCATATCGAGTTAAATTTTTTATAGTTTGCGAAAATATCAGAACTGTTGAGAATAGCAAATAAACACATCAAAAGATTATAGACATATTTTAAGAAAGCTACGGGCCCATCTTCAAGGTGAGCAACTTTCTGAGTAAAGAATGAGGATAGGTTGCTGCGAAAGTGAATAAAGTGCACGGACAACGTGGAACTTTGCATTGACAATTAAGGAAACCGGAAACCCTTAATCACAAACGGATAGATGGATTGACAAAATTTGTGTTGAGGTGCAGTAGTGAGTGATTCGATTTGATTGTTATCGAGCAGTTGTAACAGTTGTGAAGGAGGATAATCTCCGAGAGATGCAACTTAGGCTCGATCCCTACGCTTTCCGAATAAGCAGCACTAAACATCTTGAGCGATCACCCTTGGATAGAAATATTTATGAAATAACTTCCTGCTTAAAAAATTGCCGATCTAAAATGTGCATCCTCCCTTACGCACATCCTCGCAGCAGTACTCGAAATATCGGAATTCCAGTATCCCATATTGGGCCCATTCCCTTTCCTCTCTTCCCTCAATTCCTGGATTTCTCAAGAAATTCCTGCTGAGCCTGCAAAATTTTGACTCATCAGCAAAATTTTTGAGTGAACTTATAATTGATCCCAGGCGCTGAAAGGATGTTTGTAGCAGCAGTTGTAGTGATAGAGACGGCGCCCGGCTTGGCGGGCTTTTGACCTTTGTTCCGCTTAAGGAAAAACTTTTTGAGTGGTTATGAGACCACGACTGTGTACGTAAAAAGCAAACTCAATCTTTTTGCGATAGTGTCCAGACATCAAGCATTACTAAGCACGGCGTTCATTCACTGTGAACACCCGATCGGCTTCAGCCTATCAATTAATACCTACAAGAAAAGCTGATAATATTGCAACTTCACATAAATTAAACTGCATTAGTATTCATATTGCATTATAATATATTATAGACAACATTAATATTAACATCCAACATTCACACAATAAAAGACAAGATCTGCAACAAATTTTCTCAGCAAAACAACGTCTTCTCATGAGACAGGCCCGCAGCAAGCGTGAAAACTTTTGGCTTCAGAGGTCTGGCTCAGAGCTGTAGAGGAAATTTTTTCGTTTATTTTTGCAGGTGTTGGTTATCGTGGCCATTTTTTACCTAACTGCACTACAGGCTAGACTGCAAGTTTTGACCGGTGAATATTGATGTCTGATTCGGTTGTATGCATAGAATTATGACCGTTTCATTAGAGAGGTTATAAAGCAATAATGACGCCGATTTTCTTTTTATTACAAAACTCTCGATTAGATCTGTACTTTATATTTGCTGACATTCTTTTTTCAACACAAATTATGACTGCATTTCGGAGAGAATATCCGACGATTTAAAAGCTATCACACTGTTATATGTTTCGATCAATAGCTGAGAAATATTGACAGTTAGTAAAATAAGTTAAGGTCAAGTAGCTATAATCTCATGTACTTTTAGCATCTCATCTACCCGTGTGTCGTCTCACGTCTCATATACATGTACATATACCACACGTGGTCTTCCCGCACATATAATTCCGAATCGATCGATCGTCGTGTTGCAGTCATGACACCGGCACGGCATAGCGTATCGTTCACTGTCGTCTGCTAGGCCTGCTTAACTGGTTGTTTTCTATCCTTTTTGACGTTTGAATTCAGCAAGGGCGACGACATTTAAAACTGATAGATGATTTCATCGACGAATCGACGTAAATCCGCGGGTGAGAGTTACGATAGTATAGATGGTCTTTTTGGGCCTCTTGAACCTAATTAAGAAGCTTGTATGAAACAAATATTATCGACACTACGATGTCTCCTTCATATTTATAAACATTCGACAGAAAGTGTCACTCACTGTATCGCAAAGCGAACATTTCGGGACATCGGTAGTGGCTTCTAGTGTGAAATGCACGGAAATGAAAAGAGTTTTTTAATCTAGAAGAAATGGAAGTCGTCCTTAAGGTTTAAGGCGTTGTGAGTAATAAACTTTTAGAAGTGAAGACAATGGTTACATCGCCTTGACACAAACATGCTAAAGGAAATAATCGAGAGCATTCGAAACGGCTCTCGTGGTACGCCTCAAAAGGAGCAAAAGGAAAAAGGGGAGAGGCTAAGCGCTGCTTTTCCGCAGACTGCATTCATCAAACCTCAGAAACATTTTCAGTCTCAGATATCTCAAAATTTGGTGCAGTGTTTTATAAAAATCTAGGAAAAACAAGGAAACTTTCTGCAATCACGAACAGTTCATAATGCACCATATTGTGTGCAGTACAAACAGTTCAAAATGTCCAAATTTTATCCGTTTTTAACAGATGAGTGGCTGAGAAAATTTCTCAAAATAACGTTTTTCCCAGTACTTCAAGCAACGAAAAAACAGCCCATGTTGCGTCATATTGGACAGGCGGTATGTCGCCAAAAACAAACATTTGCAACCTCTGTGAAAGATAGGCGATTGAAATGACTGCCGAAATAACGCATTTCTAACCCTCGAAACAATCTACAGGCAGTCCAGAGCGCATTACGTCGAACGCAGTATGTAACATCGAAGACGCCCAATTTGCGTTCTTTTTAGCACAAACGTGATTGAAAAGATTGCTCAGATAACACTTCTCTAAATGCTTGAAGAGTGGAAAAACCTCTCATGACGCGTCATATTGAACGCACAGACTGTATCCTTCTTAACAGCGAAGTGTTTGATGAGGGTGTTTCGATAGTGCTCTTCCAAGCAGTGAAACAGCTATAAAGCAGCTCATAATGTATGACAGTGAGGGGATCATACGATGCAAAAAAATGCACAAATTACATTAATTTTAACAGCAAAGTGATGGTTTGGTATAAGAGTCATTTGAAGCGCGCAACTCTAGCCAACAGAGCCAGATCGCATGAAGACAGAAAAGAGATCGGAAAGAAGATGGAAGCTACCAAGTACACTCGTTTCCAGCCACCTTGTCCAAAATGGCTGAACGATGTGTGGAAGAAGCGCCTCGCTCACATACTAGGCACCCGTCCACCATACACCGACTGTATTCATTCCAAGTCGGTCAGGAGCCAGATAAATGGGCGAACGTCGCAGTCAGAAGTGATGGCTATGCCTCAACGGGAAAGAAATGAAATGAAGGGAACACAGAACTGTTGGATTGAAGAACTTTAAATAGTGGATATAACAGTCGCAGCAAAGGACCACTCATGAAGAGCCACAGCGAGCTTACTGAAGTTTATGAACGATTCTGTTAATTCATTAAACCGTTAATGGTCGTTTCACGAATTCAGGTCCTCATTAAGAACCCAGATGCACCGGCAACCCTGCAATTTATGTCAATTGCATGTCGTTTACGAAACTGATGTTATCGAAAAATTCTTACTTTTATGTCCGGTTACGAGTGACTCTAATACAGCTTTTAGTGTTCTTTAAAGTTCGAATTATCCCTACTCCCAAATCTTGCTCTGTTATACATTTATAGGCCGAGATATATCGGTGATCCAGCAATTTATGTTAATTGCAAGTCATATAAGAAACTGATCTTGGAGGAAAGTTCTTATTTTTGTCTCAGGTTATAAGTGATTCTGACGATTCTTTGATGTGTTGAATGATTCTTTAAGACGTATTGAAACTTGTCTCCCGAATTTTGTTTTCTTACGGTATATTTCCACATTTATTGAGACGTTTTCATGCTGAGTAACCGGGACCGCATCGCTCGCGGGGTCGCGTGCGGTCTCCCTCCGTCTCTCTCGTGCGCTTGCGCTTGTGCCTAAGTGCGTCGATCCCTTTACAGCAGCTATAATGGCGCCGTAATATTTATATGTACTTGTTTATCCGAATAGAAATTCCTATGAGCTCCACGACGAGGACTTTTTGAGCGGATTTTGTCGCCTTTTTTGCCTGCCTAAAATGTTGCCTGTCTTACTTCGTCGCATTCCTCATTGGATTAGGCCTTTTCTCTTTCTCTAATCGCATCAGTGCAAGCTTAGAAGCTGACAGTAAATGCATGTTGTTGCATTCGTGCCATCGGTATTGTGCTTCGACTATTCTTTTGTTCAAGGAACCCATACATATAAATATAAACATAAATACAAATATAAATATAAATATAAAATATAAATATAGATAGTGTAAATATAAACATAAGCATAAATATAAAATATAAGTGCAAATATAAATAATACAAATATAAATGTAAATATAAGTATAATGATGCAAATGTAAATATAAATAAAATATGAATATAAATAAATACAAATATAAGTAAATGTAAGCAGAAATATAAATAAATAAATAAATACATAAATATAAATAGGAATGTATGTAAATATAAATATAAATATAAATATAAATATAAAATATATAAATAAATAAATAAAAATAAATTAAATTATATATATATATATATATAATATATATATATATATATATATATATATATATATATATATATATATATATATATATATATATATATATATATATATATATATATATGTGATTATCTCACACTCTTCTGCACCCTTTAACGATTGAACTATTTCATTTGTTTATTTTCGCCGTAATAGACGTTCAAGTGACGAAGAGTAAGGATTGTTGGAATGCACTTAAAAGGATTTGATCCCGAAGCACTCACTCTGTTCATGTAGCATATTATTGGATCTCTGGCCCACTAGGGAGGAGGGACTCGTTGATTGCGGGCTTATCTCATTTCTTCGTTTGCTTTTCTTAAAAACACTGATCGCGCTGCTTATGCTTGCTTCTATTTGAAGCACTCATGTTAATTTAATGTCTCCTGTCTTAATTTCGTCGTCTTAGTTGCAATGACCACGCTCGGCGGAATGAAATTATTCGATATGAAGATTACTGCTTGTCGAGCATATGTGACGTTGTTGTTCGCAGCATCTGCAGGTTGATATGCTTGTGTCGTCAGGCTTTTTTGTTATGCTGCGTCCACGTGCGCAGAGGTGAAGTTTTTCAACGAAACCTTAACGGACAATCTTCCCTTCGGATTTTGCTGTTGGTTGCTTATGATGGAATTTTCATAGTGGTCATAGTCCAGAATCTTTGTTCAGCGGCGAAGTGCGAAGGTTGGGAAGGTAGTGAAGAGCGAAGAGGAACAGAACCGCCGACATCACTTCGTTGACGAGCTTTTTCGTTCTTCTGTCAACTTTACGGATGCCTCATACATTTATTATCTACCCTCAATTAAACCTCGGTCTGAAGCATGTCAGGGTAACACGGCCCAGACCAAATTCTGTGTCACTATTGACACACCTTCAGGTGTTTATACTGCAAACACTTCCTTTAGTTTTTCCAGTGTGCTTGAGTTTTGACTATAATTCGTCCGGTCATTCCCTCTTCGGTTTCAAATATGAACACATAAACGGCCTTTCAAGTGCCGCCGTTAGTTTGTTAAATTCAAAACTGCATCCACTAGCCGATTCCAGGCTCTCTGAGTTTGTCCATATCCACCAATGGCGGCATCTAGTGATTTGCCACTCCTGTTATATGTCCATTTCAATCTTCAGAAACATAGAACAATGTGGACATCCGACGTTTCTGTAGATGTCTACAAGACTCCCGTAGAAATCGGGAGAACTTCGCTTCAGCGCGAAAAAATTCGCCGAGTGCGTGATTGCGTGCAGCTCCATTGATCCCGCGATTGTGAAGAAGGGAGAAGGGCAGAGGTGGGACTAATCACTACCCGGCAAAAGGTGGAACACTCTTTTCGACGATAAGCCGAATTGCTCACCGGTTCCGCGAAAGCATACAACGGTTGATGCACAAGCGAAAAGAAATCACTTCCCCCTCCCACCACATACCACGTAGGTCTCTTGAGTTGCTCCCGATAACTCTCTCCATTTCATAATTAACTGCCGATAAAACGGCCCTCTTAATGAAGCACAGATCATTCATATCATATTCAAATCAATAAGATCGATACTGTGCACGGCATTCAACAACGTGACTAGTCTATACATTTTACAAAACAATCTTCGAACGATTATTTATTCCTTTGAGAATGGAATAGATAACAGAGAAGTGGATCATCGCTGATACAGTGTGTGGTAGCATACATAAAAGAACTGCATTACAAAGACAGCAAACCTTCCCAGAAAAAAATGATCTGCAACAATGAATTCGGTGAAACAAACAATTTCCTACCAAAAGTCAACTTCAGATAATCCTGCTAATAGTCGTTCTTCGTAATATCCCAAAAAGTTCGATGTCAACGAATGTGCTTTTAGAAAATATGGAAAGACAGGATCAATTTCTACCAACACATTTTAATTATTCTCAAAATAACATGCGCATCTGTCCCACAACAGTACTTCAACACTTGAAGTTCAGTACGGAATATGCATCTAACCATTTTCACTCGATCTTCGTGATGCCACCGCCTGTCTGTTCTTGATAGACCTGAAAAATGGATATTTCTTATGCAATAAAAAGCTTCTATATCTCAATAACCTATCGTATATAACAAACTCCACGTGACGCCTCTCTGGTATAGTATCTCTCTCATACAGCCATTCTGTGTTTCGATACATTTATTTATATGTTACACCTTTATTGTAGATAGTTACTACGTATGTCAGTTGCCACGTAAAGTGAAGTTACCGTTACACATAATGCAAGTGTATGAGTATACCTGCATAAGCGTATATATATGTATGTATACGAACATAAATTTTTGTGGAGCAAGGAAATTAGTATTAAACGTTCCAGTGAAATTTTTTGCTCTCAATATCGGGCCAAACACTCCCTTCAAGGATTTAAACACTGACACAAGATGTCAGCGTTCTCGCTTGCGGATCCACTACATTTCTTGTACCAATAAAATAATGCATTCCGTCATGCACAGTGTGCTTAATCCTCGAAATGTGCCAAAAAATTACGTCGGAATAGGGATAGCATTTGCACAATCAGTAAATCGCTTCATTCGACCAAATACTTAAATCTCCATGCTGGTTAACTGCATATATCAGATATATCAAACTGTCGCTACTACTCCGCGTTTGCGCATATGCTTTACTCGCTATTATGTTTCTAAACCGTGACATGGTGTATGTGCTGCATGCCTCTACGTGCCAGGAAATAGCGTTCACATAAAGAGGGGAATGTCCTAAACAAACTCTATTCGATTAAATTAATGAAATTAGTGGTCTGGATGGGAATGGTAAATAGATCCACCTCAATGACATCCTCATCCTCCATCCCGAGCGCTTCTGGCGTATCATCATCACTGATGCGTCGCCCGTCGAAAATGAAACGAAGCGCACCCACCACCAAGTTCAGGTGATTCGCATAGGACTCTTTCACTTTTGCCATCCTAGTCCCGTACTTGACACGGAAATGCATTTCACCTCCATCCTTAAAAAACCATTGGTTCTATTATTTACTAAATTTTACAATTACAATCTACGACCCTTTAAAGAGACCATGCACAAAGCAGCCTGTGCTATCTCTACACAAGTAACGTTTTGCTTTTGCTAGGTAGATCAAGGGTTGAAGAGAGAGCACGTGATGGGGCATATTTCTCTACCTTCACATCCGCATCCTCGCTCAAGAACATAAATGCACTACTGTACAGAAATATTAAATAAACTCAAGTATCTTCGCCACCCAAAGTTAGCACTAATTTCCCGTTGGAATTTCACGAGAACTTTTGCAAAATACGTCTAAGGTACGCAATAACGCCCATTCAAACAAAAGTACAAATTGAATCCCATCCCAACTGCCGATATAAAGATAGCCTATTCCTGCTACAAGTACATAAAAGGGAGAGTCGAGGGAGAATGGCACTTCTTTCTAAAGCACTCACTTGTCCAACCACTTTCAACTTCAAAGATTCAAGAACTGCTGGCGGTGCGGCTGGCGCCGTTGAATCTCCAGCTGCCTGCGATTCGTTGTCGGCCATCTTTTGAAGGAACCTAATGGTTGACGATCACTGAAATGTTAATTTAATTAACATATCGGCAAAATGTGTGTCAGTGACACTGCGTAGCACCCACACCAATCCAGCCGATCACCATTCAACTGGGACAAAGCATTACTGAGTTATTGTCTCCTTACACTAACGCCAGCAAAAATACCTTTAAAAGTGCTCCTACTTTTCACGGTATTTCAAAACCAAGAGAAATTCAAGCACAACTTCAAGTTACACGTCCGGCGGATGACCTCACAGTAAATTCACCGACCTATTGCAAAACAAATTAAATAAGCAAATAAATCTACATAGCCGTTTATGGCCATCGACCAATCTTGAAAAACCAATAATTACCCTTATCGTCAACTCTACTTTCCTTACGCCCCTCTTCCTCTCTTATGTGTCGTAAAAAAGTTTATGCGTCTCTGACTTTGTTAACATTCGTCTCGCAACAAAAAGAGGGAAGGGTATGCCATTGCTCAATATTCGAAAAACCCTACCCCTTTATCTTACCCCCCCCCCCTCCTCCATGTGGTTGCACACCCAACACTTCACGCAACGTATTTTCACTACACTAAATAATTAGTTGTTGTCTTGCCTCCCACTTTCTCTTTTCCCAAGAAAGCGTAAGACCGTTCCGCGAAGCTCAGTTGCCTTCCAACGAGCTTCAGTTAATTTTAAAATTCCCGAGGAACACACATGACAATAATATATCTGAGTTTCTACAAATTTAGCACAGCAAAAACCTGTCACAAATGACGAAACCCTGTTGGTATGAGAACGGTTCGAGGTTCGCCAGATGAACTCATTCAAACCTTAGGAATCTCTGGTTTCCAGAGGACTTTACACAATATCTAAACTAATAAAGTAAATTAAACACGCAAAATTTTAAAAGAAACTGCCTCCTTAATTGACATTTCACCTTTTCTTAACACAGCAAAGACCGACATATGGAAAAAAAGAGAGGCTGTAAGCGGAGCAGAAAAAAGCCTATCACTGAACTGAAAGATGTCAAGATTTAATTCGAATCCTAGTTTTCCGAAGCCGGTCGCGTGATTCAAGAAGCAAGTGCGCATCTCCCCAATCGGCCTTTCCATTTGGGAAGGTAAAACGCAGCAATTTTCCTTGCAAAACCAGCACTTAAAACAATGTAGCACTAAGAGTTGCAAGGGACAAGCTACAAATAAGCAGAAGCTAAAAATTTAAATTACCTATTTAACTGATGGATACAGGACATCAGGATGAGATGTAAAACGTTGACATTGCGGTCGACATTCACTACTCTATGAATGGAGACAACACGCAGAGCACAAACGACGAGGAGAAAGCGATGGCAGATAAGGTGTGGGTAACCTTAGCCACAAGCGCACGCGCACAGGAGAGACGGAGAGAGACCGCGCGCGTTCGCGGAGAGCGGCGCGGTAGTGGTCACTCGGCAATAAAATGTCGATGTAAATATGAAAATATACCGTAAGGAAACAAAATTTGAAAGATGAATTTCAACACATTTTGAAGAGCATTGAATGCTCTATCAGAATCGTTAATAAGCTGAGACAAAAACAAGAACTTTTCTATAAGATCAATTTCTTATATGACGCCCAATTGACAAAAATTGCACGGTCACCGATATATCAAGGCCTATAAGTGCATAAAGGAACAAGATTTGGAAAGAGTGACTAGGCACATCTTAAAGAGCATTAAATGCTCTATCAGGATCGTTAATAAGCTGAGACAAAAACAAGAACTTTTCTATAAGATCAATTTCTTATATGACGCCCAATTGACAAAAATTGCACGGTCACCGATATATCAAGGCCTATAAGTGCATAAAGGAACAAGATTTGGAAAGAGTGACTAGGCACATCTTAAAGAGCATTAAATGCTCTATCAGGATCGTTAATAAGCTGAGACAAAAACAAGAACTTTTCTATAAGATCAATTTCTTATGTGATGCGCAGTTGCCATAAATTTCACTGTCGCGTTATGCATTATCTTATGCGTTATATTCTGGTGCATTCGTGACACTGGGTTCTTATTGGTGAACTGAATTCATGAAATGACCCTCGGCAGTTTAATGAAATGACCCAATCGTTCTTAAGTTGCATTAAACTCCCTGTGACTCTTCATGAATGGATCTTTCGTGCGACTGTTATATGCATCGGTTATGAATTCTTCAGTTCGACAGTCCCAGGTTTCCATCACTTCATTTCTTTCGCGTACAGGCATACCGATAACGGGCACTGTAAGTTCTTTTGATGATAAAAAGCCAGTCGACGCTTTCAGCGTCTACTTCACTGCACTGACATAGTTTGATTGCATGCAGTGCTTGCTCTCCGACATAGACAAGTCAGGATTGTGAAGGAAAAAGCAGCTCGAAGGCGACATGCTCCCAACTCGAAGAACTGCGAATTACGTTGCAGGCGACCACAGGTGGTTACAAAGCAGGAAACCTTCAATGTAAGCAGTGATTTTAAGTGCGCAACTCTAGCCAAAGAAGCCAGCCAAAGCGTAAGATGTGGAGGAGGTCATAAAGAAGATGGAGCTATCAAGAGCACTCGTTTTCAGCCACTAATCTAGAATGGCTGAATAACGTTTAGAAGTACTTGCCTCACGTGCAAGTTATCTGTCCACCGACCCGTGTTCATTCCAACTCGATCAAAAAACCAGGAGAATGAGCGACGGTTGCAGTCAGAGGTGATGGCAACTGTTTTTACACCCAGCATCATGGTAAGCAGTTTCTCGCATCGGAAGCGTTTCAAGGGCACAGCCTGTCGAAACAAAGTTTGCGCATTCAACAATGCAGCTTATTATTAAGTCGACTAAAGCGGATCGGAAGATTGTTAACGGCATAAGCCGCGTACAGCGCTCAACCTTCAGAAAGTTAGTGGGCAACGCATTTTTGCACATTGCCGTTAGGATGTTAAAGGCTGCTCCAAGCATTCTTATTTCGCACAAGAAATGCTCCTAGCAATGGAATGTGGCGTTAGCATTAGATAGCGAGCGATTCATTTCGACCTTTCAGAGTACTCGCGTGTTACATCAAGGGAACGGGACATCATCACCCAGATATCCGATCGTTTCTCATCACCTTCACATATCGCAGAAGACTGAGCTTTGGATAGTTATCGTTTTGAATGTTACAAAACAATTCATCGCTTCAGAGGAATCCCTAAACAATGCCTTAAAATGAGAGTTCAAATCATAAATGAGTGTGAGTAGATTTCAGAGATGTTCATATCCACGGCCACGTATAACAGTATGGGCGAAGTGCTGTAATGGAAACGGGACACAACGCTGATCGCTGTGGATACTCTGCGTTGAGGAGCCGACATTGACTCAACGGCTGCAGCGCTGTGCTTCGACTTAGACATCTATAAGTGCACTGCGACAGATGGAGTCTGGCAAGGATACTTTACTTTGAATACTTTAAACAGCTGTGATCTCGTCGATTTCATCGTTCCCTCCATCGATGCAGTTGGCAACTCTTCCATCTATAGTGATCCTGAGCCCTCCGCATCCAAGTAAATACATACAGGCGCCTCAGCGGGTCTTCCCTCCTTATTGCGGCCTGCCGCGTGATCGTTTTACGTCTCTTGATTACCACTAGAAGATTTACTTAGTCCATCTGTAGTCATTTAACCTGGCTACGTGACCACCCCACCTTAGCTTTCTTTTGTACATTTCTTCAACGATATCCTTCACTGCGGATCCAGAACGCAACTCTTAGTTTGTGGTGTGTTGCAGTTGTTGATACTTTCCATTCGCCTTTCGTTGCTCGCTGGGTCGCTGCTAGTTTCTTTTCTTCAGCGAGTGTGGTATTCCACGCTTCGCACCCTCACAGAAGAACAGGGATGGCCGTCGAAGTGAAGACCTCTCCCTTTACGGTTATTTTTATCATTGTGTCGTAATAGATATCGTTGAGCTTGGTGGATATTAGCCAATGCGCTCTTTTTCGTCTGCATAATCCCTGACCCAAATCGCTGCTCATTTGCAAGTCTGTCCTAAGTGTACAAACTATTCCACAAGTTCGATATTTTCACTATCGAGCTTCATGGAAAACTAACGAGAGAACGCATTTTTCATCCACATCGTTTTGCCTTTGCAAATACTGAGGTATTCTTGTTGAGCTCGTTCAGTGAACACTGCAAGTTTTTTGGGCCATCGGCAATGAGTACCATTTCGTACGCAAAGAGAAGTATTTGGAGTTATTTGCTGAATACATTGAAACCATCTGCAGTCTCCATCTTTCTTGAGAGCCCTTCGAGAGTTGATAAGGATGTCGGGGAACAAATGTCCCCTTGTTTTGCGCCTGTTCCGGCTGACAAGGATACCTCGAAGAAATAGCTACATCTGGCTCGATATGCTATATTCCTTGCATCCTTTTCCTCGCCATCTCGTCAAACATAAACAGCACATCTTTGATTTCTTCCACAACAAGCTATCAATTGAAGTAGCACCAAACTCGCGATGTTTCAAGACAGAGGGAGGATCACTTGTTAAGCGCTCGTAATTGAAGCAACACAAGACTTCCGCTACTTATATAACGTCTTTTCGCCATGACCCTATCATATCTGAGACTTCAGTTGTTTGCTTCACATCTCTAGAAGAGACCGATGATCTTTTGGAGGAACGACATCTGTTGCCACTTCGAGTCAGTGATGGGGTTTCGGTAATTCGTCTAGCTTTCTTAAATCGCTCGCATATGTCAGCAGTGTCAACATAGGTCAATCTCTGTAACGCATGTACTTCGAACCTGCGAATTATGTCGATTGCGCGTCATATGAGAAATTGATCTTGTAGAAAAGTGCTTGCTTTTCTGTCAGCTTATTAATGATTCTGATAGAGCATTCAATGCTCTTTAAAATGTGTTGAAACTCGTCTTTCGAATTTTATTTCCTTACTGCATATTTTCATATTTACTGCGACATTTTTGTTGCCGAGTGACCACTACCGCGCCGCTCTCCGCGAACGCGCGCGGTCTCTCTCCGTCTCTCCCGTGCGCGTGCGCTTTTGGCTAAGTATACCCACATCGCTGTAAAAATGACGCACCTTCCTCTTGCAGTCAGATCTGCGGATTCAATTTTAATAACCAAATGAGCATTTCGTTAGACTTCGAAGTAGTGCTGATTGTTGATAACTTACCAAGTAATCACTACGCAGAATAAGATGTAGCTAGGGGCAAGGATGGATTATAAAATGAAAAAACAAGCAGTGATGTTGTGCCAATCTTGACCAGTTTTTTCTCGTTCTTGACGTTAGTTACTGCAGAAACCGCTATCAAAGCAACGCTACCCAGCGTTCTGGGTGCGGATTTGCAGGAATAGAGTACATTTCATCAACTGCGTTGTGTCTTTCTAAGTTACACATCACGCGCCGTTCGAGCTCATCCTACCTAATAAGGGTGTGCGTATTTGAACTGCTGCTAGTAAAGAGGCTGTTTGGTGTACTCAGATGAGAAAATCGTTTGGTTTTGACTGATGTCTGTATTCAAGATTTAATTCAGGTGATCAATGGAACAACGTGATCCTCAAATGGCTTCAGTGAAGCCGAGCGATGTTAATACTGCCGAAGTTGTGAAGCACATGGAAGAGAGCTACAAGAATGACCGTCTCGATCACTCATTGCAGAAGCTGAGTTCGATCGCTCGAGGAGAGAGCACCGTTAAATGTTTTGAAAAGGATCAGCAGAAAATCGGTTGGTTCTTTCCCCAAATGAACTTTCAGACTCTTGAAGACATCAGACTAGCGGCATATCACTTGGTAAGGATGACGATCTCAGAACAGATAAAGCTTACTTTGTGATAGTTTGAGCCCATCGCTTCCTCTTATAAAATACAGTAATTCAGATGAATTCTGAGTGCCATATATGTATATTCCTAGCCGAGTAGCCGCAGCAGTGGCAACAACCAGGAAGTGCCTGTTCTCTGGTGCAGCAGGCTAGGGTACTTATTATGCCAGAGTAGAACCTCGAGGTTCAATGTGATATGCCTAAATTTTTCTGGAAGTGTAACGGAGTGCTTCATACTGAGCACATATGAATTAGTGTTCGTATATTCTTCATCCCCAGTGAGTACACTTCGCTTCGGTTATGAACGCCGCCGAGTGAAACTCTTTGAAATCATTTTCAAATAAGAATTGCCAAACGTTAACAGCAACGGAGTTCGTCTATGGAACATGTTGTGTAGCCTGCTGCGCTAGAGAACGAGTACTTTCTTGTAGAATATACTCAGCTACCAAAACACAAGCGTGGCATTCAGAGTTGATATGAATTAATAACGTTCGAGGTGTAGAGGTCGTAAGCTATGGATCTATATATCATATGCTTCTGCATATATGATATACAGATCCGTAGCTTTACCGGAGCTGTAAGGTTTATTCGATGATCTCCTCTGGTAACATTGCGTTTAGTTGAACAATTCTCAAAAGAAGTATACTCACTTCGAAGCGCCTAATTGCAGGCATATTTGAAGCGGTAGCCTCACAAGGAAGTCTTGTGGAGGTACCAGAACCAACCAAAATAATGGCAACAGTCTACGTATTTAATTGTTTGTTGACGACTTATTAAAAAAAGGGCGGGGTGCAAAAGCGCATATTGTGCTACTTCCAGTAGCACGCCTCCCCAGTTATTTTCCAAGAAACCATAACGCCAGAGGAACATTGCTCCCGTTCGTGGTAACTTGTTGTTGTTGTTACTGAGTATGTGGCTGCGATGTTTTGTTTTAATGTGCTTTTGCAAAATCACTTTAACAAAATGGCGAACATCTGTGTGCATAAGAATGCGTGTATATCTGTCCGCTTGAATGGTAGTTTCAGCTCGAGGCACTTTGATGCTACACACATGAGGTTCGATATACGTAATGTGTGGCATTGGTGTGGTGTCCCCTTCCCCTTCACTTCATCTAGCTTTGCCACCGAAATAACTCCGTGTATCAAAATAGGCTTATTGCATCTTCCCATCTGTATCACTAAAACACGTCGATCGAAGCACGGGTAGGCAGCGAAAGCTTGGTGGCTAAAGCACTTCGTCAGTCACTCGCTCGACTGCTTTTTCTGCGGGAGAAGGGGAAGATTATCCTTCTTCATCAGTAGAAAGATGTGCCACTATAGACGCACGCAACACTTCTGTAATCATTTTGTACGCCAAAGATACATCCTCAGAGTTGAGCATACGAGGCTAAAATTTGCGTTTCGCCGTTTTGTGGAAAACGGGAGTGAACGTGTCTCTCTTCCGTATTAGTGGGACGGGAATGAGAGTGGAAATATTCATTCCGTCCTCTGTTATCGATCTCATTTCCTTCTTATCCCCTTCCCTATTTGATCAGCTGCAGTGTGAATTCGACCTTTGCCCAAGTAGAGATTGCACGCAAAGAGGTATTAGGATGTATTTATTTTTCGTCCGCAAAGGAGTGTTTGTCTTTCCAATCCCGAACTGAATGAGGACCTGTATTTTCTGGTGGATTTTTGGTAGCGAAACTATCTCAGTCGCGCAAAAAATGAACTCGTGGTAATTGTTGGGAGCATGTTGGGTGGTTGGTGCAAAAAATACATTAAACTTTGCTTGCCTCAACTTGACAATGCTCATCAGTAAATTTGCCCTAGACTGACCGAGTATCCCTAGCCTTATTCGTTTTCCGTCTTTGTTTCTTCTGAATGAAGAGGCTGATAAACAACTATAATCAATTGTATTGCAGCATGTTTTCCAGACTCGCGAAATATTCTTTTTGTCTATTTATGTATCAGACCTTGCAGACCGTTTGTGCAAAAGGCTGTATGTATTCAAATGATAGGAGAAACTTCCACTGTAGCCTTCAAAAAAAAACATTTTTCGCTTATGCTGGTTAGTACGTCATTTGAATCAATTCATAATGCAGGTATAATATGTTATGGACTGTTTTGAATCTTTGTGGAATCTTTTTCGGATTTCACTTTTCTGTCTGCAGATACTTACTAAGGAGATTATAACATGTGAGCTACTACAGTAATTTTCTTGTTTCACTATGCACTTGTCCTTTGAACGTCTGACAGCAATTTTATTGCATTTGATGCTCTCTTTTCTTGCCTGTGGCCGATCGTTACTGCATGTGAATGTGTATTTTAAGAGTGCAGTTGCATGGGTCTGTTGTGCAGCACAATATCTGCAATGTCGACACATTATAGATATTGTGCTATAGCTTTCGCTAAAGAGATTTTGCATGATTGTTGTCACGGAGTTTATCCATGAAGTTATGTATTTCGGTGAAGAAAACTCGAGGCATCCCTGTATTTTGTCATTTCTTTTTTCCAGTGCGACAATTCCGAGTCTAATTTTTACCATCAGAACAAAATTCGAAGCTTCAGCGCAAAGATTTCTAGTGAGCGACGAATTCTACTTATGTAGAATGAACACTGATATTTCTCAATGGCATGTGTTCATGTTGCATCGTCTATTAGAGAACAGCCCGCCAATCCGCCAGTAAGGAGATTGGAAAACTGACTACCTTTTATTACAGTTTCTCTTGAACAGGCTATCACTAAAGTGCCTACTTTGATCGTTTTCTTGTGACACGGGTGATTACCCGCTGTTGCCTGTCCTTGGGTATAAAAAGCGGCTGGCAGATCCGCTTCATACTCCTTTGCTTTCGGAGATGACCGTCAGCAGTTGTTTTACAGCCTTCACCTGTACATTGATTAGTACTACCAACTGCCGCCAGCCTCGAATGAAATTCGAAAATTTAGAGAGCCGTCTTTCGCCGGAAAAGTTTCAGGGAGATTTCTTGTATAGCAATCTTACCCACAAATTTTTTTGAAATTTCTGCTGATGATACGAGTACGACTAAAGTGCTGCTATAATTTTAAATGTGGCGGATGCAGGATACCTGCAGCTAGTCGCAACCAATCTTTTCGATTTGTAGCTTCGCCGGCCAGCGACGCTAAGGAGGATAACATCGGGCACGCGAAGGATGAAGGGGGACAGCCGTGCAATTCCCAGTTGCTTGAAGCGTTGGGTGTTCCCAAAGCCCATCGTCACGTTGTCGAGCGATTTTTTGATGTCCTTTTGGGCAATGCATCCTTCATTGCCAACGAGCGCGTCGAAAGGTTGTCTCATCGTTTAGGACACTCCTGTTAAGCGAAATAGTTTTATGTTCAGCTGAATGTTCACTTCAAAGGGAAGCAAATATGCTAAATATTTCACGATATTTCTTCTATGAATCTCAAGACTCCGCATGGAATTCCTGATGAGACGAGGAAGAATCGAGGCGTTTCTAAGGCTCACATATCAGAAATGTGGGCGCCTTTATACGTATCAGCAAGATTTTGGGAATATTCAAGTAAGAAGACCTTTTGAAATTGCAATTTTCTAGCAGTTCATTAAGTATTGTATGGTGTTGTAATAGCCCTGCTATTGCTTTATTTATTTGCGTTGGTTTTATGTTGAATTTTTCAGCCATATCTTGGATGGTTTTGAGCGTTTTTCGTGTTGTTCTCCTTCTACATATTTTTGACTCCTCCCATCCTTTTTATTGAGGGCTATTTATTCCTGCGTGAAGCCCCACGTCGAAGAAAATAGGAATAGATAGGAACAAGCATTGTTTGGCGGAATGTTCTGTCGAAAGTGCTGGCTACCGGCAAGGATTTCTGCAGCATGCTCAAAAGGTTCCAGTAGCGCAATGCAGTCGGCATCGATGAACGGCTAAGTGATATCGGTCAAGCGTGTGTTGCAACCTTTGAGTCAGAAAGGTGGTAGGGAATTATGAAAGCAAGTGAGCAAGCTTCTGAATTGCTACGTCGGTAAGTGTGATTTCGGCATTTGAATCCAAAATATTTCCAGAAATGGAGAAATAATTTATAATGCAAGTTTTTCTTCTGCCTCATATCGTAGCGTGCGATGTATGAATCGCAATAGGACTTTTTGTAAATTTTACATGTTCTCTGCTGAGCTTCGTGTGCGTTATTTCAGATTAGCCGAAGACACGGAAAAAACAGCGCTTATGATAGCTGCACTCGATTCCGACGTGAAGGTTTTATCGAAGGAATTGAAGAAGGCGAAAAGTTCGCTAAAGAAGTGAGTTATTCGGCTAACAGACACAGGCTAAGATTATGTTCTTTTGAAAAGAAAGATGGAAAAGAACAGTGTGCTGCTGAGTCTCCGATCTTCTCTTAAACCTTTTATGACCTTTCCTCGTTGAGGCTATGTTGCGTTTGATCTCTCCGCTGTGAAATTTTCCATTTTCTCGTGCTTTTCATATCTCTTTATTTGTACATGGCTCTTTTATCGATGTGTTGGGCTAATATTTCGAGAACCCTATGATGTTTTAGCGTTATTATGCGGACTTTGTTAACCGAATAGGGATTTTTCATAACGCAAGTGGCGAGTTCTCAGCACCATTTTCTCAGTGGTTTTCTTGCTGCACTCATTTCCACCCTGAATTTTTGACCGAACAACACTGTTGCCGAATAAGGCTTCGCTGATTACAAGTAGTTACCTCACGAAAGGTAGTCTGCCTATCCTTTTGCCTCTTTCTGTGCAAAAGGTTCCCTAAAAGTTCTGTTGAAGCCAGCCGTTGGACATTTCATGAAAATGATTGTTCCTCGCAACGGTACGATGCGCCAATATATATTCCGAATTATTGTTTCTTATGTTTCACATCCTTTTCAAACGTGCACTATAGCTCGTTGGCAAAGATTAGCTGGAATGACGAAAATTTGGCATCTGTAATGTACGCCCTTTGAGGGGTATACATTGTAATTTTTTTTCTCGATTTTTTAATATTGATCAGAAATTGCTCTACCCTTTTCATGCAGCCTAGCGGAGATGGTTGAGCCGAAAGTTTTGAATTGGTGCTTACCGAAGGGTTTTTAGCAATGAAGTAGTTCTTAGTCAGCGGCCGGTCAACGAGGAACCTCAAACATGTGGTGATTCCATCGTGAGACATATATGTTGGTGATTTTAATGATAGCGCACTTTTTATTTCCTCTCACACTTTATGTTAATCTTTTATGAAAACCATATACAAGCGGGACTCAAGCGCAAAAAGCGAAAGGTTGCAGTTCTGGGTCACTTCTGTAGACATAATTTTCATTCATCTCCGCGCATGGCCATCTTAAGTCACTTTCACTCTCTATATGGCGTGGTCTTTTGAGAGCTCATGTTAATATGTGATTGTATTGATTGATTGCCATCGCAACATGGAGCGGAAATTGCAACCGAATGAGTGTACAATTAGTTTTCAATTTCAGGATCCAAAAGAAGAAATCGCTTGCCATGAAGCAATATGGAGAGCAATTGGAGGAAAAAACGCTCCTCTCGGATCGCTTAAAGGAGTTGCAGGAAAGTTTGGCGAAGGAGAAGGCGGCTGCGGAGCTCGTGAGGTAAGTTCATGAGCTTGCCGTTGCTGTCACTCTGCTTCGAAATGGCTTACTCAGCTCCGTACCCTCGTGAAAAAAAGGGGTCGTGAAATAGCCCCTAAATGTAGCCCTCGCTGAATACTGTATCATAGTTCGGTGCCATAACTTGTTTTTAATGCAGATTGGAAACATCGTCCGTCAACGGATGCCGAGACTGTAACCTTTTGCTTACTGAGCGGAAATTTCGTTGCCAAGTTACTGCGGGCGCCCTCAGCAGGATTACGTAGAGCTCGCGTTTCGCCAGTTCTAATTCGATTGAGGGCATTCGCTTATTATGCTTATTGCTTTGTGTGCACGTTACAAGTGATTAGCATAAGCAAAAAATATTGGCAGTTTCAATCATCTTCATTAGCTCAGCGGAATGCATTCGTCCGGCTGGCTGAGAAGGTCGCGGGGTGGGCATCCACATAAAAATGGACTGATCACCCGTAATCGAAAACAACGTCTATAGTCTAAGTCTGATCTAGGCTAAAAACTCCCCTCTGTGTGGATGGCGTTAGCAGTGGTTTTAGGTGAAATCATTGGCACCTTAGACACCCGTGCAGCAGCAGTTTTTCGCACGTTTCTGTGCATGTCAAACGGACACTATAACATAAACTGGACGTAAGCGCAAATGGGCAACATGGTCGTTCCTAATAAACTCAAAACCCGATTTGAGCCATGTCGCATGGATATTACGTGTGTTCATGTGGAGGCTCATGGATTGCACTGATATAACACTGATACTGTTGTATCAGTGCACTCCATGAATGGTTAGTACTATTTTTGAGATAATATGGAAATGTTTTTGCTGCGCATTAATAAAAGCAGTCTTCAACAAAGTGGTATCACTGGTAGAGTGAGATGTCGGCAGCAAGTTACGAGAGCACTGGCATCCTCATGGCTTATAGTGCGAAGACGTGAGCTTTTTTAGCCATAGCAACAACATAAGACGCGAAAAGTGTCGGTCCACTAAGCGGGATCGAAATGAACAGAAATTTATGACTTTTGTGGTTGTCGAAAAGAGGGAGAAAAGCAATGGGGTTGTAATTCTGATATATCTTCAGTTGCTAGGGGACGTGCGTTTATATTCCTTTATAATAGTTTGGAATTAAGGTGATTAAGGTTCACTTCTGCTTCAGCAGCCTGTATATAGAACGTTCCATTCGGCTTATTCTGATAGATATAAGGAAATTGTAGAAGGGAAGTGGAAAGGCCATGTAAGCTAAAAGAAGAGGCACGTTTTTTGACTAAGAAGTCGGAGGAAGTACGCCTCAAGGGCATGGAAGTCCTGCAGCTGAAGAGCGAACTGCAGTCGAGTAAGAAGAGATTGAAGAAAATGGCCGAAGAGTCAAAGGATCGCAAGCAGCAGATCGTGCATGTGAAGAATGAACTACAGGAATGCCAACAGGAACTGTCTCTAGCAGAGAGAAAACTTGAGGAGGTTCGCTTTTAATTTTGTTTTAAGACGTTTTCTTGGCTTCTACAAGAATTTTTCGTTGTTTTCCAGCATACTCGGAAATAATGTCTTCTTAGGAGATAGGAATTCGGTTCTGGTGGATTCAATTTTTAACGCTTCTCCTACGTTGCAGAGTCCCTCATGTTGAGTTAATATAAAAATTTTCTTTATCAAACTTATGTAATGCCGTGGTCGGTGTCGTTTTCATTGTTTCATCAGGGTGTTGTTTCGTTGCTTTCTCATGTTTTCATCCCAGTTGTATCAGGCTTCTCCTTAGGTGTCTGCAGGCTTTAGTCTTTATAAGCTATGCAGTGCCTAATTCCATTCCTCAGTTTACTCATTAAGTGATCTGTAGTGCCGAATGCTCGATAGATTTTACCAACAACTGGTTTGCGCGGCGTTTGGTCAATCTGCTGCTAACCATTTCTGGCCTTCGCAGTGGTTGTTCATTCGAAGTAGGCATCTCTGTGTTGCGCTTTATAAAGCCTTCTCGAAGTCAGTGATTATCATACCTACGTCGGCATTTCTCTTACCTATCATTCGAGTGTTGCTGTGTATTTCAACATGGAATGAGACATTTGGGAAATGTGTGCATGTTCTACGCAAGATATGCACTGGCAGATAGAGCCGATTATTCTGCATTTATTCTAAAGAATCGTTCCACTCGATATCGCTACACCTTTAGGTACATCATCCTATTTTTTGTAATCTGTTTTGTGAGTAAAACGCTGGGTGATCTTCCGTCGTCCTAATTAAGTCGATATATTTCGTGCAGATATGAGACGAAAAGAATTAAAGCCATTTTTCCTGTTCTTGCATGGTTATTCATAGTATATGATCATCGAATCTTTTGTTCACAGGATGATGCTGTGAGCCGACGACTATGATCGACGACAGTTGAGTTCCTGAATTCTCTCTATTGCTGATCGTCCCTCAGTAAAATTTCTGTGCTGGTTTCTTAACGCCTCTGCTGAATTCTATCCAGTTCTGTGTGAACTGCTGATGCAATTCTTATTTAAAGCAACAGATATTGTCACTATTCATATTCCTCTCTTCCTCCTCGTTCCATTCCATCTGTTAGCGTGAATCAGGCAGGACGATTTTTCCTTTTTGCAAATATCACAAGGAAATAATGCCGGATGGGGTCTGATGTAAACTATGCTTTCCTGAAATGAGTTTTCCTTCTACAAATGTTTGGTTAAGTTTTTTGCATTTGTTCACCCGACTCTCTCTACTTGTCAAACGAACTCGCGGCTCTCAGTTCTTCATTCGACTCGTTTCAGTGGAACAATTTTATTTGATTAGTTAGGAATAACGCTGTAATAGATTCTTTTGATTTACTGCTGTATGGAAGAAGTAGATTACAAAACCGTCTCACCAACTGCTTCAAACATTTCCATTATAGTCTTTGGATGAAGCCCACATAAAGTGGTGATCATGTTTAAACGACGAAAAGATCCCACAACCCAATTCACTACAGCAATTCATTCCTCTTTTTTTCCATTCGCTCCCCTCTCTCGCCCTCTCTCTCCTTCTCTCTGGTTTTCTGAGGAGTGCTGGATTGATAAGAGTTGCTTTCGCTGCAGGAAACCGAGGCTTATAAATACAGACTGGCATTGGCGGAAGGGCGGCTGAGGAATGCTGAAATGGAGATTCTCAAGTTGGAAATGGAAAAAAGCAAGGCTGTTCTTGGACGTGCTTATGAAGATGCGAGGCAGCATGAAAGGGAGCTAGAAACAGCGCCAAAGTGGTATGCGTTTTTCAGCGGAACTCTATTAAATATATGATCCTGCCAGTTTATGAACGTCGTTTCATTGACGAAGTGCTGCTAACTAAGGAAGCTAAGATATCTTTTGTAATACTGACAAAAAAGAGAGAGCGGCTGGGTTCTCATATGCCTTCAATCGGACGCTTTTATTCACTTATATTCCTACCTAAATTAATGTGAAGTGTAATGTCTCGCAGCATAGTTCTAAAACTTCTAATTCCTTCTGTGAAGACTGTTGCAAATTCGAAGATGAAAATTAAGGTAGGGAAGTCCGATGATTCTTACTACCCAAATAGTACCATCTTCCTACTAAATATGTTACGTGATCGTACAGCGGCGTTTACATCTCAGGCCATAGGAAATAGGATGATGAAGGGAAATTCGCTGCTGTTTTATAGCATTTTAGTATAATTTTAGACACTGCTCTGTCCGCTAATCTCCATCTTTTCGTCTTCGTGAAATCCCTTCGAAATTGATCAAAACAAGGTGGTCCTAGTGGTACAGCATTCGGACAGTTTCCTTTTGCAGTGTGGTAAGCGCGACGCATGATGTTTTTGGTATTCAGTGATGCAACTTGGTTGACGGAACGTTGCCTTGTCATTTACAGTGTACGCAGATAATTCATGCAGCAAGACTTCTTCAGCGGTTCCAAGCCGTCCAGTCATGATTGTTTTATTTATTGGCCGCGTTCGTGGTGTCTTCATTGTTGTGCGAACGTATTTTAATTTCATCTCCATTGATGACGCTACCAGAGAGGGAAAACTTTTCCCGAAAGCCAGTCCATTCTGTATAGACTTTCAGTCGGTAAAGGTATTTACGAGAAATCCCTTAAAATCTTTCACCAGAATAGTATGCGCATTTTTAAGAGGGAGAGGGTTCACTATTTTCCTCGGAAGTAATGTTGACACGGATTTCTCACTTGCAATTTTGATTCTTTTGAACAAATAATTTGCCGATTCGAGGAGGCATTCCTGTTGGAGGTAAAAAGGTGCGTTTTATTAGGAAATAAAATGGTTTATTGAAAAGAACAATGCCTCATTCTGTTCAGCAAATTGCGTTTGATTAAGAGCTAAAAAATTCTTGCTTACCAGAGCCACACATTGAGCATAATTTTTTGTCTGATTGCCGAATGTCCAATACAAAACAGTTGCTGAAAAGAGTAGTACTGTTGTCGCCAGATCATTTTCTCTCTTTGGCTGAACTGCTGTTTGTCAGAATGCGTGCAGTTTTCGTCGCGAATTTGTTCCCATACTGACAAGAGGACACAGAGCATTAGCTGAGAAAATTTTAGGGCTTGGTATTCCAAATCCGTTGCAATGCATTCACCTAGGCGTTAACTGCTATATGAATGAAAGGCGGTGGTTGTACGTAGAGAAGTTTATTGTTTCAAGGCACCGGAGTAAGTTTTACGGAATGAATGATGTTACGCGCACTGGAGAACGGAATATGGCGTTGCTCTGTTGGGAAACGAAGAGTGGACACATCAACCAACATATTGCTACATCCACGGCTGAATTCAGCGCTCAGGTTGGTTGGTTTCTCATATTTATTTTTCGTGCGCCATGTTTACGGGGTATTACTTGCTTGATTTCTTGACGTTCGCTGCGGCCATATGGAGTGCACATGAATCGGACACGTGTCCATTCGTTCGATCAATCCACCATTAATCTTTTCACAGTAAGTGTCGTCCGTTAGCGGAAACGTAATTGTTGTTGAATTTGCTGTTGTGAATTTGCGAAAAATTGAATTTGAATATTAACGTTAGGAACTTCATCACCATCGTGATGTCTTATACAATTGCTAGAAAACTGAGAAACGAGTACATGCACCAGACGGTTGTGGTGACAGAAACCACTAACTATAAAAACATAAAGAAACATTATAAATGAGCTATTTGCATCTTGTAAATGAGCAAGGATGTTTAGCTGTCCGTAGCGGTGAATATAGAATTATTCTTTGGGAAGGGTTCTTGGCAAGCATCGGAGGCTTTACTTGGTTAACAGTCCGTTCCTAGATGAGCTTAACGCCGCCGAATGTGCAATCTGACACTATCATGCAAACGTATCAGATGTGGTCACTGTTAACCTAAATACTCATGATGCAATGTCGCGGTGCCATTTCGCCAGACTTGGCAAACAAATGCCTATAGCTGCGTAGTGCTTATATTTTATGTTTATAGCGTTATTTCTGTCGCATTATGTTGTTACGTCCGCTTCATTGTTGCGATCGTGTTTTTGTTTTTATTCGTAATGATATTTATTTTTATCACTCGCCTACTCGTCGGTTTGCTTCATCAGCTTGCGTGCCCCTTGTCTTCACGCCAGAGCAATGTTTTTCGGTAATATCGGTCAGTTGTGATTGTTCCAGTGAAATCATTTATGAGCTATAATAAGCAGCGTGTTTGATTATGTGTTCTCTGTCGTCGCAGATAAAGAAGATTAGTGCTGAGAAGCGCCTCGACCAGCTCCCGCAATTATCCGTTCCCATGCTACTACCAGTGCCACAGGTATTTAATGCAACAGCACCGTATGGCAACGACTTCCGGGAGACACAAGGCAGAAGCACATCAGCAGACACTTATGGTGAGTTACTGGTTTTTATAGGGTGTGCAGTGGAATCAAGCTGCGAAGTTGACGGACGCGATTGGCCGGATATTCTGAGTTGTGTTATTGCGAAAACTTGATCAGGTCTCACCGCTGCACTCTTATGCTAATCATTTATTCAAAGCAAGGCGAACGGAAGCACTAGGGGCATTTATCTCCACTTATGAGGAAGATGAAATTCGTGCTTCTTTGAGCCAAGTTGTTTGCTACTCATTTACTGAATCATAGCACCACTTCTGTCCACAAAGTAGTCATCATTACGCTGCCTTGGCCACAGAAATACATCTGAGGACAGAACAAATCCTTGTAGGCACTTGATCAGGAAAACGCCTTTCACAATGCTTGTAAAAATTCCAGAAGTACAGCAAACGTTGTTCGGATCCGCTGCTGGTAAGCATTACAGAACACAGTGGGAACGTTTTCAATGCGAATGAAAAATTAAGCGTGACTTGTAAGAATTTCAATGACAGCATTATTTTTGGCAATTTCTTTACCTATAATGCATATATACACGTTATATGGAATCAAATTTATGGCGAGTGCTGCGCTGAAGTAGAATTTCATCTTAATTTCTCGTCATGAGGCATGTTCCATGATCGGTTATGTATATAGATTTGTAGATAAGGTAGATTTCAAGAGTATGTTGTGTCGGAGCAGGTATCGCGTCAATCGGCGAAACGGTCAAAACAAAATTCCAGCGAAACGAACAGAAAGATTTCGCTGGAGATTTTGTGGGAAAGGAAATATAGAATCCCCCACATTGTTGTGAGAGGATTCTATATCTCCTCTTATTGTTGTCATTCCTTCTAAGTGTATTTAAGTCTTGATGCCTTGTCTTAGTCACCCTTTCTGTATTCCCGCAAAGCCTGTGGCCCCCCTTGCTGCCGCCCATACATTTGTCGCGTTTCGCCGCGACAGCAGTTATTCGCCAGGTTCGTTTAGATTTCAGCACACATTTCAGCACACATTGGTGATTCGCGCTGTATTGGAACATCTCCTGATGGCTATATGCGTGTTTCCATATGTGTGATTAGTGTAATTAGCAGTATCCTTTAATTGTCTGTAGGTTCATCGTCAGCTGTGGATGCCTGGGAGGATCCGCAGAACGTGCAGCCGAACTGTTACATTTCTCAAGTGAACGGTGCGTCGTCTAGCCAGGTATGTGCCGATAATTTCATTATCTTCACCAACTTGAAAGTTCGTTCCTGGTGACCTCTAAATATTTTGGCAGCGATGACCTTAGGGCAGACGCTTGAAAGGATCAAGCGGCTGAAATGAAATGGCACATTCAGCATGCATACAGTGCCTTCATGCAGTCTGTGTACAGCTACTGGGTGTACTGTGATCGTGTAGCTATGCAGCACATTATAAATAGCTCTGCCGAAGTTCTTGAAATGATGCGGTGGGAGAACCTGTTTTGAAGCATTGTTGCTGTCTACTTTTCTCCTTTTTGGTAATGATTCATGTCGGTGTCGGCATTGTCTAGTTTCTTTTTGTCATGTTGTCGTTCTGCTTGTGCATATCATTTTTCTGTTAGAGTTCAGGGAATTCCGCATTGGGAAAAGGGAATAGTACGACATGTTCACGGTTGGTATGATAAAGAACAGCACGATTGATGCTGTGGCTATCACTTTCAGTGTTGCAATTTTCTGCTCTTGGTCAGAGCCATTTGCAGATTTCGCTTCGTTGCTGGAATGTGGATGGAGTGGAAGTGGAATTGGGATCGGAACTGCCGAACGGTGTGGCTGGCAATGGCGATAAAAATGTGCATCCAGCGGCAGGTATCTTTTTCTTTTCGCATGCTGCAGCTCACTGCTTTGATGGCTCCTTTCCCAACAGCAAGATCGTGAATATAAATTGGGATGGGTGCCTCTCTTTGTTGAACTGTTGCCTACTATGTTCAAAGTGTAGCCTTTTCTTCGATCAAACAATGGTAACCTCGTACCTGTCCATGCAGCCTCAAAATTGTATAGTTTGACATTTTCATTCTGTTTACATCCTATAGCCCACGTATCATCGCAACCAACACGCATCAGTCAAAAAAAGTGGAGGGAACGGAATTTACATTGGACCCCAAACATTCCGATAAGCATGAAGGAGTTGGCAACGAAATTTTTTGACTAGAACGCTGTTTTCAAAAATCATCAGTTCCGCGGATTCAGTGAGAAGTGTTTGCACGCTCAATAAACTTTAAAACTTGTGAGCGTCATGCGTCATTCATATCAGCATAACAAAAATTAGCAAATCAGTCCTTGTGGTTATTAATTAAGCTGTGCTGAGGGCGAATGAACTAGCAACAGTGACAATGACACAGTAAGAGAAGTGAGCAAAAAACCGTTGCAGAGTTGCCGAAAAAGGTCTAGTGTTGAGTGCCAAATACTACTGGCGACGCATACAGCAACAGCAGAACAAAATGTCAAGTCTGAATTCCATCTGCAACTGTGCATCTTTTCAAAAGTTCTGTGTTGCGAAGAGTTGTTGCATCAGAAGTGATAAGATGGATATCGTGATAGCAATTGCGATAATTTTTTTCACGCTTGGAGGAAGGAGTGGGTATTTTTGAAGACGTGCGAAGTGAACTGAAAATTCCCCGGAATGCAAAGGCCCAAAAATTTGGTTACTGCGGTTTTCAGAATATGCTTTTAAAAAGAGAGAAACAGAACGTCGGCACAAAATATAATTTCTTACCCCTGAGGTGCCCACGTTCGATGATGATTTTTTGAAGACCGATGAAAGCAACCTCGGTCTCAATTTCAAAGAAGATCACGTAGTTTGGCAATCGTCCTCGGACTACTGCAGGATAGCTGTTGAGCAACGACGGCTGCTTTTCTTAGCCAATGGCCTCAAAATTGACGACGTTGGGCACTTTAATTATCATCAAAGAGTACGAAACGAGTCCGAGTTCTGGCACTCGAACGCTGTTGGAAATTGATTTCCTTGGGTTTCGCAGCGAGGCTGTCACGGAGGAACCTTCTAATATTTTTCCTGTTGTTGACCCGAGGTGGACTGCTTCTCCTGGTTGAAGATTGGCTGCAGGCTGTGGGAACTCTCATTGGTTAGGAGGCATAGGAGGGAGAGGGGACAGAGGTTGCTCATATGTAGCGACGGGTGCAACTGCTTAAAGTTGTCGCCAGCATCATACCCTATAAAGTTTTACGAGGTAGGTTCTCCGTAACAATTATATCTTTTGGTCCAAGTTCACCCAATTCTTCTTTGAATATCACTTGATCGAGCTTCTCTTCTCGCTTCTTTGGCAACTTCGTCATTAACTTGTTGAGCGATTACTTTAGCGGATTGTACCGGAGTTGGGCGGTAACTGCGGAGCCAATAATTCTACTTTTGGTACATGTTTTGGTCAGTGAGGGATTACTAACAAAGAGGTTCTTGGAGGGCTCTTTGATCTCTTATGCTTCCAAAAGACGGGTCTTTTGTCCCCTCGTGTTCAAGTATGTGTTCATTTACTGATCGTTTCTAGTTATTTGAAGTCAGCGCGATTATTGTTGCTAGTCAATCCCCTTGATCTATTTTATCGCCTGTTTCGCTCGCACAGTCATCTTAGTGCACCTATTATCTACACTTATTATATGTTGATTGGCATATGCAAGTATTGGCTATCGGATACCTTTGAGTAATGCTTTCCCCTACCGAACTTGCTGATCGGAGCTTGACCGTACAATCTGTTGTACTTTTTCAGGTGCTTTCGCGAATGAGCATTGAATCGTATACTTGGAAGGCTATTTGTTGCCTATTTCTATGGTTCGTTTCGCGATTTTTTTGACTCGCTGATGAAGTGATCTGATAATAGTGCGTTACCGAAGAGGCTCATCTCAAACAGTTTCGTTTCGGGCAGTAATCTTCCTACTCAAGATGCTTCCAAAATGCGTTTTACAGATTTGTGTTTGCCCCTTCTCACCGTTCAAGCTATGCAAATTACTTGCGACATTTTTCTGGTAACTATGATGAAAAACGCCGATACGAATATATAGACGAACAAAACAAGGCATTTATTCTGGAACAAAAGCAGCTGATTCGTGAGTTTACAGACAGAACCGATATTTAGGATTTTAAGAATTGCTTACAAATTCTTGTCTAACGATTATATTTTGCAACTGCCGCATCCTTTCACTCATTGCTGTCTCCCTTCGCCCATCTGTCTCCTCCCGCTCCTCTCCTCATCGTTGTCTTTGTTTCCATGTTGTTCTGTTGATATTACACCCGAGGTCTTACTTTTACTGACAGTGACAACTTGTGTCATTGTGCTTTGATGCCTTCGTGTGATTACCTGAAGTAAAAAATATTTACACATGCAATGTTCTACAGGTTTGTGATTTCATTATGACGAGTAAATTTTCAACATTTCATTAAAGGAAATGTTCAAGGACGATTATTTTAAAAAATAAACTACAGCACTGCTATCGAGTGATCTACGTTAACGAGCGATCTGTTGTGATCAAATGAGCATGAGCTTCATAGAATATGCTGATCAAGGCTAGCCGATTTTTTTCTTTATTTTTGGGACTATTGCGGAAGATCTGCAGAGATTCTGACTGCAGCTGTGCTACTGCACAAGAAGCATACATCACCAGCGCTATATAAGAAGACTATACGTACTACTGCGTAGGATATCGCAAGCGAAGCAAGATGAAGTTTTTTTTTATGAATGTGACACGTGTTCTTCAGACGTCTTGACTGCCCTAATTCATAGCATCGGCCCCCTAACAAATGGACGAGGAAGCGGGGCGGTGATTTCTTTTAAATGTTACGAGTAGTTCATCCAGTGCCCATTACCAAATCTTTTTGTTCGGCCCTCGTTATTGTCAAATGAATGTAATGACTAATTAGTGGGTGTTTTTTGCAGTGCGGCGGGTATTACGTGAGCCGTAATGAATTTTTTGATTTCACTTGTACAGCTGATTAGTTTCGCAGAAAAACATTTTTGACCACTCCGTCGATATTTTTGATGGTTGCTTTTTCTAGGTGCATTAGAGTGCAGAATCGCGCATCTGCCCTTCCTCGCTTATTTATTCGCTATTTATTCACTGCCGTGATTTTTGGATGCAGTTTTCATGCAGCCGACCTTGCAGGTAAAGCGTCCATTACATTGGCTTATGTGGGGATTGTCGCAAAATCGCGCAACGTTAAGTCCCGTATTCGGCTTGTGCATGCATATATCTGCAGTGTATGTGCATGTTCTGCATGCTTCTTTGTCTGCGTGATAATTACAACTTGCATGCCAGGAAAGCTACCGTGGTGAGGATATGCTGTGCATAATTAACATATCAAACTGTGTGGATTGCCGCAAGATCAAGTTGCCGAGGGATCGCTAAGTGGGACTTTGGTCTGACTGGTCAATTCTTTTGCAGTTCGCTGTCCCAGAATCATTCCTACAAAATGTAATAAAATTCTGTGTTATACCTTGCGGGTAGTGGCAAAACACGTATTTGGAGTGTGCTTTTGCGAGAGTTCGTGGAGAAGGGAAGCGTGTTATAGTCATGTAGGTGACAGGTTGCGAGAGCTACATAAAACACCAGGTGCATGCAGCGCCAGTGTTCTTACCATCCTTGTCCCTTCAAAGCAGTTCACTTTTAACGTATGCCTCCGTTGGCCCGTTGATGGTCTACACAAAGTTCAAGTCCGCTCGTCACCACATCATTGAGTTAAGGCCACGTAGTCCGCCGTTTAAATGCCATCGATCAATTCACTACTTCTTGACGCTTTCTTCTTTTCCCATCATGATCTCCACCAGAGATTCTTTTCACTTAATCTTTCGCCTTCTTACTTTTTTAACATTTTGGAGCACACGATGTAAATTAATGTCTTTATTATATGCGGGGTCGTTGTACTGAAGCTTTTATTGGACAGGTGTCTAATTCCACAGGTGTAGAGTGCAAAAATTCTTTCTGGTTCAAACGCTTGCTTGAGATAGGGTATTACCGCGGCAGAAAGAAGATTTTTGGGGAACCTAGCCCTTTCGCCAGAACGAGCACAGAGGATCCCATTCTTTCCTCCTTACAGTGTTGTTGAAATCTTATGCTTAAAAACTCTATGCCTACTATACTATTTCCTGCTCTCTAGAAGAACTCCATTGTCCTCTTTTGTTATGTTGGACGTAAGAATATTTACAAAAGGTTATCGATGGTTACGATGGAGGTGCACAGTGCGGTATTGAAGACGCTCTCCACAAGCCGGTAGCACCGCGTGCAGAAGTACTATTTCGGATGATGGTGTGGGCGCACCAACAGCTCCCATGTGGTGATGATCATTTTGAGACGCCAGACAAGCTCAATGAACTGTTTGGAGGCGAAGGATCTCGCTTCTTCCCAAGAGTTGAATATAGAACTCGCATATCCGCTGGAAGTGGAGAAAATAATAACATATTATTTGAGCGCGTCGGACTAGGACTTAATAAGTGTGTCTTATTTTCTTGAGATTGAAAAAGTCGGAAGGAGTAATGGAATAGAACACCTAAAGGAAAGTGCTCTCATTGGAGCGGCTTCTTTATAATGCCTCGGAATGCATAACTGTAAGAAGTGGTCTCATTTTTAACACTGAATTACTGTTGTTTAGCTTTCGAAGAGGTTTTATTTCATGGACTGTTGTTTTATGTCTCTTGTTTGGTTGTTAGTTGCTTTTTTTTGTTTTTTTTTTTTTTTGTTTTTTTTTTTTGCAGCGCTTTCGTCGCGGTAATAAAAATCCTCAACAAAAAAGGTTGAATACTTCAACCAATTAAGAAGCAACGTCGAACTAGGCAGAAAGAACTACAATTTTGAAGTGTGAGCTTGAAATCTTTTCAATAAGACGTTGAACCCACTAAAAGCAAGTTCGCCGTTCTTCAAGCTAGCACGTTTTCCGCTGTCGATTTCTTTGCGAGGAGTAGAAAATGCAACACATAGCTAAGTGTTTTCATCAGTAAATGTTTAAAACATCTTTTTTTCAGTACAACAATAAACTAAACGTACTGTGATACAGTAATACAAGCAGAGTGCTGTTTCGCATTCTGGCGATGCACTCAATCGATCAGCAAATTCATTTCTTCAAAAGTCACAAATAGGTATACATTTAAGAGAATAACAACAAAAATGATATTAGATAACTATGGGAGTAGATCAGACGCGAAAGTAACATAATAAGAACAAACCCAAATATCGCGGGTTTTCGTATGGGCTAGTCTGCCACCGGCAATCCGACTGTCCTCTCACATCATGGCTAGGCGTTTTTTTTTTTCATAGTGGAAAAAGAATGCAAGAATCTTTATGAGTAAACAGCGCGGGTGAACGAGCAAACAGGGCGCTTAATGACCTGAACAACGAATATGAACTAGTCGTTACCCGTTGGCAGAAGTGAGAAGCAGAAAAAATTTTCTTTTCTTTACTCTTCTTTTAAGTATATACGTTTGCGGATTCTTAATAAAATCGGATATCTCTGGTCGGTTTGCTTCGGAACATTAGCGTTGCAACTGCTCCCATCCCTATACAAGTGAACAGAATTGGTCATTGTGTGGTCATTCAAAAACCAGAAGAAAAACACTGCAATGCCATTGTTGGTGCCGGAACCATCAGGAATTTAAATACAGCAAAAAGCATAGTGGCGAAGAATGTTAAAAAGATTTCAGGCGAAAACGTTAGTGCGGCAATCGAAATGTTGCGAAAACAAGGAGTTAAAAAGAGAAGTGTTTGCTTCATGATCATGTTCTCCTGCAGTGATGTGGACTATCTTGGCCAGTGGCCGAACGTTAAAATCGAAATCTGGAAATGTTATACATTGGCCAAAAGGTAAACTGCCAGCGGGAAGTAGGTAGGGAAGAATTCGAGAGGGAAACCCAACAGACTTTAGTTGAGTCCCAGTAAAAACTAGGCCGGGGAAGAAACATCTGTATAACACATTTCTTACAAATAATGAAAAACTAACGCTGGGCAACCGACTCACTCAAATTTAGGACGTTGATTTGCAACCGATCGTGATTTCCTATCTGCTGTTCAAATTCATCATCAGCCCAGCACGGTTACCTCAATCAAAACCAATGTCGCACCATTCCTGCCACACATAATCAGTCACTCCGTTTTTTATCCCGTGTCTTGTGAATTGAGATATTATAAAATAGCAACGCGTAGGAATACGATTTTTTTCCTCCTCATAGCTAAGCAACATTGTAAGCAGACGAGGTTCCATATCATAGACCTATGAGGAGGATGTCCATCCTCAGGAGGTAGGATCAGCATTTAACACGATCATTTCATGAGGACGAACGAAATGCCATCTTTAGAAAATAAAGGTAGATTCCAGGGTTGCCTCTAAGCTCGGTGGGACTTTTCAACGGCGCTTGAAAATCCGAAGAAAGCAGATACAGTAAAGTCGCTTAGCGGGGAAGAGGAATTTCCCTGGTCCTCTCTGTCCTCTGAGCGGAGGAAGGCAAGCCCTTCATTTCCGCTTACGTCTCTGTCGCCCCAACGCCTGAGGCATAGACGCATGCTGGTTGAGAATTTTCTCTTCTCCTTTCGTCTGACCAGCTTGAAACTGTAAGTTTATTCGCTCCCCTATCCCCCGTTGCTCATGTACTGTCTTGCTTTTCTTTCAAACTTTCCCACAATGCCGTCTCTCAGTTTATGAAGCAGTCCGTGCAGTCAGCTTTAGCTTGGATCACAACAGCATGAAACCCTCCTTTCACCGAACACAGCCATTCCTTGCTAGCAAATGGAATTTTAATTACGCTTTAAAACGAATAAGACAATAACTGCAAACTTGCAAACAATAATAGATGGATCGGATATGCGTCACCCCGCAAAAATTCTTTGTGATTTACGATGATTTAACGCCCTTTCCAGGCGGCAGTAGGTTGAGAGAGCGGAGGGGAGGGGCGAGCAAGGGAGGTGAGGATAGAACCGACTTCATTTTTGGCGAAATTGTATGCGCTTTAACTGAAAGAGCACATTAATTTGCTGATGCTTGTTTCTGTGTTGCCTTTTCGCAAACGGCATATAAAGCGCATTCGTTCATACTCTCTCAAAGAGTAATCTATTATGCTCTGAGGACTTGTACGAAATTAAACGCTATTACATATTCGCTTCCGGCTCCAATCGGATTATGTTATAAGGAGGGGAAGGTGGACCTCGTCGAGCTATATAAATTTCACACAGCCATGAAACTATTATCGTCCTATTTTCGGGAAGGAAGATGGAACATTCGATGGGTGGAATTGCAGGTGAGTGTTGTGTCTACCGCATGTGATTTTTTGCCTTCTGGAGCAACCAAAAGTTAAAGCCATCATGTGCAGCTAATCTATTTGCAGTCAGCTTACGAGGTCGATGTCGCTAGTTGTTTAGCGCGCTTGTGGCATTAAAACCCCTAGGCACCTGTTAACCGCTTTCGACCGTTTTGCAACGAAACCATTTATAAACATCTCTTTACTTTCTTTGAATCATTCGGTTACGAAATTCGGTAGTGTCCACTCTTTCCAACCCTCTATATCATTTAACGTACACTAACTTTCGATAAATCGTCAAAAGGTTGCAGTAGTGCGGCATAGAGGGTAACTGAAACTTCATATAGAGGATGGACATAGAAAAAGAATTCGTGAGTATTGTTGCTGCAAGCGTGTTCAATTAAATTGCTTGTTTCAAGTTTCATGTCACATTTCATTTGAAGAAATATGAAAGAAGTCACTCTTTCACCTGTAGTTATCTAACGGTCATGCAGTGGCGCATATACTGTTTACCTGTGCGGGCCTACTGAAAAGTAAGCAAGAAAACTGTTTCCTAGAGCACACATGTGGAGATCGAAGCTCGTTTACAAAACAGCACACGTTAGTCAGCAGCGTCTAACGGACACGTGATTATCGAGTGCAGAAGGGCTCCACGAACCTCCCCACAGGTGGAATGACGCTCTAAAAATAATCACAATACTTCGTGGTCGTCGGACAAAATTATCAGCATCAAGCACTGGCGTTGTGCCAAGGCCAAAAACGTACGACGTCATCAGAACGCATACGGGCCATAACGATGCACCATAAAAGGTCACAAATGTTGCTTAGAAAGCAGTGCTGTGCTGATGTTACGAGCGATTTGCTGGTGCTAAGATGATCAGCATAATGATGGAAAACGAGGGCACGTGCATCGACTTGAGTCCTTCGAACGGACGAAATCTTTACTCTCGCATCAGCCTTCATAAAAGCGTTGCTTCGTCGAGGCCAATCTATTCGAACTGCACACATAGAGAATATGCGGATTTTCCTCGGTTCACTGTGAATAAATCGCATTCTGCACATCTGGCCACCGTCTTTTCGGGTGCTTTTCGGTGACGATAGGCATTAAGAACGCGCCGTTTCCACGACATCCTTCAGCGCATAATCGACAACAGCTTTCATCCGATCGACTGCGATATTTCGTGAAAACTACACTTTTGAAGCTGTATTCACAATCACACGGTGATCTCTTTGACTCCAACTGAGGCTTTACTTCTGCTTAGAATTCACTTTCTCGCTCTAATGCATATCTTATATGGTATCTGACATATGACGCCTTGATGCGTTTACTACCCTATGCCTTCTCTTTTCAGCAACCGCTAAGTGGAAACGAGTTCACATGCATTAGCAATCATATTTGTATACATTCGATGATTTTCTCAGGCCGCAGTTTATTACAGAATGTTGGATGATTTTATTACAGAAAGCCGACTGGTCAGGTTAATAGAAGCTTTGTGTCATTGGAAATGAGCTAAAATGGGAACATGAAGTGCTATTCTGGAGACGATAGCAAGGGGGGCTTTGAGGACTAGCGACACAACAGTAGCTAGTTGTAATGAACAGAGTCCGATCATTCACTTCGTTCCTAAAGAATATAAACAGGTGCAGGCAATTAATAAATAATAAAGTGAAAGTCACAGTAAAAGTAATATGTCTATACTGACTGGGCAGGTTGATGCAGGTATATGGACCCTTAGCGGTGATCAGCATGCTGACATTCACAAACGAATCTTTGTATCATATGCTGTCAGATTCGTAGCATATGATGTGCTGGCTGCCTAGATCTTCTGATTCATTCGCAGATCATTGCAACTCTGCAAACAGTGACGTGTATTCGTCGGTGCTTAGTCCGGTCTACTAAATTTCCTCTGCAGCGTTTAATTTTCTTTCCTTAAGGCCTTACAGACTTGTGATTTTGTGCTTACGATCTTTGCATATTATTGTAATACGCACCATTTGCATCAACCTTTGCAAAAGAGTCCTCTCTTACATTTTGCACTTCTCCCAAAGAAATTGCTGGCTGAAAAATGTATTGTACATAATTTAAACCAGAAATTTTGTCCGAATGTATATGTATATATTTCTGTTAATAGTGTAAATAATAAAAATATCGAAATGCACCTTGTAAACAATGGCGCATAGTTGTGTCTACCACAGAATATGCATTTAGCGCAAAGTTGGTGGCAATGTGTGCCCCACAGGCGACATATGCCCTCTGAACAAGTTTCTACTGCACTTTCTTCAAAGGTGTGTGGCATTCTCTGAAGTAGGCGTTCTAAAATTTACAAATCCTAACGCATTTCAATTGGCACAACGCTATACCAGGGGCTTAAATGAGAGCGTGGAATTTTCTACGTGTAGATCTTTGGTGCAGACTTGTTGAATTGCTCAATTCCATGGAGAGGTTACAAGAGACTTGAAGCTGATTGAAACAATGCATGCTTTCCGTTGTATTCCTCACCGAGCTATCGTTAAGCAAGGCATTGTTATGAGAGGAGAAAGCACCAAGAAGTTACAACTTCTTTCAGGCTACCAGGTGTAATACGTTTGGGTTTAATAAACTGAGCTGAATAAGATAACTCCGAGGACTTCCATTCTATTTCGTTGGATGTTTCGTTTCACTAATAAGCAAGAGCTGCCCACTGATTCACCTCTAGCTGTCAGAAAGAATTCCGTAGCTTTTGTTAATTTTCTCAATCTCAGACATACTTTGGAAAGAACTTTCTGCACAATAAACGAAACGAATTATAATGCGACCCAAGGAGTCTTCTTTTAGACTTCCCCAAATGACTCTGATACTTGCACAGGTAATGAAAATCCCTAGAAAAGTAAGAGTAAGACAAATGCTTTTTCCAGCGATATGGGCACGCATGTTCAAGTCCCACATTGAATGTTCTCATTTTGGACATCCCAGCGGGAAAAAAGGCTTGCAAAACTATGTGTCAATTTGATCTGTGGATAATTCAAGTAGAGGTGATAAACTACCACACAGTTGCATGCACACACGCGTGCACGCACGCGAACATGTACGTGGTACACGTACGCGCACACGTACTCAATAGACGTCCGCGAATACACGTACCCGAGAACACCGAAACGCCCACACAGATGCATTGGCACACAAGCACAACGAATGAACGTACACTTTTCTGAGAAACTCCGGAAATTTTGGAATTTAGAAATAATCCCTCCCAGTGTTGAGCAAATTATGCAGAACTGCGATAACTTTCTTGAAAACTTCAAAACTAAGTGCAAGAAACTGTAAAACCGCCCAGTGTTGACACCGTTGGCGGGAAAAACTTTCGTTTGTCATCTTACACCAAATACCTGCTGCCTGTACAGCTGATTTTGAGGAATTTCTCCAAGCGACTTCTTAGATCTGTATGGTGGACCATGCGACCGTGGTGGTCGACGGCCTAACTTTAGTTTTCCGATCATTAAGTGCTTAATCATCCGTTCATTCGCTGGGAAATTTTCTCAGAAGCAATGCCTCTATTAACTCCGTTCGAGACCCTATTCATGGAAATAAGATCTTTACTGCTTCTGGCAAACGACATATCCTTCATTCGCAACGGTTTCATTCCCAAGAACTGCTCAGCTAGTGATCACGCAAGCATCCTTTGAAATTCGAACTTTCTTTGTAAAATCCAGATGGAGGGATGGAAGAAATGTAGCTGATATGGTCGGAAGAAGCTTACATTCCCTTGGCTCAGCCTTATTGAGATGAGCCATTTGTGGATTCAGAAGCGCCGGAACTCATAGTCCTCCTGGACTCCTTGCACAACATAATCGAGTTATGGGTTCCAAAGAAAAAAACCACCAAAACTGAACGATCTCCACTATATTGCATGAACGTCATGAACTAAGTGGAACATCTCATCGTACCCTTCAGTGGCACTTCAAGAGGAAGTATTTTGGCTTTTCGGTTGTTTCTCCATAGTGTAGCGACTATCGTCCGTTACACGGTTCTGCCTATAACTTCCATATTCTGCAGAAAGATCTCGATGCATTCGCCAAATGGTCGAGATTATGTCGGTTAAATGCTGCCCAGAAAAGTGTCATTTGTTCACATCAGTTTCGGACATGATTTTGTCAGATTTTGAGGTGACATTCTTTTTTCCACGGACGGTAGCCGCGAACCTTATGCTTTGATCGATCCTGATCATCATCATAGGCTGCAGTGTTCCACTGCTGCTGAAAAATCGTTCAAAATTGCCATTTGCGCTCTCCAAACTTTTCGGCATATACACACCTGCTAAACAAAAACACCTTCATTACTTATTGCCAATCGATTTTCGAGTACTGTATCCCTTTGTGTTTCTTTACTTCGTTTTCGATAAATTTACTCTAGTTCAAATCAACGAAATTACATTGCCACGTTAAAAATCTTCAACCTGGGGTCACTAGAATATCACATGCCGAAAGATAATTCTGGTCGTACAATAAAACTGCACACGGCTTTTCTAATTGCTCGGTTTTAATGATGCTCTAGTTCATTCGTTCCCTAATCACGTGAGAATAAGCCCCAACTGACCAAAAAAATGTTGCACCAAAAACAACGATGCCTTGCGAGTTTTCAGTTCCATACTCTACAAATCTACAATCCGCTTCCCGTTGATGCTATTAACACGTCCGTTCATTCATCCTTCTTGTTGCGGTTGAATCGTTTCGATCATCAAACGGTTGCTGCTAACGTACACTGAGTTAGGCGGTTTTTAATATCTATTCGCCTGAACGCTTTGCGCACGAGTTGCCTTTTTTTCGTTTTGTCGGTTTTCGTTTTCTGCTCTGCTGCGTTTCTTTTGCTCTATTTGCATTCCCTTTGCATGTTTTCTCACTTCGAGACGTTGAAATAAAAAATGAAAGTAAAAGCTCTCGTGCTTGCATATATGTTGTATATAAAAATGCGTATACAATAATCTCTTCACTGTCTATGCGAATCTTGCAGGCGTTTTGCTCTCACTTAGTAAGTATTGTTGCTATCACATCAAATCGATATTCAGTAATGTCAGCGCTTTGAAGATACTCGACTCCTACATGTTCTTCAGCAGGAAAAAAAAAGTGCTTTTGCAGCTTATTATCGGTCCACCACTTGCAGTTTGCTGGTAACCCCTCTATCACGTCTGTGACCCTGAATTCGTTGGTGATGAAGAACTTTAATGTATCTGTTTCATTTCTATACTTTAACTTTGCAAAACTCGCAGGAAGGGCAATGTAGTATAACAGGATGACAGAGTGACGGAAGCTTATTCATATAACAGTATATTAGAAACACCGACGAGAGAGACCGCCACTCTGTTCTTGAACATGCCATGGACAAGTGTTAGCTTGGTCCTAAGAACAGTGCGTTTCAGTTTCCAGATATCTTTCTGTTCATATAGACAACTCTTGTTCAATTCTTTCTGCACCGTACACCACCAATAATGAGGTTATTCCAATGTGCAAGTACATAAAGCATTTAGGAGTGACTTCGAACTCGAGATTACTCTTCGACCAACACCTGAACACGATATAAAGAGCGGACGCTACAAAGCCAAACTGTAGCTTAGATCCCTTTAATCTGATGATGCATCCATTTATAAGGTATCTTACAGAATCTATGTCAGGCCAAACCTAAAGTATGGTCCTGTAGTTTGGCTCTTCGCTGAGAAGAGATACAGCGTCGAAATTGAATTTTTTCACAAGAATTCGCACAGAAAATAAAAGTTACCGATTTAACCCACCCGGAGCGTTTCCGTTCATGTCTTTTGAAGTGCTTGAGGCACACGAATCTCTGTTATTCAAAACTTCGCTTTCCTTTACGCACTGGGGACGTTTCTAAATATTTCTGCTCCTCCCGCAACAGATGAGGCCACCGCTGCAAATTGTCAATGCTAAATTTGGGCGCGCTTTTCAACATTCTTATGTAAAGAGGACTGTGCAGATTCTATTCCCCCAGAGGTAACCGGCGCAAACTGTGTTGCTCTATTCAAAAGGAGACTATGCAAATTACCATCTTCGTACTTCCATCCCCCAATTTTTTACTGAAACAGCTTTTTGTATGTGAGTTCATCTTGCTCGACTTATTATATATTGCATCTTGAATAAATAGACCCTCATTATGTTCCATTCATATATACATATCAGTGCTTTGGTGCTTTGTATGCATTATTCGGTAAACACCTTCTCTTCTTCTCAATATTTTACACATTTCTGACCGCTCATCACCAATTAAGTTTGGCGTGCATTCATAGATGCATCGAAGTTGATGCTCAGAAGGATGTCTGTGATTGCTAGCTGCCTCCAAGAAATGCGAGTATAAAAGATATTTCCTCGTCCGGCAAAAAAGTGAACTGCTTCTTTGTTATGTGGACCAAGTTTTGTCATTAGTAAGCTGAAGCCGCCGAAACCGACATGAAGCCAAGCGCAAAAACAAGCAGGCATGCGTATGCAGGCATTTGCAGGAACTTTCCGTTATGAGTTCAAAAAACCCCTATAAGTCTTAATATTCGTCATTTGTTTGTATCACGCCGTAAACTGACACAGCATCACCACTTACCGAGCGGCAACTCTGAAAAAATGGAGGGATATCAAAATCGAACTTGTTCTTAGAAGTGTTCATTGGTACAACAGGAGACCTTCGACCTCTTTGCCGAAACAAATCAAGTCCAGCCACAATCAGAATTAAATTCGAGTCCGTCGTCGACTTTCCCTTCTTCCCTGCGTTTGCTGGGTACTTGAAATCCATGCTGCCACCTTCTCTTATTTATTATCATTTGTCTTTGCGAACATCCGCTAATTAGCTACCTGTTTTAATAAAAGTTTTCGCTACAGGCGCTCACGAAGGTCGCATGGACGCTCCACGAGGCGAACAGTTCACGCTTACCAAGTATCGTCTTCTACAGTGAGTTTGAAGTCAAAGTAATCGGGGTGTCATTAGCCACCAGGAGAAGCAATCAATAACTGCAGGATGTCCACGCTTTTTGAATCAATGTCTTCGATCCGCGGATCTGATAAGTTCAAGAAGCTAATGATCAAAGATCGCACATTAACCAAAGATCTACGATATGCGGACCTCTTAAAATATCTTTAAGTATGCAAGGAAGCCATTGACACGTCATTTGTTCACATGCTGTTGAAATAACCAAGGTAATGAACTTTGCATGTTTTCTGTGTAACATTGTGTGTATATTTTCGAAAGCCTGATTGCGTCACCTTTGGAGTCTGAAGCTGTGCTCGGTCTCTTTGATGCATGTACGTCACACGCCACAACTAATACTGCAATAAGAAAGAAAGAAATCGTGGAGTATCTTTGGTTGATAGCGCTTACTGTATGCACTGTGCAGAACTTCAAAGTTTGCAACCGCACTCATAAGAAATTCGCCGGATTTATTCAGGTTCTTTCATGCCATATTAAACTGTTTATTTTTTGTAGACTCTACGCTCGATATTAATGGCACTTACTGCACTAATGCACCCATCCATTTGCGTTAAACATATTTGCAAATTTTTCTGACCGTTTCCTAACTGAACCCTCTCGGAACCCTATTGTCATGCTTTGAGATGGTCAGAATTCATTGTGAATCAGTCCATTTAAATATTTTTTAGTAGGATCCAAATCATCACGTCAAAAACTCAAGAAAAGTAGGAACTTATTTCCTTAAGAAGGAAATAAATTTTCCGTCAGTTATACTCTCGTTGTTTCCTCCATTCCGACGTGTTTACTGAATTTTTATAATTTGATGAATTCCTAACGATATGCGAAGTTGAAGAAAGTACGGGAACGAAAAAGTTGAAAGATGATGTCAAGCTTTTGCTCTCGCTCCGTCTACCCAGCTTCGGATAAAATTCACCCATGCACTAGCAGCTATGTAACACTCATAGTTTCCACATGAGCATGGTCCCACAGAAGTCCTATGTATGAGGCAAAAAATTGGCCAATTTTGCCTCGATCTGATCTGTGCTAAAAAATATGTCGAGTATTCAGCCCAACGATACTTTCTGATCTCGGCTCCCTCATTCTGCTGCTTCTAGTGCAAGCTTTTCGAGGGCATTAAATTATTGCTCACAAAAAGCTGGCCAATTTGCCGATTTCCTTTTTTTTTTCTTACCCATTTACTCAGCACATCTCGTTGAATGGATTCTTTTTGAGGGGCATTCTTCTATACTGCCGGTTTCATTCAGTGAGGCAGTAGAAACCAATGGCCAAATTCTGATGTAAAGAATACAGAATTATGTTTGCAGAATTAAAATAGTGAAATTGAAATTACTGCTTGCATTAAACTAATCTTCTAAGCGTTCACTTAGAGCAATTTCTTTTTGCGAGTAATTGGCTCCTGGTTGTTTATTGCATCATGCGCCATATCTAATGGCAAGAATATTGTCTCAAAATTGCTTGCACTTTTTTATACTCGCAAACATCTTTGCAAAGGCAGTTGATAACATACAAAGGAAGCAATTCAAGCAGTTGTTTTAGACAACCGTATTATCTTTCGTCATCTTTATCAAAAGTGATCGTCTTTTGAGTAGAGTTCATGTGCGCCTATCATTCGGTTAAGTGTTGTCTTCATGTGGCACTTATCAGCATCACAATGAACAAACCGCTGTTACTGGCAGCAAATTCGTTTCTCACTCTCAATCACGTGAACGCACAAAACTGTTCTCACACCACTTTTTTACGATCGAAGGTCACCGCTAAAGGGTGCGATAATATTTCATTTTCGGATGCTCCACAAGAATGTGGAGCAAGTTTCTGTGCCCTCATAATAAAATAACACTGAGGACGCAATACAGAATGTGGAAAGCATAACATGGGATCATTGCAGCATAAAAATATTTCTAAGTGAATATACCATAAAAGTGTGTTATTTATTGGCTTCATCGCTAGCTTTCTTCAGGACAGAGAGCTGCCCGTCTAAAAACAAAAGAAATTAAAGTGTTTTGATGTCGACGGCATCGCTGCCTCGACATCTGTTTGTTTTCTCAATGATACCGCAAAGACAATATTCTGCTTTGAAACCTCTCATCTTACCGTCATATACAACGTACGCAAGTTTTATGCAACTTCTGAACTGATAAGCAAGTTTTGATGGAATTTGTCATTTTAAGGGTACGAGTTTGAAATAACTCGAATAGGAGTGAGTGTAGTTACTATATAATTTGAGTGTTTTTGAGGTTCCTTCAGATTCTCTAGAATGTTTTGGCCATATTAAGTGAGCAATTCATCACGACAATACGCACTCGCTATTGTGCAAAATGCTCGAGACAACATTTTAAAGACCATCTTGTGATAGCGCTATGCAAACAGTCGAATTTTTTATGCTCTCTTTCAGAAATTTTCCGTTGCTAAAGTGCATCGTGACGACGTCTATCCTGCATGCTTGCTCATTCCATCTATCCGTCGGGACGGTAGTATCAATTTGGGAGCATCTGAACCAAGAGTTACTAAATGTGGTGGACATACGACATAACCTCCTATACTCCTATACCAAACTTCACTTTGAGCTATCATATCTGAAAGGCGCTAAAGGCGTTACAGGGTGCTCAAAAATTCGTATCAATCGAGGAATTACCTCGCAGTGAAAGTCACTGGAGAACGAGCATTCTAAGGGGGATTTTAACGCCGTCGGATTGGAGCGAATATAACGGCATTACTCTACATGTTTCCCATGCGAAACTGGCTATTCTGGTAAAGGAAATGCAAAGATATAGTGCCAGCTTCTCTGAGATGATTGTGGATTCATTTTTTCTTTATTTTGAGGGGTGCTGACGTCAAAAATATGACAACAGCAACCGAGGAACACGCTTGTTTTCGAACTGGCGTCGGTATTTGTCTACCGTGCAACATCAGACTTTGTCCTTGACGATTCGGTTAGAAAAGCGAATATTTCTGCTATAGCGTTTAGTGAAAGGTCAATCGCACGGTAATAAATTTATGTGACTCGACGGAAAGTAGAGCGCTAAATTCAAACTTCCCTCATGGTGCCGATCAAGGTAAAACTGCGATTGGTACTGTGAACCACTGGTGGTGGTTCATAGTACCAACCACCATCAGTTCAACCTGTTAATTTGAAAACGATTCACATCCAGTAATGCATAGTTGCAAAGGTATTCATTGCCTATCAAGAGTCGCATGTTCTTGATACCTTCTTTCACTTTCTGTAAATACGACCACGGCATTTGCAGAGAGATCATGGGTAGCGAATATCAAGAACCAAATTATTTTGCAAATCACGACAAAACTTTGGATATTCGAGACACAGACACATCGTGAACTTTTATTGCAGCTTAAATACAAAACAAGGGCACTCCAAAACTATCACATTTGTGCGTGTTCTTGCTTGCGAAGGAACTCGACAAAACTGCACGTCTCAATGATATTAATTCTTGATTCATGTCTTAAAGAGCATGCCTCAATTTACATTCCTTAGGAATACCAGCAACACGGCACTGAGTATACATACTTGTCTTTTTCGCTCAGAATCGCAGTCTGTGAGAGGAAAGCGGTGCATACGAAAGAATTGCTGTTTATTAAATTCCATTAAGCACCTGAGGCCCTCCACTAAGATCCTGAACAGGTAATCACTCCAAAAGCGCGACAAAAGGACCGTTTCTTTTTCGAGAGCAGTAGTTATACTTTTTTTGTTCAACATTGGCTACTGCGCGGTCGGCTGCAAGTAAGCTCCGACCATCAAAAGAGGAACAACAGTGAATCGACTCGTCAGTATCCAACGGGTAGGAGACGAGCCTAAGTCCTAACCTTTACGCAACCATGTTTAACTTATGTATGTATAATGCAAGGACGCTTCTATCGAATGATCGGCTGGAGGAATTGCAAGAAGAGGTATCAAAAATCAATTTTGACGTGATCGACCTAGCAGAAGTAAGAAGGAAAGGCAAAAAGGCCGTCGACCGGCCAAACGGTAACTGTTTGTTTTACCGGCAGGAGAATCAAACATCACGGGATGGAGTCGGATATTATATTTCGAAAGAATGAAAGGTTAAGATCATGTCATTCTCTTCTCACTCTCCTAGAACCGCGCAAATCGAAATTAAGATCAATAGGAAAGCAAACACGCGACTAATTCAAATATATGCACCTCGCGGAAGCCAAACTAATGAAGAATATACGCGATTTTTGGATGTCCTGACTGCTGTAGTTAATGAAGAGCGATCTACGTTAACCGTTATAATGGGCGATTTTAACGCTCCAGTTGGTGAGCCAACACCAGGAGAGCACTCAATAGGAAATCTTGAATTGCGAACGCGGAATCCACATGGATAACAGATAGTTGATTTCTGCGAAAATAACAGGACGAAAATTACCAATACGTCTTTTAAAAAAGACGTGATAGAAAATGGACTTGGAGAAGCCTTAATGGAGATACAAAAAAACGAAACAGACTAGATCTTGGTGAATTAGGCAATAATCGTAAAAGACACCGAAGTATCAAACCACTTCCAAACAGGAAGTGACCATAGCCTAGTTAGAGCAAAACTTAAGCTAAGAGATAAACCCTTATGGGTTAGATAACAAAGAAAGAAAAACACTGAAAAGTTATTGGACGCATGTTTATATAAATACGCACTGCAACAGTCTCATTAACAGAGAGTGAACCGACCTATGCAAATATCATTACAAAAATCAGCCAAGCAGCGCAAATATCATTACGGAAGATATAAGAGAACTGCTTGAAAAAAAAAGAAGGAAGATGAAACGGGATGCTAATTCTCGGACGAATTTGGAATCCTGAGAACTTAATAAGCCAAGCAAAAAATACGCGAAAACCGTTATCAGAAATATCTGAATACAATGAGGCAAGCGGCAGCTAGCCGGAAATTAAAGAGGTAAGCTGCTGGCTAGTAGAGAACAAGAAAAGAATAATTGAACTGAGGGAAAGTGACAGGTCACTCACGACAGAAACACTAGAAATCGACCACATCTTTCAGGAATTCTATACGAAACTGTATGGAGGAGGGACTGACCGCAGTTTGTTGCACGAAAAAGCGATGAGACGTTCTTACAAGTCATCGACTCAGAAATGTGAAACGCGATCCAACGCATGAAAAACGGGAAGACGCCAGTTATCGATGGATCGATGGATTAACAGGCGAAATGTTGAAACTCGAGAAGGAACTATTAATAACACAGTTGAAAAGGCTTTTCAACAGCATGATCCAATAACAAGAAATCCCTGAAGACTTCGCCTTTTCAAAAACAATTCCTGTTGCCAAAGAAAGGCAATCCAGATAATATCAGAAACTGTCGCCCCATACCACTCCTACCAACAGTCTCAAGTGTTTCTCGAAAGTTTTATGTAAAAGACTGCAGCAACAAAGTGAGCAGAAGCAAGATGTCGAGCAGGCAGGCTTTAGGCAGGACAAGTCAACAATCGACCAAGTCGACGTGCTTACCACGCTCATCAAGAAAACCAGGGAGCACAACTTACCCCCTTTATTTGCTATTCGTAAACTAGGAAGAAGCCTTCGATTCTGTAGAGCACGCCACCCTATGGAAATCTTTGGAAAGCATCTCGGTACACCCTCCAATAATATCCATCCTTCAAGAAATCCAACGTAAATCGATGACTGCAATTTCTGCATATGAAAGGCGAACACCAGCACAGGTCAAAAGAGGCGTGCAACGGGGAGATTGAGTATCCCCACTGCTGTTCAACGCAACTCTACAGCTCGTGTTCGACGAGCTAGATAGGCAGAACAAGGGCGTGAACATGGACGGGAAAAGACTTCCGCAATTGAGGTTCGCAGACGACATAGTCTTAATCACAATTTCAAATAAATAAAGAAAATGGTAAGAGAACTCGAGGCAGAAAGCGCGGGAGTTGGTTAACGATCAAACACCTCCAAAACGAAGCTGATGAGCAACCGAGAGTTAAGGTTAACGGTTGTCATAAGAGGCGAGAAGATTGAAAGCGTAAATGAATTTACCTACTTGGGCAGATGTGCAAAAATGAGCGAAGAGACGAAAACAGATGTACGACGCAGGATCAAACAAGGCTGGAAAGCATTTTTTGAGAACAAAGACTTCCACCATGAAAAAAAAAAGCACCGGTGAATCTCAAGCGGAAACTCTTTGAAAAAAGCGTGATGCCAACAGTTCTGTACGGTTCTGACACATGGGTAACAACTAAGAAAGTGCGCGAGCTATTGGCTGCGGCGGAGAGAAGAACGGAAAGAATCGCAACAAGAATCAAACTGGTGGAGAGGAAAGCCAGTGAATGGCTCAGAGGTGTAACAAATGTAAAGGACTGGGTGATCGAGGCCGGAATGAGGAAATTTAGATGGGCAGCGAAGATATCCGCCCTGAAACATGAGAACTGGATGAAAAGAGTAAAAGAATGGACACCTCGGATTGGCAAAAGAAATAGAGGCCGATCTGCAATGAAGTGAAGTGATTCTTTAAAAAAAGCGCAGGAACCAACTGGATAAGAGAAGCATTGAATTGGGACAAGTGGAAGCAATATGAAGAGACATTTATTCGTAATGAACGCTCTGTTGATTGAAATAAATAAATAAAGTTATACTGTTCGCTTTTGGGGAAATTTAAATTTGCTTCCGTGTTCGTTCGACGAAAGTTGTTGAGGTAGCCAATGATTAATGAATGCTAGATCCAGTCCTCCAATTTGTCCACCGTGAAATGTCCAGAATCGGAGCTCATAAGCTTCAATTTAAAAAATTTTTTTAATGATTTAAATTTTCTCACAACACTATTTTTGTTAATGACTTATGCGCACGAAGCGCAGTGAGACAATAAATATGACGGCTGGAATGAAACGATTTTGGGAAAGGATATCTCTATTAGGCGGTTAATTTTTTATCTTCACAGTAAAGATGGGATGAAAGTAGCCGTACAGGAATCCGATGAGTGTAACTATAGCCCTTTCCCACTTCTATGCCATCTCTTTATCACACCGATTGCGAGGAAATGCTAAAATACGCCTCACCGCTTACATCAAGTTACTATACTGTGAAATAGTATAAAAGCGGTGCTTTCAAGACAATTCTCTAATTGCGCTCTTAACTTTTATTATCACATGATAGGCAACAGTATTCCAATCACTTCTGTGCTTGTGTAACCATGTTTCGCTAGATTCAAAGGTTTTTGGTGAAAAAAACAAGAGCAAAACAAACCTTACCACATCCTTTTGCAATGATTGGCGCATTAAATGATTACTGTGTTCTTCGAAAGAGATAGCAATTTGAAATGCCATTTCCGCTTTCACTGATTTACGCTTTATGATCGCATATTCTATAAAGAGATTAGTCTAATACGCCTACTAAAGTAATTTTTATTTGTTGCTGCGTGAAACATTCATCGTTTTGCTTTGGTCACTGTGCAGTCCCTTGTAAGTGAGCTCCGATCAGACTCGTTGTCTCCTATCAAGCCATGCCGCCACCCTCGTCAGGACGAAGGAGGTGGAATAAGTCCAGATCGTCCTCCTGAGCGGAACAGTAGTGAATCAACTAGTCCGCGCCGCAAAGGCAAGAGATCAGCCTAAGCCTTAACTGTAAGCGAAAGTGAAGCCGATATGAAGAGACGTTTGTTTGTAATGAATAATTTATTGATTAAAGTAAAAGTAAACGTAAAACTATTGCTAGGAAGTTCATACGACTCCTATATGTGAGATATTTGAAGTGCCTCCTTACCTCAATTCAGTTCATTTAATTCTCGACTTAATTTGAGAAGGAAATTAAGGAAAAAAGATGCAATGCGTTGAAAAATGACAGTGGCCCTAAGAGCGAGCCTTATATTCAAACGAATACTTTAGGGCACAAACTTGAAGACTATGACTAGCATACAATCAGAGCAATTCAAACCTTCAAGTCAGCTAACGAGTGCACTCATGTAATTCGTTGTCTATCCACCATTTGTAATTCCAATTGCTTCGTTTAGTGTAATAAGTTTGCGTTGATTTTTTGGTCCATTTTATTTACTTATTGCCTAGTTAATAGTTTTTCACTGCTTCCATTTATCCACTTCTTACTGACCATTCGTAGATATTTAGTCAATTTCAGCATATCTTCACTTCAAAAAAATATCCGTTTCATTTGTGCCACCATCCGTGCGGTTTCTCCGGATTTCTCTGCGATCACAAATCAGGCTGTTACGTTTGCTGACCTGGAGGGAGGAAAAAATCGGAGCGCTTCAGGCGAAAACCTCAACTATGTCATGTTGCGCAGTTGCAAATATTTGGTTAGAATAATTATTCAAGGAACTCATGAGTGATGTTAACTGTTATTATAAGAGTTCTTACATAAGTATTCATTCCCGGGGAGCGCGGAATGTGCCGATAACTGTTTTCGCAGCGTTACCTAAGTTTTAAAAGACGACAAACACCTCCCACAAGACTGGGGAAGCATGAGTCACCCACCTCGATTTCGGCCAGAGGTCGGCAGTTTTGTGGCCTCGTTGAATACGTCATCAGAGGGGATAATCGGAATATAGTGCCGTTTTCCTCGATAGATTTTCAGTTGCTACCATTTTCTTGAAAATTTTAGCGGTAACCTGTTGGATACCTGCCAATGTTTATGCCCGCTGGTGGTCAGTGCGTACTTTCACTCTTGCACATCGAGGAAGTACGGATTACCTGAGCTGCTTAATTTGTTAGGAGCAGTTTCCTTGATACAGGTAATGGTATACGTTTAGTACTTCAGGTGGGTGCTGCTTTTGCAGTTATTTGCGACCAACAACCTACTGGAGCTGGGGACGTTGAAAAGCGAAAAAATGATGTGGGAGGCAAAGACGGGTGAAAATGTCTCCACGAGAATTATGAATTTCAGAAAAGAGTGCGGGGTGTGGTTGGCTTTGTTAATGATGAGTCATGCAAGTGTCGGTGATGATTCCGATGTTGTTTTGTTTACAGGATTTCAATTTCATGTTGAATTGATAAGTTCACCTTAACGAGCCGGAAGTAAAAATAGGAAAGGGTGAGTGAAGTGATCGAACTGTGAACCGTGTGGTGCAATAGACGCGTCTCTCTTTATGCGCACACATGTGGCGTTTGGCTAGCGAGGCGCATTCGGTCGACGATTTATGCCATTTCATTACTGACAGATTTTGAGCTTACAGCTTTGAGTTCATTAGTGGTATCGAAATTCACACTGGTGGTATGCTCCATCATACTGCTCCTCCCTGAGTCACGTTATTCGCAATATACATCCTTCATGCTAACTGGTTGAATTAATGGATTTTTCTAAAATCACCTCTCCATTTTTTGCAGAATAGTTTTTGTGCGGTGGCTTATTACTGGAACAAGTTCCTTACCTAACCATCTGTGAACATCGTCTTTCTTCGGCTATTACATTCTCATCCGTTGCACTCCTTATGAGTTGGCGTTGCCTCCTTTTGGAGGATGCTACCTGTGAACGCCACTTCTGGGCAAATGTTTGACTAACCGAATAACCATTTATTGCGAACACAGTAATTTCTTGCTGACACGCTATTTTTCACTGCTTCCTTTGTGCAGAACGAAGACATTTTTCTATTGTTTTTTGCACAAACGGTGAAATTTCTTTGGCAAAACTGGTAAGGTTTATTTTGTTCTGTTTCGAAACCTCCAACATTTAATAAAACCCGACGTTCCTATAGAGGTGCCGAGCAAGGTGCATTTCGGCGAAGAGATCTTTTCACGTTGTTTGATGCGCTGGTTGTTTTTCCGATGAGCGCATGTTACGGTGACGTCATACCTGTGCGCTTATCTACTTATGCTTCTCTTTCTACATCGTAGTTATACCTCGCAAACCACGGAAAGTGCAGATGGGTTTGATGTATGCGTTGAGTTGTCCTCTTATTTCCAGCCGTGTTACATTTTGCAATGTATACGACGATGCGGAGATCAACAACACCTCGCGGTACGTTCAGCACGGTGAAGAAAGAATTGCTCGGTTTTTAAAAGGTTCGAAGAGTGTGAATTTTTTTGAAACAAAAAAATAATAAGCTTCAAAAAATTGCCTAGTTCGAAGGAATTCTTTAACAGTTCAAGAGGTGCGGTTTTTGCAGCAAACCGCTGAAGATAAAAGTATCGGACTTGTTTGAGAAAACGATTAGTAAGAAGTTGAAAGATACGACTTCATATGACCGATTGCTGATCCCTTTGAGAAGTCGTTCTTGCAGCGAACTAAAAATTTACATATGAGGGTTATTCTGGAAATGATCACCTCCGGTGGAGAAGAAAGAGAAAAAGTAGATGACTTGTAATGTACATTTTATTCTAAAAATAACTGAACATGGGAAGGAGAGTCACAGGCAAAACGCGCACCTGTGGATGGTGCAGTTTGTTTCTCTAGAAATGCTACCGGCCTAGCGAATTTTTCTAAAGTGTGGCACAGAGTAAAACCCCAAGGGTTTTTAATATAGTGCTAGTTGTTGAGCGTTTTGATAAATAATACGTGACTGCGTTATGGGTGGGAAGTTAATATGTGCTGATCTCGTGTTGAAGAATAAGGGGCGGGGGGAGTAGGATGGCGGGAAAAGGCTACTTAAAGAACGATAGGTATATCATTAGCTTTGTTAAAACGGAACGATAATTTACGGGCAGGAAATTAATCTGTGCCGAACAGTACCGAGGTGTTGACTGATCCTGAACCAGAAAACCAGTGTCGTTCAGAAGACTAAATGGCACGCGAAACGCTTGCTAAAACGATGAGTAACAAAATCGGACTGCAGCAGTCGACACTAGGGTCGGATCTTTGAGGACCGAATTCAGAAGAGGATCGTCCAGATAAATGATGTGTTTTTTCTAATTCTGCAAAAGCGGACAAAAGCGAAGAGTGCCGCGAGTAATACGCAGGTTGTTCAAACTGCCAGCGGAAGGTTCCGAACGTGGTTACCTTGAACTAATCGGCTTGGTGCAGCATGCGCTTTGTTGAACAGAAGATATGAACGTTTATTGCTAGAGTGGGCAAAAACAGAGATGCAGGAAGAGACACTCAGCTTATGTAATACGATGAAAGGGATAAAATGAAGTTTTCACTAAGCTTTCGTGATGGTAATCAAAAGGGCGGCAGTGCGGCCTGCTCAACAATTCAACAAGCCGACAGTTTTCCTGCTTTTTATATGATGACATCTGTATATGTACCTATATATTGCACCAAGTCGATCAGTTCAAGGTAACCACGTTCGGAACCTTCCACTGGCAGTTTGAACAACCTGCGTATTACTCGCGGCACTCTTCGCTTTTGTCCGCTTTTGCAGAATTAGAAAAAACACATCATTTATCTGGACGATCCTCTTCTGAATTCGGTCCTCTAAAGATCCGACCCTAACCATTACATCAGCGAACGTGCAAGTTTGCAGCAAATGCAATCGCAGCAAGTCTGCGAGCTGGTTGATGCGGCTGAATTTCGATGAACCAATCTTCATCGATTTGTGGTGTCTTAATGCAGAAAAAAAAATGCATAGGATAAAGACATGTGTTCGTTACTCTGAAAAAAGATTGCAAGAACTAGTCAGGTTACGTTTACCTGCAGTTATTTGCGTTTTTTTGGCTGAATTCCAAATATGATTGCTCACGATTACTGCTTCTTGCATTTTTCTTTCTGAAAGTCGGATACTGCACCTGAGAATCTGGAATTTTTTTTTTTTTTGATCCGTTTTGTTCTCAGGTCGATCAAATACAGCCCAAAACGTTTAATGGCGCATTTAAGCGAATCATGTTTATACGAATGTCTGTCCAGTAGTTTTACTCAGAAAGTGTTGAGGATGAAATTGTGAAACGTGACGCTTATAACTTGAACTGTGGGGTGACTTGCCATACCAATCTTTAAGTTGTTTCTTTTAAAGTTATGAAAACCTAAAGTTTGGAAAAAAATATGCGTGTTGCTACCATCGAAACCATATCCGCCCTAATCAAGTTTGAAAAAAGTTTTTTCTGGGGAGGAGGGAATATTGTGAACAGTCGGTTCTTTCACAGTCTGTGGCACTATTGCGAATGCTCTGCTGTTTGCTGTTAATTTACGTCACTGATTGCCTTCATGCGGAAGCTACAAAAGTTCATCATTTGATAAGTTTCCCCACTTCCGTGGTTGAAAGTTCTTACATAGGTGTGCTTTATGTTTTTCAACGGATGCGGTTACAGTAGAGGCGACCTTTGAGAGCAGAATATAAGGTGTAATATAGGTAAAGCGTCAGCGAAATCAAACGTGTACACTTTAGGGCATATCGTAACTTCGCTCAAGGAAACGAACAGTATGATTTCATTATAGGTTAGCCGCACATGAAAAGCAAGGTAATATACTCTCTAAATAGTGCTCCCCCCCCCCCCCCCCCCCCCCATCCCCCTTCAAACCTGCTTTCGATAGAAGTGCTGCCGTAGTGAAGGGAGAGCTGTAAACCGCGGTTCTGTTAAGGGTTACATGTTGTTTTAAGCAACCATTGCATGGAAAAGTTGCTGCTGCAACAAGGGTTGATTGAGGTAACGCAGTTATTAGTGAGTTGAAGTAGGAGGTGGAAGTATTTTGAATATCTTTGCTATGAGTGAACAACAGGTAAGCAACTGTTCATGCCTTATGCTTGGTTCAATACGGCAATCTGCATTGAGTCGGGTAATGCTTCTGAAAGTTCCCAACTTCAGTTGATTTATGAGGCAAGTGGGAAACTGGCGTTCCATTTGCGTATGCAGAAATTAGATAACTAAAAGTGAAGTTTTCACTCTGTAGTGATAGTGATTAGGAAGCAGAAGCATGGCTTTCTGTGTGTCCGATGTCTGGATTAGCTAGTTGACGACGACTTAAGAGTTTACCCGCTTAGGCGTTATAAGATATGGCATTCCTGCAGTGTGCGTCTTTAGGTAGGTGCTCACGTGGGCAGTTAGGTTGATTGCGAAGAGTTTACTTCGTTCAACTAGCAGTTGCCGAATGAATGATTAATATAGACGCAATTTTAACAAGTATGGTTTCTTTCTTCGCATGCCGTAAAACTTTGGAGGTATATTTGCTGGATATCTCTTGACCTGAGAAAGTGAAAGAAGTCAAAGAGTTCTGAAGTCTGAATTTTTCCCGTGGAAGGTTTCTCCAAATATTTTAGCATCGGATGACATCATTTTCATCAGTTTGCTGCATCAGTTTTTTGCAACGCTCATTACATATCAGGTAAATTAGCGTCATTTATGTCAGATCTGTTACAAAGATTCGAGGTGGAAGCTGTGGGGAACACCTATTTGTTGCGAGGAAAACGCTTTAGTGTGCTCGGTGGAATGGAAACTTAACGTTTGCCCATTATCAGTGGCCTTAGATTTGCAGCCTTTTCTTCCCCTAAGCAACACTTTCCTTTATTTGCTTGCTTTTAAGCGGTCTCAGGTAGTTACCAAAAGTCGGTAATGTTTTCGGAAAAGAAGCTCTCTTTTGCGACAGTAGGTGTCATTCTTCACGTCCCGCAAAACTCCAGTGAGTAACCGGTTTCTTTCATATGCACTATGGAAAGGAGATCGTAGCGCTATGTGTGTAAGGTATTGGGAAGGGGGGGGGGGCATAGAGCAGAAATGTAACCAAGATTCGTCGATTTAAAATGATACCGGTGACTCCTTACACGCTTTACTGAAATAAGCGGAAGCAGCAAAAAGGACCGTGATTGATGCTTAGGTGGTTGGACGCGGTGAGGGGAAGTGGCATGAAGCTGTGAGTGAGACTTTTTTTGATTCGGTATAATAAGCAAAAGAACAATGTGTAATGCTCGAGTACTAAACAAATGAATAGTTTTTAGATGTGTCTTTCTTCTTTTTAAACCATGCGTCATCAGAGGCCAAGGGGACGGATAGTATAGAAAGGATGGGCAGAGACGTAGAGCGTGCTGAACGTTCGCGGGTATCACAGCCACATGTACATGAAAGCGGATTTGAAAACGCCGAGTTTGAAAAATATATGAGATGCAGCTTCATTTTTTTGTGACATCGAGAGTATATTAAGCTGAGGACTATGTGGTGTCACGAAGAGTGACATTTACTCTCATGCCTTCTTTTCTAAATACGAGGTTTGCGAAGCTAACCGCTATTTTTCGGCCGGAAGACCTCGACCCCTGGCGGTCTAACGTTAGAGAGCGATCGATTGTGTAAGGTCTTTGAACCCCGGTCTCGTAATTTGGGTTCATTGAAATGCATTGTGAATCAAGCAATGAGTGAAACTGCAGAGGGGAGGGAGAGGTTGCGAGGGAAAATCGGGAATTTTGCGACCACATGCAAACTCCGAACTTCATAGTATACGCTTTACGGATTTCATCATTTCTATGAAAGCGCGAATCGCCTCGCTCTCTATAGTATAGAGAGGGTTAAATTGAAATTTCCGCTCCGTGAATGAGGTACTCAGGTTCAGAATATCTGGTCACTGTGTTACGCTTAACCTCAGAGGGGGGTCGGTCTTTCAATCAACAGTGAATGATGTTGCCAGTAGTGATAGCTGTTTTGAAAACTAGGTGAGTAGACAGGTGTCTGGCAACTTAATCTGTTAGATGAGTTTCAGCTTTTTGATGTTCTAACTGTACCTCACCATAGCCTTTTTGGCGATCTGTATTCGTCCTGTACGTTGCTTTCATTGGAAAACCTCTCAGGGTCGGTGCTTCTCTTATAAGTTGCTAAACATCCGTGTATAAATGTGTGTAGAGGTAGACAGCAGGGGTCGTCATTTTATGCCAAGAAATGTCAATAAAAGTAAACAGTTTCGGCGTTTTGCTTTTGGCGTTGACGGTTATTAGTGTGGTGATTTATGTTTGTTATGGGCATGCGATTATTCCTCTCAATGTTTACTTGTTTCTATTATAGGCTAAATCGCGTGTCATTCACTCGGTTTCGCGGAGTCGTTGCTTTCTAACGATTCGGCGTTGCACGCTTTTGCCGCAGGCGCGGCATGTCGACTCCACGGGAAAAGGAAAAATCAAAGGTTATCGAAGCATGATTTCTGTTCGTTGAAGAAGGTGTTTTATTTGAATGAGTTGCAGACATACGGAGTGAAACGAGCAAGATTGTACACAAATCTCGCCCAAGAGCAGCATGGGTTTTACTCGATTCGATTCCGTCTGTTATCGAGCACAAGAGTCTCAAGAAGAGGGCTTGAGTCTGTTGTAGTACTCTTTTTGAAGAATGGAAACTTAAAGCAGAGCTAGCCTAAGATGAGGGGAAACATGCTAAAGCCAAGCTATTTCAACCCCGATTCACCCGAGGGTTGCTATGATGTCGAGGGGTGTGATATCAAAATAGTGAGTCCTTGTTTGCTTCTCCTTATTTATTGTTTTGTTGAGTCAATCTTCGGCACTCATATCCCTCATTTTATATTCATCGCATTAATGCGTAGAACTTGAACAAGTGAATATGCTGGTGACGGGTATTATAAGTATACCGCAAAAGTTTCGTGCACTCGCTTTGATCGACTGCCATGTGTTGTCGTTGGTGGTTGGTGGTCAACCAGTAGTTAGAGTTGGAATTCGACTACCGTCGAAATGAGTTTATGTACTGTTAACCATCATGTTTGATTCCGGCTAAAGCACATCGAAAGCACACAGTAGCTTGACGTGGTCACCAAATGGAAAAGCTGTTCTATTGCTACTGCTAGTACTGATACACTCAATTCAAGAAAAAATCTTCGGCGTTATCGAAGAACCACGTGCAGGCTATTTTTGGTCCGTAGCAAAATGTTTCGTTCTCTTCTCAGCAAAGCAGTACCATCGCAATGTACGGTAATTAAAGAAAGTGATGGATGTATCTGAAGAGATGGTCATCGCTGATTGGTGCAAATGCTACACGTGTTAAAAGAAAATCAAGTCGCTGAGGCATCCTAATTTTAAATGAGTGACCACCCATGTACTAACGTCCGATGTTGCTAACCGCTTATCGTATCCAACAGTGTTAACAGCGGTCGATGTTTCCGTCTACTCGTCTTTTGTCCAACAGTTTCTTTAACTTGTTAGTATGGTCATCTGAGCACGTTTTTCAGTGTTTTGCTGCGTTCAAAAAACTGTTGGATTTGCAGGATTAGATCTTTTTCTCTTGAGCTTAACTGGGAAAAAGCTTTGAGTTTGTTTTCGCTGAGTTTTCAGTTTTCTCCATAGAAGCGGAAAGCGGTTTTATTTTACCTCCATTCGTAAATTATTTGTCTTTGTCAGTGTTTTCAGATTTGATTTATAATTTCAGGTGCGCCTAAGAAAAATTTTTGTGCGATTTTTCAACACAAATAATAATGATTTTGAATCACCTTCGGCATCATGTGTTGGCCCTGGAGAGATAAGCTCTCCGTATAATACGGTACACAGAATTCACGTTGGATACGACGGCAAGAAGTTCACGGGTCTTCCTCAGCCATGGCTCGACACATTATTGCGCGACATCAGGTATTCTTGCGGGTTTTGCTTAACCACCGCTTTGCTTGGAAGTGACTGTGTAAGTTTATAGCTAAGTAATATTCGTAACTTTGTGCTATATTCTTTCTTTCTCCCTCCTTTGCTGTGCTTTCACAGGACTTCTTCTACGAGTTGAACACCACGAGATATGCATAAAATTAGCGCCTCTCATTACCTAAGTTTCTGTATGTTAGAATGTTTTGTGATGATCGGTTTGATATTGGGCCCACAGATATTTCTTAGATTATTTGATCGTTTGCTTAATCAGACGTTCTACTGAAAAGTTTTTGAAGTTACAGAGTTTATTAAGTGAAAGTCGTACTTAAATACGCATCTCTATGTTTGAAATTTTTGCAGTGAGATGTTTACACTCTTTGGTTTTGCCATCCGTTCATCTAATTCCCACTTTCTGAGAGCAGTCTCGATCGTGCCATCAATTATTAAAATATAATTGTTGTAATACGCAGTGATATGCACTTAGGGAATATTCTCTTCTTTCTTTCTTTCTTTTTTTTTCCGGAATAGAAGGCCGTCAGTGAAGAGGAAAGCTTAGCGTCGATGTTTTAAAGTCGGATGCTTTTCATCAGTAGGTTGTCTCGAAAAGAAAGCAGTTTCGAATGCGATCTCTCTCTCTATTAAGGTTCGATGTAAGCTGTCGTTGCTTGAGTAGGTTTAGCGAAATTCCTATTCATATGAAAAAAAAATCGGTTGTTGCCTCGTTTGTTGGATGATTTAGCATTTTCTTTTTTCAGCGAAGCCGATCAAAAGAAAAACCCATCAGCGGTTGTAACGGCTTTGAAGTTCTATGCGAAAACGGTTATGGCACAAGAGTCCGAGAAGCAGAAGTTCATGCTTACGAAGTCACAGCTGCCATCTGATGATGACGTTGACGAAGATTACCCACAAACTGCAGCCTGTAAGGCCGATAGTCTCGGAAACAGTAAGCTCCTAATATTCTAGAAGACTGTGATGCAGTTTTTAGTAATTGTGAAAACTGGTTTTACGGTGTTACGATTGACTGAGGTGAAATTATTTTCTGTAGAATTTCCCGTTCTGTAAAATCGGCGATTTGGGCTACCAATTAGTTTCACACCCAAATTGCGAATCATTTCATATTTCAGAGGGCAATCTTCAGTATGCCTTTTGCTGCATGAGTACAGTATACTACTGTTACAGGTCGTTATTTCAAAATTTTATGCGAGAATGTTTACTGATTGGTAATGCACCTGTGACTAATGCTATAAAGGCTGTCTTTAAAGAATGCAGTACCGGTTCATACCTGTTATCTTTTTTTGATACAAGGGCATTAATGAACATTTCTGCTTTTTTTCGCCAAGAGAGTGCCCAAGTGTGCTCATTCGCTCCTTTGTAAAGTTTTGCTATGTTCAATGATGCGCGAAATTTGCAAAGTCTTTTGGCTAATGTTTTGCACTCGTATTTCACTCGATGCATTGTCATTTGAAGTCACTGCTTGAAGAAAGCGCCGACTTCTGATAGAAGCAGTTATTCTCACTTCCGTGTCGTAACACTAAAAAATTGTTTGCCAACTTGATTCTGTGATATCTGACGAAGGGTTTTACGCACTGTAGTCCAAGGTGTATTGAAATAGACTTTAAGGTGAGTTCCGGATGATCGGACTGTTTGCCTCAAGGCGCCATGAAGAATCGTTGTAAATTATTTCGGTATTAGAAAACTTGTTGTTATCCTTGGGGGTCCTTTCGTCATGCCTCTTTTGCATTATTTTGAGAGATGTGTTTCGTGTGGTGGAAGATGGAGAATCAGGGTAAAAGAAAGCTTAGATGATTTCGGTCAAAGAATACTGTTAGAGAAAATACCGAATATCTGACAGCTGTAGAACGAATTTCGCCGAAACCTATGTGCCACGTGCTGAAACTTTCCATGATTCAGGCAAGAGGAAATGGCTACTTGAGACAGGGGAATCCTTTGCATAACTGCAGTTGAGAGCATTCGATCGTTTGATGATACAGTTTATAATTGGCGCGAGAGCGGTTTTTTTTCACTGAAAAGGCGTGTAGGGGATGGGATGCAGGGAAGCCCTTCACAGCTGATAGGAAGTGGGAAAGAAGGGGGCTTTGCTCACTGATCTCCCCTCTGTCTCGAAGGTTCTCCGTCGTTTGAATATTTAAGCCGGAGCCCACGAAGCGTTGCGCAAAAAACTCAAAAATTCAAAGGCTGCAAAGTTTATGAGCCGTAAACTCATAAAAGCCTTCAGATACCCAACGGACGTGATTCACCTAAAAGAATCATCGCTTGAAGGAAAAGTTGTGAACGCCTTTTTTGGCTTGGTGCATAAAGTGATTGGAAAACAATCTGGATTCTTGCGAGGATCAGCGTTAAAGCTCTGGTGTCATCGATCCCCCTTATTGTGAACAACCAACATTGCCTTTGATTATAGAAGAGTTCGCACAGAAATGCGCATTGTTTATGCATCACTCATTCATGTGCTACAGTTGACGCCGCAGTCAAACGGGGATGCTGTCGCAGCAGCTGTTTTCAATTTTGCCGGAAACTCGTCAGATTATTGCTTATTATTGGCACGTTTCACCGTCCTCTTTTGCTTGGTCTTAGCGTTGTCTCCGATCACGCTCTCTGATTGTGCAAAAAGAGGCACGAAATTAGTTGGTGCCACACGGCGGTTCTCTTCTGAACATACTGCTTAGCCCAACAGCGATATTCGCTAAGTAAACTGAGCTCTTCCTTCCATTATATTCGATAAACTACCATCTGAACAAACGCAGAATTCGCATCTTCTCAGTAAGACTCGACAGATACTCGTTTTGCTCCCGTTAACTTATATTGATTAAAAAAAAGGTGCTTGGGGTGTCCAAATGAGGTATCCTGCTTTCAAAGCTCGCAAGAACGGTGGCGAGAAATTTTTCATGGAGAGCGCGTTTCTCGATGGCAAAAAACGGTGGCAAAAAAAAATTTTCGCAAAGGAAGCGATATTGAGGAATTCCTCACTTCCGTGGGGGGATCTGTGTCAGCGCTAAATTTGGTTGTTTCAGCTGTGACACTTTCATCGGATGCGGACAGTGTTTCTTCCGGAACCCAAACCAGTGGATCATCTCTGGGGCCAGTACCATCTCCCGTGAATCTCAGCATACGCCCACCTGATCTTCCTCCACGTCAGTCGAAGCCTGTTTCTGCGCCTCCCTTGCCACCTTCCCGTCTTTCTTGCAGGTTTTTTTGTTTCTTGTGGGAGACCTAGTGGACCACTTCTCTGACTGATAGTGGGTGTAAGCATCTACATTAACCCTTTAGAGTTTGCGGAGCGTTATGTGGAATGCAAAGCAAGTGAGCTTTGAGCTGTGCTGGAATCTAAATCATATCGTCTTGGAATTGATTATCCTCTTCTGAATCAGAAATTGGGAAGGTCCGGGCTCATGTAAACTGCAGTCGCATTACTTCCGAGTAAAATTTCTTGACGTCGTCGTTTTCGTTGCAGTTTTCAGTGTTGCAGAATTGCAATGTCTTTGGGGTGTTGTGCTTCCGGTTTTTGCAAAAGGTGCTTTTGATGCAGTCTTAAAGTACAATTATCACAAGGCGCAAACGTTTTAGTGGCACCTCGAGCCGTGACAATCTTCTCGTGCCGTCGAACGACAATGTCTCTGAGGGAACAACATTGCCGCCGAAAAAGACGCCACCGCCGTTGCCACCAAAACCGTCGGTTAGTAACTGCTTGGTGTTTATCTGGTTTGTGTGCTGAACCCATCTGTCGCTTTAGTTCCTTTAAGTCGACTAGTGGTATGGCATTGCTGACTAACCTGGCTGTTTGAGGAATCCTTCCTTGATCGGATAACTGCAGTCATTGCTAGTAGACGAGTAAATTGGACTCTCGCGGCGTTGTCATTCGTTGTCGTTAAATGAGGGTTGTGTGGTTATTTATTGGATTCGGCGACGATATTTGTAGCGATATCTAGCATGTTAATTATATGTTCGTTTTGTCGTGCTGTTTTGTCTATAGCTTTCTCAGTGTTGAATGTTTCCATATGTATAGCGGTTTTAAACGTTGCCATTTGGTTAAACACAGAAAAACGAAAGTTTTGGAAAAAAGCAAAACAATAGGGATGATATTTGGCAGCATATTGAGGAGAGTGGATGGATAGGAGAGATTGCTAAGTCATTGACTATGATAAGCACTAGTGTACTCATCGGAATGATGAGCTCCGCCCGTAAAACAGCGCCTTATTATTTCTTTTCTGCTGCATTCTCGTTTGCTGTTTGTTGAGCTGTGCTGGTTTTAGGTGTGGCGATTTTTCAAAGGAACTTTGCCGGCGCGCATTATTTTGTTTAATTTTTGTTCTTTTATAAAAGTGAAGCTAGCTGGTTTGAAATGTGATTATTTATACATCTGTCGCTGTTTAAGTTAATGAGCTCGAGATAGAGGTGATGGGAGTCGACAGTTTTTTATGCTTTGCTCATCGGTCTTATAGGGTGAAATTGTGTGTAGTCGCGTATATAATGCTTGGCTCAACGTCTTGCAATTATTAGTTCTATATAATACAGAAGTTAGAGTACAGAAAGTTTTCCGACGTGAAGAGCTGTGGCTGAAATTTTGGGAAAATGTTGAGTGGCTCTTGACGTCTTGTTGCTCGACCAACGCGTGCTTTTTACTCCTTCTTTCGATTTTTCGAATAGTCATCTCACGGCGAAACACGACTAGAACATCTAGTTCATGCGACCTGAATTACCACCTGATTCTGATCGAGCGAGCATACACGCATCCTGGTACTCCACATCCTTTTTTTAATTCTCTTCGAATTTTAGAAAGAGTTCTTTGCTTTTTTGAAAAGATAAAGGACGCTGAGAGGTTTTTAATTTCCCGTCACCTGCCACCTTTCCTCCCTCATCCTTCCCCTATACTTGCCTGTCTAAAATAAGCGCTATTTGTAGATGGTCAACAAGCATACGTCACTCTGTTCTCATTTTGTGAACCCATGGCTGAGTGACATTTAATGTAGACAGTGGTTTCGCTTCCAGCGGCGATGGCGAACAAGTGAAACGGCATCGGTACCTTTGTTTTTGTAGGCCAAGAATTTCTTCGAGGAAGTGAGCTCCCGTCTTTGTGAGAATAGGTGAGTGAAAGGTTGTGTTCGAGGCAATAGGTGAATTTTTTAGAAATGATAGTCGTTCTAGAAGTCCTCTTCACCTTTATTCTAATCAGTGAAACATTTTCATATGACTTTCACAGCAGTTTCCTTTGCCTCCTCTTTGTTGTGACTCATCTTTCTTACGGGTTTGTTCTTGTTACGTACATCATGTCTTTTAGTGACTCATCGTGCGCTCGTCTTCTAATAGGGTAGGGTGCGTTTGAAATTCTCTTCAATGCATACTTTGTTTTCAAAGAGCATTTGCGTGTGTGACTGTTATTTCTGAGAAATCCAAGGCTGCGAGATATCTGTCACGATGTTTTCGAAGTTTCAATAGCAGCAAAGGTCCTCCACAAAACGCATTAGCTTTTTTTCTTGCACTAAAACTTCCCTTGAAGTTTCATTTAATCGACCGTTGTTCTGTACCTCCGGTTAGCGAGATTAAGCAACGTGTTTCGATGGCGTTCACCTGCTAGGGTTGCGGAACGCCGTAGTAATCGTTAGTTACTGAGAATTGAGGATACTCGTTTGACTGGCTTCGAATATCGGACAGCGCTCGATTGTTTGACAACACGATGGGAAGATTGTCGCGACGTTGTGAAGTGATGGGGTTCGAAAGGTCGATTAGGCGAGATGCGGGGGGAAAATTCTCCCCAGCGGCTGCGACGATCTGATGCTAAAATTTTGCGCTGTCAACTTCTGACGGTTAAAATTTATCAAACACTCTAGCTCTTAATGTGCTTTGACGTTTGCATTCATCCCGCCTCCTGCCATTCACCTTCAGCTACCTTACTGTTGACATTATCTACAAGTGTGTATGCATCTATGTGTGAGGTATATATATATATATATATATATATATATATATATATATATATTTATATATATATTTATTTATTTATATATTTATATATTTATATATATTTATATATTTATATTTATATTTATATTTATATTTATATATATAAGTGACGAATACGTAAGGGTACGCAGTTCATGGGGATGATAAATAATACCATTTGAAAACGAACTGTAGGCAGTTATTGATTTGAATGGATCGTAGATGGTTCCGTGAGTCGGCTGAGGTATTGAATAGTGATGGTGCAGCGAATTGCATCGAGTGCTTATTGTGATACCTTCATGTGCAATGGCAGTTGCATCTACTGAATTGGGTATTATATGCTTTATGGTTGGTATAAGGTAAACTTATTCAAGCAGTTCGCCGTTGTGTTGGGTTCGCATTGAAAAGTGCGGCTGTGAGGGGGATGACGCCTTCAAGTGAACACTGCTGTTTAAAGTAACGCTGGATAGGCACGTAACACTAGCACGTCCCTGCAATCGCTCACCTTTTTGAGATGCTGTCGCATAGTGTGTTCATTGCATGCGATGTGCTCAAACGTCACTGAAGTTCGCATAAAGTGTTGCGGTTGCTTCTCGCTCTATAGCATTTACCCCATCCCTTCGAGTATCTCCAACGAATTCTCACTGAGAACTTATATTTTTGCGTTCTTTCTTTCCTCATATCTGTTAATGGCCTTCTCATATCTGTCAGCGGTTTTGATCAGTGAAAAGCAGCGTTTGGTGAAAGGCTGTATCGGTTTCAAGTTAAGGTTGTTGCTTTTATATTCGTTGCATTTTCGCCGTGCTTCTGTGCAACAATACCTTCTTTTGCACACTAAACCTTTTTAAAAAGAGATATGTAAGAACTCCTATTGTAATGAGATTCGAAAGTTTTGAGGGAATACCTTTTTGTGTGATCCATTTCAAATCGGATCAAAGAATCAACAGGTGCGATGTGCACACCTAGTTTTGCTGAGGTATTTAGGTATTTGGTAGTTGTGCATTTATAGCTGGAGCATGGGTATTTTTTGAATGCTGTTTCAGTAAGCATCTTTTATGGAATATCTTCTTTAAACAGTAAGTAGCGAGTGCTGTTTTATCCAGTTGTTTTTTTTTTTTTTTAATTTTTACTTATCAGCTTATTCTTAGCAAGAAAGCTCGTAATGTAGAATGGTATACGAACCTCCATTACTCAAACCCTCAGACGATGGAGTGAAAATTATATTTCATAACAAACAAGAGATTTGCATAGTAGGTAATTATTGCGGCGATCTCTCTTGCATGATGTGCATGGTGGTTTATGCAGTAGTGATATTACGATGCTGTGATTGACGAATAGCAAATTCGCGGCGACGAAGAGAGAACCGATTTATTGTTAATTTTTTGGCTTCTTATGTTATTGTCGTGAACACTACACGTTATCTATGAAGATGAGATGAAGTGCCGAAACGTCGAAAGTATATGCGTTTTGCATTTTCCTTCGAACATAGGTTGTTTGTTAACAGCAGCACAGCACATCCAGTGGGATAGAACTTCAGAGTAACGGAAGTGACGGTAGCGCTGTAGCGCAAGTTGATAAAGTTGAAATGCCTAGGTGGTTGCAGTGAGCAGGTTTTTAATTGTAAAATTAGCGTGAGCGCCACTAAGAATTGATCAGCGCTCTCTTACTCAACTGATCTGAGGGTCAACGTGAGATAATCCTTTATTAGTAACTGAAGTTACTTTTCCAGGTTGTTAAACAGGGGTTAAGGCTTTTATAAGAACACAAGTATATCGAAGATTTTTATAGGGTCCATTTTCGTCGCGATCGTCTAGCCATCTCAAGAGTTTTTGATGAAATTATTGTCTCAGTGCAGCACCTGAGTCCACCCATCTGTTTATTTATTGCTTGTCCGTTTGATCTGAGCGATCGCTTACGTATCCACCCTAGTATTAAGAGGAAGCAATTGATGTACTCGCGAAAGTGACGTAAATGTTGCTTTATTTGATCACTGTCATTAATGAGTGCAGGTAAAAATATATTAGCGTGCTGTGGGCAGTGTTGTATTCTGGCATTTGGAGCGTTGTGTGTAATCGGTGCCACAAGGTGGCAGTTGATCGACGTCGTTCGTGTTGTAAATCTTTCATATTTGTGCAGTTGAGAAATCTCTTCGACAATTCGTAACACTTCGGCAATTTGTTATCAGTGATGCCGGTTTGGGACGTGAAACGCGCAAGCAGCTCACCATCCTTAACGTTGTCTAGATGGCACTCGTTGCCTAGCCGCAACCATTCGCAGAAAAGCATTTTCGTTTTGATGACCGTGCAGTCGAATCGACTTCACTTCAATCCAGTGTTTTACTTCAGCTCAATTTTCCATCTAGGTCCGTTGCATGCTCCTACCTGTAATGAAATCATATGCGCCCCCTGCGTTATTCCATATATATCAAATTTGCTCTCAGTGTCTGCATTGTTTAAGGCTTGCTATGTTGGGCGTCTTTCATGCGAATAGGGGATGGGAAGAGACTAACCGAACCAATTTCCAGAATCGCAGAGGTCAGCCTCATCGCTTTTCTTACGTGTTTCGAACACCCTCTTTCGAAAGATGGAAATTCATGGATGATTATTTTAAGGTACATGACACTCGAAATGCGTAAACTATGCGGACAGAATACCATTATAATAAGCTGTTTGATCTGAAGGTATTTAATCGTCAAAAGACATCAGTTGCAGGATGGGTTTTGGACATCGCTAGGTTCTTGTTTTCTAAAAACAACGAATAATTTTTTTCGGCTTGCCTAAATAAACTTCGCAGATTCAAAGTGCTTATCGCTGGACCGGCCAGGGGTCGCCGAAGACGGAGAACACAGAACGCCATCGTCATGTTTGCCGTGCTCAAAAACTAGCTCCAGCAGCTATTGTGTGCGGTTAATTTGATCTTGTCTGCTGGAGTGGACGCGGTGTTGTGGCGGCTTTGTCGTCGAATCGCTTATGCGTACGGACGACTATCGTCCATGTATGCGTGCATGTGATTGTATCTCTCTTTGCACGGTTCGCAAACCACACCGGTGAATCAATCTGAAGACGTGTCTACGCCAAATACCGTCAACTTCTCGTTGCTATTCAACAGTTATTCATCCGTTAGTGCTGCCGTTGAGTAATAACAACCTGTTAAGTGAACGCGCAACTTATATTAAGCGTAAGCGTAGAGATATGCCCTCGTCTGCATTAGAGGTGCATTTCAGTGGTGATTTCGCTCGTGTGCTGGTTTAGCTACAACCAATTTTGTGCTGCCCGTCACCTCCAGTCTTCTCTCCTCTCTGTCTTCAGCGGCGATGTGGGACGCGCTGGTGCCTCGTTTGAGTTTTTGGCGTCCTCTCGCCATTTTCCGCCTATATAGAGCATATTGGGCACGAGCTTTCGGTAAGATCACTTTGTTTTATCTTTATTTTAGCCGTCTGTTGGTTTGTTTTCCTAATCGCTTTCTCATTTATCTGTCTCTCTTATGCCATTTATTCTTTCTTTTTTTTTCTGTTCACTTTTTCAATTGTATTCCTTGTGTACTGGCAGTGTGTTTTTTGTTCGGCAGTTTTGTCGTCATTGCATTTGTCTTCCTAAATTGTCTTCCTGTCGAGTAACACTCGCTATTGTTTACTCAATGTTTTTGTTGCTGAAAGGGGCAAAATTTTTTTAAAGACTGGGAATAGAAGACTAGGAGGTAGGTTAAGGCGACAAGAACAAAGAAATTCCCAAAAGTTCTGTGAAGAATCACTCTACAGTCAGCCATTGAATGCTACTCAACAATAAGTGATTAAAAGCTCCGAAATGTTACTTTACAATAAACCAGTGAATGCTTTGTAGAGGCGAGACCGGGAATGCCAGATAAGAAACAAGCCAATAATTGAACATTGTTTTTCTTGTGCGCTTTTTTTGCTTTCTCGTTTCTCCCACTTTCGCAGTGAAATTCGTCAGCACACTGCTGTCGTCGTGATGAGCGATTCTGCTGAAGAACTCGCAGATGTTCTCAGAGAACAGATTCATAAAGGTGTCCTCCCCGCGTCTTCCCCTCCTCCCTTCATCTATCGCTGCCCCTTAAAGATTTTTCATTGAAAGAGGATTGTTCTGGAAACTTTTGCACATGGAAGAAGATTGAAGGGAAAGTTTCGCATGTTGGGTGATTCAAGAAATTATGTTCGAATTTGCCTGATGATCCACTCATGTACTAGTGGATGGATGTTTGTTGAGGTTGCAGGCAGCAGTCGTTCGACTTTAATTGCTTAAAGTGTAGAAACGTCGCTGTTGTTATCGTTTTCTTCTCTATCGACTGAATGAGTTTGTTCGACATCCTTTGTCTGTTACTTATTGAGTGATGCGTGTTGATAGTGATGAATTGTACTTTGCGTTGACGTTTTCATGGGAGGGATTCGATTTTCATTGAGCGTCAGTTAGGCGCATTGCCATTCACTAGAATAGGGAGGAGAAACGTGAAACGTTGTATTGATGAAACGATTGTTTCCGCTCCCCTGCAATAGGTTTTCTACACAGCCAACAGTGGAAAGTGTTGTATCGTCTGACTTCCTGGAGGCACACTCGTAGTGTCAACTGGTGAAAGATGATAGATGTTGATGTATACTTATCTGACGGAATTTGCTTCTGTGCTTAGCTTATTTTACGTGTTGAGTCATTTTTTTTGTCCTATGTAGGGCATACTGGATCGATGATGCATTATTCTACATTTTTTGCATGTCTTAAGGTACGTTGCGTTCGGCCAGCCCATATATTTCTTCCATGAAATCTTTCACTTTGTGGCTTCCCTTTCTACGAACTTTATGGAACGATTTTTTTTAAGGAACGTAATTTTCTAAGGCTGCATCAGAGCATGTTTTATTGTGTAATTCATCACTTCAAATGTGCATTACTGCTGAAGTGATTTAATTTTTGAGTGAAGTTTGCGTGAAGGCAACGTCGCGACGGTCTCCTTCAGATTTTTTGAACAGCTAATTTAAGAATGCTTTAAGAAAAGAGCTGGTTATGTGATACTGGATTCATGAATGAGCTTTATGTTTGCGTTTGCGTCACTGCAAATCTCTTGAAAGGTTTTCGCACTTCATATGACGCTGAAGTATGTTTGAAGACCACAATTGTACACTTGTTTCCTTACTACGCTGAATGGGGAGTCATAATAGTGGTCGCTGTGACGTATTTACTTATCTTCGAAAATTGAGCGTGTGTTTGCTAGCCTTTATTTGTGTTATCTTGACGAACTAACTGTCGTTTGATGCATCACGCAGATGGGGCCGTTTTTGGTAGCGTTTGCATTGGCTGCTTGAAGGTGAGAGAATAGCTGCAGTGACGGTAAGAATTCATTGTTGCTAAGTGGTCTTTAATCCTAGATAGCAGAGTCTAGGCTGTCATGGCTATATGAACTGTTGTGTTGCATTCACCAGCGTGCTTTCAGCACTTGAAACCGTCAAGCTCGGTGGTCAAGCCGTTAGGACACTCAAGTGGTGGTGACAGCATTGGTTCGAACTCGTCTTGCAAACTCTCTTCTGATGATGAGGCATTCTACCGAGGCAGTGATGCGAATTCCACTGTACCTCAAGCGACGATGGCGATCGCTGCGGACACCGTCGCGCATGAAGCGCATTCAGATACGAGCAATTTGCGCCAGTCATCGGACGCTTCAGACGCTACAAATGGATCCTATGAAAGGGTATTTTCGTCGCTTTTCCTATCTTATGTTATTGCAATTGCTACCATTGTGCTACACGTTTTAATTCCGGGGAAACCTCTCAACAAAAGTTATTCTGGCTAGTCGCTTTTGATGTGCTGAAGTTCACAGTGGGATGGGCATTTATTTATAGGCAAGTATTGAGAAGAAGTTGATAATCATTTTGTAGCATTGTAGTGGCACTTGTCAACTGGTTGATTACTGTAAGGGTGCTGCATATAAAAAGAATTTTCGGCCCGTGCGGACGGTTCTGTAAAACATCTGTTGAAAGAGCATCTGAGGAGATCAACTGCGCAATAAAAATTCTTGACTTGTATTGCATGGGAAGCGTACACTTCCGGAGGCTGGCTAAGGTACTGCGTGTTTGATATAAATGCGGTTTTTTGATGCGTTAAGTAATAAAGCTGTGGTAAGCCCAGCTGCCCCCTCTTCCTCCCCCCCCTTTCCCCCGCTCTCCTCGTCTCCTCTCGGCCTCCTTCGCTGCCTGTACGTGCTCATGGTTACATCCTCAGTTGACGATGCAAAGCGGAGCGAGGTTGTAAGGCGAGAAAGTTTCGACAACCGTAGTGCGCGGCCCAAGCATCGTGTAGCAAAAGAAATTTTTGTTTTTATTTTTTGCAAATCTCAGCTCGAGCTCGTTCGGATAAAAGAGTTCACTTCTATTTAAGAACAGATAATAATACCCTGACTCTTTCAAAGCACTTGAACTACGTCAGATAACTGTGGCTGATAAGCAGTTTCCGTGCGTTGTTCCCCTTTTTTCTGTCTCTCATTGTTTTCATTTTCACGCATCTTATGCAATTTCAGCCAAAAATCCGACTATAACTAATAATCTTCCCCTCCCCGCCCACTCGAGTGTGTTGAGTAGGAATGAACTCATTTGTGGTTTTGAATTGTTTATCGCTTTGGTCTAAACAATTCAGCAGAAAAGGGGGGAAACAGGATAGAATTAATATATTTCCATAGCCCGTGGTCGCATCTTCTCTTTAAAAGCTTTTCTGAAGCATATTTCAGCATGTTTGCTATACATTTGTTTGATCTGTAGAGAAGACAATAAAGTTTTGTTTTTTTGGTTTGGCACGTTGAACTATTTTTAAGGTGCAGGTGCGACGGAGACCTCCACAGAATGAGGAAGAGGAGAATGACGAGAACACGAACAAAGTACCGAGGCTTAAGATGACCGATCAGCAGGTAATCGTTTGGTGTGTATCGTTTGTTCTGTACTCAGATTTTTATAACGAATTGCTCGATTCCCTGTCTTGTACGTTTGCCTGTGAGGATGCAAGTTTTGTGGGTTCCATTCATATTAACACGATCATTGTGCTGTACGTCTTGGTGGCTTGTTTTCTATAACTTACTAGTCGCGTTGCGTTATGAAATGTGGAGTGCTTATCGGTCGCCTTACGACCTTCACTATTCTGTGATCGCTAAGTAGCACCCGTGAGAATTGATGTGTGCTGAGGTGATTGCTTATTAGTCAATTAAAAGGTGGCATTCATGTTTTTCCCATTTCGGCAACTTCTGTGCAATTTTCTTTTTCAGGTGTTAGAAGAGCTGAAACAAATCGTAAACGAGAGTGATCCTAGTGACAGATACGAGCTGTTGGAGAAAATTGGAGTGGGGTGAGTATTTTTTTAATCTTTCACTTTCATGTGCCAGTTAACAGTGTTTATATTTCTTTCTTTTTATTTTAGCTATTTAGCGGTTGAGAATTGTGGAATTTAATGAGACTTGATCTTAAGGTATTTGGTTTCTTTGCGATTATAATTAACCCATTAGTCTAAAACCCACATTCCTAATTTTGTGTGTGTTTGCGTATATATATATATATATATATATATATATATATATATATATATATATATATATATATATATATATATATATATATATATATATATGCATTGGTAGCACGCTTAACATCTATTGCTTTTACTGAGACTATAGTTGTTTGATGACGCTATAGAAGCATTCGGCTTAATACCTTAAGCTTTTTTGGAACACTTATCACGAAGCTTTTATGCATTCCTATGAATAGCAAAAGATTCCTTGAAACACAGTCAGTGGAACATAGAAGTCCTTGCACAATTAGGTGAAGGAGTCACTGGAGCGTAGCGCTTTCAAATGAGCTGTACAAGCAGATGAGTGATGCGAGCTTCAGATTAGTCACATAGCACATCAGCAGTCTGTCACTTCCATCCTCCACTGTCACCTGCTCCCAACCATCCTTCCTCCTTATCATGCTCCCCTCTTGTTTGCGTTCACTTCCGTCTTTAACTGATAATCAGATAGTGAAAGAGGGATGGCTTGTAATGGAGTTGCTGTACAAAGCATAGGAGGCGATTAAAACTTATTTAGTAAATGCAGGAAAAGAATTATTGGTCTTGGTATTACTTACAAATATCAGGAAGTAAGAAAAAATTTTGAGCAGGAAGTCATTAGAAAGCAGAGTTTTTATGATGCAGTGTCGAAAAAAACATTCTTGCAGTGCAGTCGCTCAAATCCTAGCGCTGTGGTGTCAAAAGCTGTTCCCGACGTAATACCGCTTTTGAGTTTTGAATTCTCCCCGCGGAATTTCTGACTAAAGCTCACTGATTCTAAAACCAACAACCAGCATCTGCCAGTTGGTAATATTAATAGCAGTTAGCAAAAAAGTTGGCATTGCTCGTTTCTTAAGAAAAAATGCTGAGTAACGAGCAATTTTCTCAAAAATGGAGATGGAGGGTGCCCATTTGTTATTGAAGCAGTGGATCGTGTTGCCATATGTGACAGTAGAGCCGAGAACGCGTGATCCCATCATACTTTGCTAATCTGCTCACTGCCAGTGCAGTTTTATCTTGCAAGCGGAAACAATCAAAGAAATTGTGTAATGTTTATAATGTTAGTGCCTTAAAAAGGCGGTTTAACGAAGTGTGACTTTGCCCTTGCGGTCAATAACGAAGTCACTCGTGTCATTGTGCAGTCTCTTTCTGTGGCGCATTTGATCAGAGCACATCGTGCATGGCGTGGCGAAACCCTCCGTCACACAGCTGTGATTTAGTACACTCAAAAAGACAGTGAAAAGTTCTGCGACTCGATTCTAGCCTAGGTGAAAAACCTCTAGATGGTCTTAGTGGTCGCATCCAAAGAAATGAAGAGGGCAGTAACATAAGCTTTGTGTGAATTTTCGTTTTTTTTCTTGACGAAATTTTTAAGTCAGGTGGGGAGGTTTATGGGAAGGAGCCGCAGGTGTTTCTTCTTAGATTTGCGTTGAGTATTTGGAAGGAGTATTCAAAGATGGATGAACAACTTTCCTCATGAAGCAAAACTGCAGAGCTTTGTTTTTCAAATTCAGCTCAAGTACGCCAACAGAGAACTAATTGTGTTACGGGTCGACGTCGCCCGTTAATGTAGTGCTTGATCCTTGCATGTCTTATGTTGGGGTAAACTGCCTATCATAAGGATTGTGGTGATGACCTGTGTGGCCCATGTGTTTTTCAGTACTCTTATTTACATGCTGCATTACCGTAAGGGCCGGAAGATGCGTGTCTCAGTTGAGTGGCGCCTAAATGTTTTCAGTGCCTCTGGTCGCGTTTACACAGCGCGAGACAAGAGCACAGGCCAGATTGTCGCAGTGAAACGAATGGCGTTCAAAAGTCAACCGAAAAAGGAGCTGCTTCTTACTGAAATTAAAGTTATGCAGAAGTATAAACACCAGGTAAATGCCTGTTTGTTTGTTTTCTCGTTTGCGGTCAAGGTGTATTTAAGCAGGTGGCGCCTGCTTACTTCATAGGTTCGTTTCGTTCATGCTTGCACAAGCCGTCTTCTTAAAAATTTCATCTTTCATCCACGCGAAGAGGAGAAGTAGCTTTAGCCGACGGAAATGGTATCCTTCATGTTTTGGCTGAAAAATATTATCTTCGTTAACTGAACTTTTAGACACCGTCCGCTAAAAGTGTTTTATTGTTGTTACTGAAGTGTATCTTACGTTTATCTTATATTTGACTCTTTTTTCCCTTTCTTGAGTGAACTGCAACAATTTATCTTCTTTCTGTGGACCGGGCTGTTTCTTTACAAATTTTGACGTTCAAGCGTTGAGATCTGTGAGATTGGACAATTCATAGCAATTAACGCCGTTTTGAATATCTTAAATGCTTTAGAAATAGGAAAATCGAGAGCGAAAAGAAGAAAAGCATCCCACTATGAAATAGTGTTGTTCGTCACAAGCTTTTCATTTTGCATCCGTTTTTAATGCTTACCTGGGTTTAATTGCATTGATCCCCGGATCCAAGAACCGGAAGAAGGTTAAGATTTCACGAGACTTAGATATCAGAATAGACTTGCAGACTCCTTATTGCGGAGCTCTAGCTTGATATCGTAATTGTTGGGTTCTTTACTTGCGATACTGATTAAGTATTTGTGTTCTTCAGCAATTTTTATCGAAGGCTCCTGGAAGAGCGAATACAATTCCAGTGAGACGGAGAGTTAAATCCCTCACTTAGGACGACGATTTAGCTCCATCTAAAAGGAATTAGTTGTAGGTGTTTTTTTCATGTATGCGCGGGATGAAGAACGCATACATGCCCGATTTATCATGCAACAGCTATCTTACTTCAGAATTATTGGATCTGCCAGAAATATCCCTTTCAAATGCCTGTTATATCGCTTAAAGATTGGAAATGGATATAGTCAGGTATTTGAGCGAGATCAATTTTTCTTGTTCGTATCCTTGTCAGGACTTTCGTGATCAGCGAGGTATAAAGAGACAGCGTTCCTGCCTTAGTTAAAGGAGCAGTTTTATCAGCCGAGTTCTTAGACATATTTTACGTGCTGTATTTCGAAGAGTGTGCTTCACTCTTGAACGCTGTGGTTTATTTGCAGAATCTTGTCAATTACATTGACAGCTATTTGGTAGAGGCGGATGATCTGTGGGTGGTAATGGATTACTTGGAAGGTGGCAATCTGACGGATGTGGTCGTGAAGACTGAACTCGACGAGGGACAGATCGCTGCAATTCTCAAAGAATGTTTGCAGGCACTACACTTTTTGCACAGGTACGTTTGCGGGCGTTCCAGCACTAAGGATGCTTGGGTGAGAAAAATTTCACTTCAGTCAGCGGCGATGTTCAGCTCTTTTTAGTAGTCATTCAGTTGTTTGTTCGCTTATTAATCACATTGTTACAGAGATAACGACCTCATTTGTTCAATATTTGTTCCAAGTAACTGATTACGGCAAGTGATGGAAATTTGCTCATGAAACTAGGCTTTGTGTTTGCTGATAATTGGTTGGCCCACTCGCATTATGGTTAGGAGGAGGAATCACTACAAACCACTTCAGTGAAGACATTTGCAAATTGTTTGAACCGAGGAAAATGAGTTGCTTTCTTATACGATGTTATTCCTTATTTTATATTTTTGATGAGACGTTTGCAGCCACAGTATAATTCACCGGGACATCAAATCGGACAATGTGCTGTTGGGCATGCAAGGGGCCGTCAAGCTTACCGACTTTGGATTCTGTGCCCAGATACAGCCAGGCACTAAAAGGTCAGTGCTTTTCTTGTTATGTCTTCTCAGTGAGAAAGTATATCGATCAATTTTTCTTTACTATTTGTGAAAAAATATCTTATGCTTCATCTGTTAATAGTTGTCGGTATGTATTTGTGCTTGTTTGCGGTCGGATTCAACTCTCTGTATAGCAAGTCCAGGAATGCCAAGCTTGAACGCTTTAAACTTGCTCATATCAATAGGTTTTAGTCCATCTTGGTCTGTGTTGTTTTGTTTCGATTCTTGAGCGCCCAATTTTTGTTTTGTGTTTGCCAGAGTTCTTCGCCGTCTTACTTTATGGCTTTGCTTATCCGATCTCCTTCTTCAATATACGTTGATTTCAACATGTTTTTGTATTCCCAGCACCTGGCTGTACCGTTTATCCCCTTCTTCATCTTCCCCTTTTCGCTCCCCTATAGAACGACTGTTTGTATGTAGTGGGAAAGTTATTGTCATTCCACACCTATGCAATTTATGCATTTCGTGTATGACGTTAGGTTAGCTCATCTGACGTTGAAAAGGTGGAGTGGAAGACGGGTCAGTGTTACCAATATACACGCAGAATTTCGTAAATTTTGTATGTATATTGTATGTCGATGTATCGCAAAGATTGAATTGCATCTGCTATACTTCATGTAAAAGTTTGTTAACATTATATTTTACTTTTGATGAAGTTTTTGAGGCGTGAATAGTTGCAGTTTCTATGATTCATTCGCTCGGAATAACGCTTATAGCGATAAATTTGACAGTTTTGGCGCTAGCATTGTCCTTTTGTCTTAATTTTATCTAAATGTGTTGAACTTGGAATCGTTTTTATCTCGTCGTTTGGCACTTTATGTTCGACATGTTGGTTTAAAAATTTCTCTATATTTAACAAGTCCAGTTTTCCATGCTTTGTTCGATAAATGAAAGTTTTATTCTTAGAGCAACAATGGTTGGAACGCCCTACTGGATGGCGCCAGAAATCGTAAACAAGACGAAATATAGCTATAAGGTGGATATCTGGTCGCTGGGTATTATGGCACTCGAGATGCTTGATGGTGAACCGCCATATCTCCATGAAACGCCTCTTAAGGTAAGACTTCCATTACAGTAAGTAGTGTTAAAAGAAACTCGAAAAATCAGTTCTCTTTATATGCAATAATGATCGTCTTTTCATTGTCTATTTAAGACGCATATTGCCTTTTGTAATGCAGTTGAATTCCCCGAAGCTATTCAGTAATGTGCTTTGATGTTCGCGTTTCGCTTCTGCTTAGCATTTGTCTTGTTTTTAGCGAGTGCTCATAACTTTGTTCTTATTAACTGGTAACGCTGCTCATTTCGCCCATTACTCTAGATCTGTAGCTGGATTGTTTGCTTGTGCGTATTTTATTGCCGATAGACCCGCACTTAATAATGTTGTGTCTGCATCGGGGCAAAAAACTTCAATAATTGTACGTTAGCGTTTTTTGAATGCAAACTGGTTATCAAGTCTAGCAGGCTTGTTTTTATGTGGCTCGCTTTAAAACAAGTTTTATGATAGTTTGCCGTCGTTGCCTGTTCATTAGTTTAGAGCAAGCGGTTATTGAATGCTTTGGAGCGAACTTTATAAACTCTTTCTAGAGCCACCTTTGGCTGTTATTCCACTGAAGTTGCCTTTCCTATTTACCCGTTCGCCTGTTTACGGCTCTTCCAGTCGTTTCCGGCCATCAAGGAAGTTTCATGCAGGCTCACTTGTGGCAATATTGGATTTGTTTTTTGTCCCTTCTCGCTAGTGTTTGAAGTAGATCAACTGCATTGGCAAAGTTAGAGCGGTGGTATTTTGAGATGACATCTTTGCGCGAACCGGGGAGTCACAATATGCAGCGAATTGAGTTATGACATGTTGTAAGGAAATCGCGCAATTGGTTGTTGATTTGGTACATGAATCAATTGCAACGTCTACATTCGCACAGTTGAAACGAGAGGCATTCATCATTGGAAGATTGATTCGCAGCATTTATCGTCGAATGGTGATGTAGAATCGCCGAAACGAGACCGAAAATTGCTCGCACACTGTAGGTGTTCTGTGACTATCTCAGGGACCGCCTCCTTGCTACCATTGTACCATTGTGCTGCTTAATGGTCTATAGGGGGCGGTGAGTTTCGCCGACGAGTGCAAGCGGTTATTCGGAAAAATTCTCGGCTACATTTTTAGTAGCCGCATATCATTGGCAATAATTTTCAACCAGTTTGTCCCGCATTTTATTTGCTTGTTGTAAACGTTGCTGTAATCTGTGGCACCATTTCTGCGATTTTCATACTGGCATGCTGTTTGAAATAAGGATAAACGAGCATGAGGATACGTTAGATTTCGTTAAATGAAATACCTCTTCTCGTGACCCGCAAGCTTACTCGAGTAGATCCACTAGAAATTTGAGCGGCACGACTCATTTCAAAATTTGGGAAAAGTATGCGGAAATTGAAATCCACTTCAGTTATACGAAACAGCTTTAAATTGGAATTTCTTTGGTTTAAAAAACACGGCCCTCGCGTAACATACTAGTTTTTGGGAATCTTGCAGCTGTGCAATTTGGACATTTCAGACGCATGCATATTTAATTGTTTATATTTCTTATGGATTTATTTGTTTTAAGGCATATACAAGCTTCTATCGCATAAACCATGCAAATGAATTTCCAGAAACAGGATTGTTGTTATCATTGAGTTATCTATTATATTGCAGGCGATATACTTGATAGCACAAAACGGCAAACCCGAAGTGAAAAAACGCGACGCTCTTTCGCCAGCCTTCAACAACTTCCTTGATCGGTGTTTGTGTGTGCGGCAAGAAGACAGAGCCGACACCGACGAACTTCTCCAACATCCGTTCATTCAGAAGGCGAAACCTCTCAGTTCGTTGATCGCTTATATCCGAGCCGTCAAGGAACTCAAGCTGCAGCAAATTCAAACCTGATCCGCGCCTTTATTCACTCGTTTATGTTTGTCCGTTTGTTGTTTCCCTTTTCCATTAATTTAATAGAACGCTGAAGAGGCAGTTCGGGGCCAACTTATACTTTCCTTTTGCATAATCTGAACTGACATCGATGTTCAGAGTCGCCAACGTACTGTTCATTGTGCCTCATTCGGTTTCAGAGCAGAAATCAAATTGAATGTATCAGTTTTAAAAGGTTTCCAAGTGACTGGCTGAGCGGATTGGTAGTGATGTGTTTAATTTAATTGGGGAGGGGGGGGGGGGGAGGATACGGATTTTATGCTCTGCTTCCAAAATTATAAAAGTCACTGAAGCGGGTTGCGTAACGCTACGCAGTGGTTGCTTGGATAGCACGCGGTGACTTGCTTTTGGCAGAAATTTAAATCCTTTTGAACGTCAGATGGGTCCAGGTCCATTTCAGCGTGTTGCATCCAGCTTTGATGTTCCACATATCAAAGTTATCCACCAGTTTTTTTGTGTAAAAATGAGGAGCAAAAGTTGTCACTGTGCACTATGTGATGATTTTACGACGAGATTTCTGAAGCATCTTCAGGTGCCTCCTGTGCTGCCTCTTCGTATATATCTGCTTCTGTCTGTTTGCGAGTTGGATTGTGAAGTTGACATGTATTTTGTTCCTAACATTCTTATGTTCACAGGTTTCATCTTGGCCGTGATGCGTCTCCAGTGCGCCTTACGGTGGCCATTTGAAGTTCACTTCTTTTTCCACTTATAGTGCATCTGTCGATATCGCTTATGTAAGCAACATGGCCACAAAGTGAATGAGATTGGAAAAAACGTTGCACGTTTTGCTGGCTACCTTAGCCATACGCCTTCTAATTGCACTCATCACGAGACGTACCGCAACGTCACATTGAGAAACTTTCGGCACAGTTGCGCGGAAGTTGTGATTGGTGTGTTATGTTCAAAGACGGGACAGGTGAAGTTCTCTTTGCGTGTTCTGTATAGGCAACGAAAGGGGAGGGGTGGGTCTTAGAAGCAGCTGTCGGTTGTGCACTTGCAGTAATGCTCAGCTCGCACCTCTACTTCAGTACTTAGTTGGATGGCTCGTTAAGGAATGCGCATCGACGTTCACATTGACTTTGCATCATTTCGCACTACACGACGTTCTATCACAAAGTCCCTCTACAGTCAAACTCTAAAGATGCTGCTGAAGCTTCTGTGCGTGTGGCATTGCTAATTTGTATGTATGTGCAACAACCTTCTTTCCTTTGGGTAGCATTGTTTTCTGGTCGGCTGCGTGCACAGCACGTTTCGGTTTTTGAAGCCTTTTTGTTTGGCTGCCCTCTTTCTCTCACTTTCTTCTCTTTCGTGTGCTCATTTATGTTGTTTCGGTGCTGCTGATGTCCGTTTGCTTAACTGCAGTTAAGTTTTATTTTTTAAGTTTTTCCGAGTTCTCATTGAATTCCATTGTCACTATGCAGTGTTGCCGTCTGTCCGTCCTTTGCTTTGTCCTTGGTTATTTCCTGATGGCCTGTACTATTTGAATCCAGCAAATCCTGTTGCTCTCATCTGTTATTATTTTCACTGCTTTCGATGCAGTGCCGTTGCTATCAACTCGCGTGCGTGTGCTAAACGATATTAACGAGTGCCGTCATTGCAGCGCTTCTAAAAGAATATCTTATTAGGAGCAAGTCCCACTCAGCGATCAGCTTTTCCCTTAGTGGGCTCGTTTCTCCGAATTTATTAGCAAATTTTCTCTAAGTAAGAGAAAAGTGTGAACTGGCTAGGATTGATTGATTTGTTGGCTGTTAAGCGATCTGAGAATTTGGAACTGCTGTAACAGAAGCTAGTGGTTCGACTGTACCATTCCAGGAGTGCTTTGTCTTCTGGTCGTTTTTCTTATAGGACCTGAGCAATATTTGAAGTGGTGTAACGTTTAATTTTCGCATAACATCTGAAGATACAATGAGGATACAGTCTAGAAGGATGCTATTTTTCGTGACGTTAGAGGTTTGTGAACTGGAGTGTTCTCTGTTATGGATTTAACAAAAGGAGAGAGATTCTTTTATCTTCAAGCAACAAAAGCAAAGAGAATCATTGTTACAACATTTCGCCATCATATGCCATCATGCGATGACAGTATGAGGGCTAAGGAGTGAAAGGTATGTGGGGTTAGTATGAGATGGGACCAGAGGGGCGGGAGGAGTGAAGCGAGGGGAGCTAGAAGAATAAACTGAATAATTGGTGGAGTGGTAGCTTTTTTTTGATCGAGAGCTTGTAGATGGAGAAGAAACCAAGCGTGAAGTAAATGAAGAAGTAAATTTCTTTCATCATGCTTATTTCTCTAACGCTTCGTCCGCCGCTGCTTTGGCTCATCATCTCTTACCCCGTTACGTGACCTTTGCTGGTTAACTGATGTACTGTCACGTGTTAATGCGAGGTGAGAGGGGAAACGTGATGGTGCTATTTGTTGATACTGTTTTCTTCGTATGAAATGAATCGCTTCCAATGTTAATTGTATGGTACAACCAATAGGTTCATTGCATCGATCGCCTATGGGGTACTGGGTGTTGGCGGTGTGGCGAAGTTGGGTGGTAACCACAAATTTTTGAGGACTCGGCCCATGGGCGAACCACACTTATTATGCGCTTTTGGCGCTGCTGGCTAGGCGTGTATTGTTTGCTTCTTGGGGTGATTTGCATATTGTAAAACGCAAATTGTTATAAAGCAATGTTGGTTTTAGCATGCTCTATTGTGTATAAAAGTGAATCGACTTTCGAGTGCATAGCACGTTAGCGCCTTCCGTTTGCTGCATTAGCACATTCTGGGCTTGGGTTCGACATTACCGCAAAAAGTGCTTTGATGACTAGTGTGTTTTTGTTTGTTGCTCTGTCATACTGAGTTATAACACGTGAGTGCGGCAACTGCAGTCGCTGAGAAATGAGGTGGTAACCTTCCAGAAGCTCTTATTGGGGCATCGCTTCCACCTAGTGTTCCTCGCAAGTGGGAATAGGTGGAGTGATTTTTTTCTTCAAATAAAAATTCTCAACTATGGCCGGAATGCACATTTTGCAAAGAAATGGAAAAAACCGATTTTGCGAAAGGCGTTTGTACAGCTGGTTTAGGGGAGCACGTCAATCTTTGTGTTATTATTTGAATATTTTACATCCACTGGATCCGATGAATGGAAAAATGTAAGCAGCGCACACAATATCGGTCTTCCTATGGTGGCTACACGCGTCATTCTATTTTCTAGTGACGTTCTACGAGAACAAACTTGCAACTGCAATAATTTCGCTTTTACCGAAATAAACGGCAGGCCGTGCTGAACGTGCTCATTCCGGTCGAGTCACTAAGCCAAATGATGCATAAACGACCATTTTCGTGTGAATGCATTCATTCTTTGGCGAGGAATTGTTGAAGCTAACATGGGCGTCACTTCCATATATAGCCGATATTGCGGTGATAAGTGCGATTACTGCTCACTGTACAATAGACCAATGAGAACAAATAACAAAAGTTTATGCTGACATAGTTAATTGGCATTGCTGGAAGCGCTTTCGAGATATAATTCTGTGATTCTTACGACAAGGTCGTGGTGACCGCTTAAAATCACAAACGGGGGGTGAACGCACATCGACCATCAATGGCGCATTCGAATCAAAAAACTTTCATGTGCGTCTACTTGGCAAAAAGGTTATGCGAAAAGGGCAACAAACCATATATTTTTCGATTGGGCATGCGAGAGTTCGGCATGCCTTTTTTTCGATATTCGAATTCGTGTTTCGATTCGAGAGAATGTGGGGAAAGGGTTGAGTCGTCATCAACTCGCATGTTTTAAGAGAATCTCATTCAGTTGTCGCTGACACTTGCCTTGTCCAGAACATCTTTGAAGTAGAATGGCACAAACTGATAGCCGAGACCTAAGTAGAATTTCGACTGGAATTCCACCCTGCAAACAAATTATCCGAGTTTAGCAAGTGTGATTCAGTGACTTTTCTAAAAATAGAATTTGACGTGCACGCCATATTTCTTTTTATTACAATTATCTGCGTAAAGTTTCATTGTTGTTGTGTTCAAAACGTTTGTTTGCATCTAATTGTCTGCGTGCCAGTCACTCTCACATTTACCCGCCGGCCAGGTCAATATTTAAGACGTGAAGATTGTTTTTTACACTTTATTGTAAAAGAAAGCAAGTGGCAGCAATTTCCCATTCTAGTTCATATGCATATCTAATTCTCATTTAAGGCATTGGTATCATATTGCTGTGCGTCCGTGCATGTGAGGAGTCGTTGGTGAACGCCATCTCCTATTTCGCCATAAATAGGGTCTCATCGGGCAGGTCTCTAACCCGCTATTTCATGGATCGCTTTGCACAACAAAAACATCAAATGGTGCAACCCATTTAGTCATAATCACCTGCGTATCGATTTTAGAACATCTGTGTTTACATTATCACAAAAACATCGTATTCAGAACGTAGCTGTTTCTTGAAGGGAGCCAACCGGTGTTTTGTTCTGAGCAAATGAGATGAAAGTTCCGCACTTAACAAGCTCTAAACAACGGACGTCAAGAGAAGGTGGATGACAAAATACTGCGGATGACAAAACTTTCTGAGCATGAGATAGTATCGCATTTCAGGCCGACAACATTGATTTCATTGTCTGCATAGGAACATTCTTTTAATAGTTTATTAGAGCTGGAAAAGTAACTATTGGTATCATGATCGTTAGACACATTCTACTTGTGTTCTAGTTATTAAATGAACATAATTTTGATCGAAGGTTTGCATTTTTAAAGAGAAAAGAAACAAAGTGAGCGGAAACTCTGCATGCTGTTAGAGAAATAAATGATTCCAATGGAAACATTTCAATGAAAGTTGTTTTAATGTTGCATCTTTTTCCTTTTAAAAAATATCTGCTATCGAGATCGAGAGGTGCTTCTTTTTCCGGTACCCGATGCAAAACAAAAAGGACACTTTTGTGTAAACTCTGTCAAAAAAAGACTCACCAGTGGAGACGCAGTGCGTGCAGAAACGCTGAGAGACCTTCCATGAGAACAAGAATTGATACTGTAAGAATACCAAACGCGACAAATATAAAATAGGAGGCGAAATAGCCAGCAACACCAGATAGGGCGAACGCTTGTACGAGCACCATATGCCACAGTACTTCGGACAACTCTATAGAGTCATTAATTTCTTTGTACGGCATTGAATAATGAAGACGCGACATCAATCTCCACTCTTTTTTTAAAGTGAAATAGTGGACATTGCAGACTGGTTGAAACGTTTCTATTGAAAACTCGACATCAATAGCGAAAATGCAACGAAAATTTGGATTGTGCAGTTTGCATTGAGCATCGCATGCATTTTAAGGTTTAATTCATCAATTTGATCGAAGGAACGAAAAAATTAACGAAGATGAAAGGCCATCTAAGATGGGCTTCTTTTGAAAATGTCACTTTTCTCGTTGCTTAATAATTTAGATCCTTCTCCTCTATAATAGGGGGGTGGGGGAGGAGACAGCATAGTAACTAATAATTCGAAAACGTCAGAATTTTCGTCTGCCTTCGATAGTAATGATGGGAAGAGGAGGGCAAGGGGAAGCTAATACGGGTGCTGAGTATGACAGTTACAAGAATCTAAACTTCACCCTTATGTCGTTTGGTACAACATTGATAGTGTTTAAATCTTCGAAGCCTGAACATGCAATTCTCCAGAACATCATTCCCACTACTTTCAGCTCCTAGTTCCGGAGATGAAACCCAAAACTTAGATTCCTCAACATATCATTACCCACATCTCTGTGTCACAAAGGCTGGAGCGTGTGTGAAGTCTGGAACGATCTCAGCACTTCTTAAAGAGATGAGGAGGAGGGGCGAGGAAGGAGGGTGGAGTGCTTATCAGCATTTAAAGAGGTCTCTATTTAGTTTACCTGTATGGATGGGACTATGGCGCCTTAAAGTATAACCCTTTCCCATTCTAAAACATTTCATTCTGTGGGGTTTTTAATAAATATTCCCTCGTAAAAATATGATGGGCGTTCTGAGTTGCCCGTGAGGGCTACCCAAGAATTAATTATCGTTTCAACGAATAGAAATAAAGAGACTTAAATAACAGTGAGATATATGCACAAAACGCAACAAGCCTCTAAATGAACATACGTGCATGCGCTAGTGAAAGTGCCCAAAGTCGTAAGTAGGAGGCCGTATGAGAAACGCATCCTAGCACGTATTCTATGGTGTGTATTGCCTGATGTACCATTATATCTCCGAAACTCTGAAATTACCACTTTTTCCAATAACACGAAAATACAGTTGTTCTTTCAAACAGGTAATTCACAAGTTCAAAGTCTTTAATTACAATATACTCACTGATTTGCTTACTTCTCTAAACAACTGCGTTTTGTGCTAGAGGAGCGATCTCAAAGGTGGTTTTTGTTTAGTAAGTCTAGAAAAGCTTATCATGAGTCGGTGTCAAAATAATCTCATATATAAAGGAATCTCTATAAAATGTAAAGGAAGGGAGTAAAACGTTTGATTAATGTGTCATTTCGGCGTGATTTTTGTTGATAAATACGTTTTAAGTTTATATTGCAATTAATAGCAACTGGTGCGAGTTAAGTTCATCAAGCAAAGAATAATTATTTGCTTGAAGAGTGCTTTTCTGCCGAAAGAAAAAACCACTAGAGAATGCCGGCCGCACATTTTGGGTGGAAATTTTTCAAAAAACGAGAATTGCAGGATTCCTCAGTAGCATAATCGGTTATCATTGTCGATCGAGAAGCAGGATGGATTGGAGTCAGTGTGGAAGAGCGAAAGGGCATAAATCTACGTGCATAAAACTTTTCCCCCTCCCCCCTCTCTCCAAAAAAAATCTCAAAACATTTTTTGTGGGAAAAGTTTTGTCGCCAATTTCATTCAGAGAACATCAATTGAAAAACGTCGAATGAAGCAGATAGATAAGCAAAATGCGATATCAATTGCTTGTGGTTTCTTTCAGTAGCTATAAATCTGTGTAGCATTCAACGCTTCAAGAATGAACGCACAATTCATATCACTGCTATTGAACAAACCTACAGTTGATAGGTATCACTGTAACCAAAAGATCAAACTTCATCGCGGTGGAATGAGAGATTCTTCTCAAAAATTTACTGTCTCGCTAATTTCAAGATAAAGGAGTCCAGGTAAGCTGCTAGAAGCTCCTGCAACGAAGGTTTCTTGGACTCTCCATCCACTGTTGTTTAATAGCTTATATTCAACGAAGTGGTCAGAAAACGGAATGTCATTGTAGCTCCTAACAGTGTTCATTTCTAACGACAACATGTATACCAAGGCTGATGTAGATCCATAATTGGAAGAGAAGCTTTGAGCAAAAAATCCGTCACCTCCTCATCATGGTGTACATTTGTTTCGGATTCGTCAGTTGATTTTCGCTGATCCTTCTCGATATGCCCATTCCCTTGGCCTTGCCCATCCCCATTCGATGCTATTTCAGTTTCTTCATTCTGCATACTAACTCGAACAATCTATAGCGAATCCGTTGAATGAAATACTTTCAGGACGTTTACTTTTCACGAATTTCACATTCTTTCTGCTCTCATTCTTCGAAGCAATCGCTATTAATTTATCAGAGATTTTATATTCTCGTTTGCCTCTATCGAAGCACACGATATAGCCTCATACTATGGCGAATACTGAGTACAATCATCGTATTCATTAGAAGTTATCACTACATTCATACTATTTAAATGTAGCTAGGAAATACGAAGAAAGAAATGAACATTATGCTCAATTCGATAGTACCATACACTAACGAAATTTCTTTACATTTTATCTCTACAAGTTAGGCGATATCATCTGCACCATTGACTTTTTTCTCTAAACCCCCAAAAAACCCTAACTCATAGATATCAGTGATATTTACTCAAACAGTCATTGTGAAGCTTAAAAGCAAGCTGCCTATTGCTGTAGTGAAGAAATTCAATTGCGTCAATAATTTATGCATGCGCATTCTTTCCAACAGCATCCTGCAACTATTCGTCAAAGTTTACTACTTTTCTGGAGGAGCTTTTCATTAAAAATCGCGCAGAATAAAATATTTATTGTTGAATGTCCTTTTTTTGGTGTCCATAGCAAAGGATTGATGTTACTGCTGGTCAGTAGCTCGTGATTTTCTTCGTATGCATTTCTTTTAAACTTTGTGTTATCTGAGTCATTAATGAGATATCAGTTATAGAAAAAGTAGTGAGAATAGTCGCTAAAGAAGCATAAAAGATTATAGAATGGAAACGAACCATTTTATCACCCATCGCCTCCTTTGCCTTCTTCTGCTGAGACAGCACATACAGCGGTTTGCCGAATAACATAACTGGTACACAAATTACTGCAACGATCACAAGACATGCCTCCACCGTTGACTAAAATGCAAATCATTTTAAAGAAGCATATCATTATCGTACGATGGAGATTCAAGCCCTCCCCCTCTTCCCTCTTTTTGCCCCCTCCACCATGAAGTGCACCTAAAAGCGCCACTCACTATAACAGTGCTCGCGATGAGGGATGTTCCGAGAATAAAACAACCAAATCTTCATTGGTTATGTTACACAGCATGCGAGAGTTATGCCTTAAAATCCTGGTAAGGTCTGATTCTCTGCAAATTTTTATTAAAAATTTCTGGAAAACGTATCCATCCGCACATACTGAGAGGTCATAGCTGGTGGAGGATACCTACCGACAAATCAACTGTAATTATAGCAAAACTCCCGAATAATTCTTTTGAATCTAAAAATTGAAGAAACCTCATTGCAAAATCGCATTTTTAATAAATTAATGCGAGGAGTGACTGCGACGAAAAATTTCAGCTGCCGCCTAACAAGAGAAGAGAATCACATGCAAGTATCTCAGAAGTTTACCTTGCAGGCTGTCAAGACCCTCAACAAGAGTTTCCTAAAAGTGTAAGTCGACATCGCAAAGCACCCTGCGTGAACCTGGTAATAGTGAGTAGGATTGGCACCCATGAAATCCGAGAGGATGAGTCCTTTATTGTAGGAGAAAGGGGGAAAAAGGAAAGAAGGTATAAGAGTTGTAGCCTAAAATGCCAACGCCTAAACTGTACGGCACCGCCTTAAAAAGTGCAATAGAGTCTTTCTCAAACCATAATCGCATTCGCTATATGGCAACAGTTACTATGAAGTGCTATAGTCTTCGAAAGTTGTTGTGGTGAACGACCGTGTTGCAACTCAATTTTGCATAGATCGACTTCGATGATATCTATTCTTCTCTGCCCCATAATATTTCGCTGTTCCTCTATTTCTACAGTTGCTTAACTCAAACCGGTTATCCATGGTGCATGCTCAGTCGGTGATATTGGTGGGTTTTTATCCGACGTGTGTTCAGTTACCCAATTGTTTGATTAAAACTTCGCCTCGACTGGAATCGTCTCTTCTCTACGATCAGCCAGCAGTACAACGAAAGTGTATTGGGGCGTGTTGATTTACCGCTGCATGCAATTCCACCGCTCACTTGGTTCCCTGTGCTTTTTTGTTTAAATACTGCAGCAAAAGCTTGGGAACAGGATGTACTTTTGGAATTTTCAAACTTACTTGCATGATCTCTTAATAATAGCAGTTTGAAACAAAAATTTTTCCTGCGATGGCTTTTGGAGACGGGTTCATTTCTCACAGCGTAGGTAGGGCGAATTGCTTGTGCAAAGTGATCAAAACTTCAGTATACCCTGATACTCAAGAATAAAAAGATGTAACATTCTTTGAAATCTAACGTTTTACAAGTAAAGACTATGATTTTTATAATACATGCGGATCAGCATATATCACAAAGTTTTTCTATGAAAACTAGCAGAAAACTCCACATTATGCACAGTTTCATGCATTTTTGTATGGTAGATATTTGGTGTGACCATTTTTCACTTTCCATGCTAGAGACTAGATTTCATTGTCATTTACGTTGCCGGAAAGTATTTCTTAATTGCAATTAATTTCATAAAAAAAGTGAACAGTGTCAGGGAACGTCTCGAAATCGCAGATCGTAGCTCTACGCTCACAACTGCACACCCTAAGAAAGAACTGCACAAGTTTGAGCATTAAATCTTGCCCTCCACTTTAACGTCAAGCAACTACGTGATGGTTGTTCACGTCAACTTGAAACTGCGGCAAAATAATTTTATCACGTCAAAACTGAAATCATTGAGCGATTGGCGAGCTGTTGGCTTGAAGTTTAAGTGGACGATTACGTTTCAAAAGCACCAGATACTTTAAGGAAATTAAAGATTAGTAAATCCAACCTGAGCGGGATACCACTGCGCAAGATAGCAGCTAGGATATTCTGCATAAATGATTCGTGGGCCCTCTTTTCGAACAATCTGCGACATATTTACGAATCCCGCCTCACGTTCTTTGAACATAAACATGTTGATGAGACCAATCTGAAGTCATCAAATAGAGATATATTGGATTGCAAAGGAACGCTCATCCACACAGACTTCATTTTACAGTTGTTAATGTACCGTTTTGCACAAAAAGATTTGATTTAAGTGAGCGTTTGGAATGAAATGAGAAATTATCGCAGAATACTTTTGTTTCTTACGCAGCAAGGACCATAAAATAAGCATCTCCACATAAAACACTTTGCTTTATCTTATTCATTATTGCCGTGATGAAAAAAAACACCTCGCTCAGGTGACTGAAAATAAACTTTAAAACTATTCAGATTTATTGTTAGGTTATATAGTGTTTGTTTAAAAACCCGAAACATACCAACAAAGAAGGAGCACAATGCGAGCCTGGATACACTCGCCCAAAAATATGCGTTTCTTCAACCCAAAAGAAGATCCACTTTACGATGATTTCGATACACAAATATATGAATATGCAGAACATGAATAACAGCTGCGGAATAAAAACCGTAAAAATCTCAATTTTCGACTTGAAGAATCTGCAAATTTTTAACAATTAGTTATGTTGAGGAAAAGGAGCCATTTGAAAGCCGCGATTCGCAGTTGCTGAGACTGATACGTTAATACGATTTCTTCTTTCGTCCTTATTAACTGGCATTCAACGTTTTCAATTTGCTTTAGCGCTTCTCCTTTATTATAAACCTCGACCACTCACGGATACATTCACTCAAAATGAGCAGATGTCTCATGGCGACATCCAGTCCTTTTAACATGATTCTGCTCATCCGAGTAGCCGGATTCCCCTACCTGAGATGAAATATAAAACGATTGTCGTGCAGCGAAATAATCGTTTAACATACGTGAAATTCATCAACGAAAGGAAAACTCCAAATGTCATTTGTGAAATGCCGATAATCACAGATAGCTTCATCTTCATCGAGTTTAAAAAGTTGAGTTTATTTTCCGCCAGGTTCCAAACTGGATCGACACCAAACGGATAAGGACCGTAGCCGTGGAGAAACGACGGATTCGGAGGTAATTCAATGAGGACATCTTTGTGTGTTAACACTGATTGATTATACCAAGACTCTATTTCGCTTTTCCTGCAATATATTTTCTAAACATGTGCAAGAGATCATCTTGTGCAACCCCTCTACAGTCGTGGGTATTGAGAAGTGATTAGCTTGTTTGCTGCATATGCACTATGTTTACTTATCCTTTCGACAAATTTTGCTACTATATTGTTGTCGACGACACTCATCTCAGTATATCTGCGCACCAAGCAAAAGCTTTCGAGCATTGTTGTTCCTTTACCCCCCTTCCCTCTCTCCGCTCAAGCAGCGTGATGAAAACAACATGCATCAGGTGTTCACCTTTTTGACAGTTAAGCAGAAACCAAAAGAAAGCATTTGAATGGCGAAAGTGAAATGAAGTACAAAAAGAATGCCAGACAGGTACATTCTCAACAGTGAACGTAAAAGGTTTCTCAAGATTATGCGTTCAGCAATTAAACCTAAACACGTCAGAAGCATTTCTAAAGCACTGGAAATTCTTTTTCATCTTCATAGTGGAAGAGTGCCAGCAAATTCAGCAATTTTCCATAGTTATATTTCCTAAAGGAGCTCTTAAAACTCGAAGATATTATATAGTAAGGTCACAAAAAGATGAAGAAACAATTAAAAAGACACTTCAGTGCACGTTGAGGAAAGAAGCGGAAAACCTGCTCTAGTAGTTTAACATTGTGCGCTCAGCGAACTGGGCATTTTATAAAGGAGACATACAACGCTAATTTTAATTCTTCATGTGCTATTACTTACGGAATAGAAACTTGTGGGCAACCTACGGCAAAATTTTCAGGTTACGAGGAGACATAGGTTGCCGAATTTCAATTCATAAGCCCCCAAGAATGCCTTAAATTTGAGAGCCATCGAAATTGTGATTTGTTTAACTTGTGTTGTCTCAAAAAACCTTTTTGAGATTTCTCAGTACTGAGTAGTAAAATGCTGAGAACATTCCCACCAACTTTTTTTAAAGGAATCCAAAAAAGGTGAAGAGAATAAATATGGTCGATTTTTTGAAGGCGATTACTGATTATATTCTACTCATACGAAAATTAAAGTCTAAGAAACCTATTTGTATTTCTTATATTTTTCTTTACAATATTTTTTGCAGAGTGCCACCACTTCATCAAAATTGCTGATGCAAAATTGCATCATTAAAGAACTAAAAATAGCGAGTTATGGCAAACATACCGGAAAGGATTCCGCCAAGATGAGCCAAAGATATTGAACGATTTTGCGAATGCATCATTGTAGAGAAGACCGGCGTATATAGAAAATATTCCCATAAGCAGAATTATATACCGTCCACCAAAGAACATATTAAATATCTGTAAATAAGTTGTGATGAATTATTTTTGTCGTATTGTCGTATTTTTGTCGTAATCTCCGTCTCTGATAAAGGCACTCACTTACGCCTTATAAATTTAAATGCAAACGGCGAGGGATTGCAGGACTTCCCAAGGAAGAGAAGCAAGTCTATTAAAGGCACGGACACGTCCACAGCGACAGTAAATTTCATATATCGGGATTTTATTAGAAATTATAAGGTGTAGGTAACAGTCTCTTCAAAGAACACATAGTACTTCAATGTCGTATTTGTAAAAAGAAAAAACAACACAAAGACTACTATCTCATGACTCAATAATTCTCATCCTTTCATAAATTGATTGGAAGAACATTTTGGACGAAACTTTCATGTGCACGAGCACGCACATATATGCATTTCGAAGACACAAAGACCACAGACCGCACCACATCCTCTTAATTTACAAGAGGATTTCATTAATGTATGAATGAGACCTATAGCAATGGATGCTGTAGTGCAGGGTTAAATATTATTTCCTTTCATAAACCTTGTTTCCTTCCACAAAATGAAAACTTACCCATCTGGTATATGAACACGGAATAAAGGAAACCACTTTAGTTTACATCTGCCACCTTAACTGTCCATCTGCATTGATACGCCACTCAAACTTCGAGCAACCATTACACTGATTTATGCAAAAGAAATCAAGAGTTCTGCAGAGGATATTAATATATTCTACTAAATAGTATTACTTCGTCTTTGATATTCCGAGCGATCAAATTTTTCTCTCGTAGCACAAGAAAAAGACCGGCGAAGAACATCAACAAACCATGACCAAGATCACCGAACATACATGCGAATATAAACGGAAATGTTATGATCGTATATGGTGCTGCAAAAAAACTTTAAGTTATTATAAAGTGGCTTAAGGCTTATTTTGAAAAGGAACAAACTCAGAAGTCATCACATTACATAAGTGGAGTTCTTACCAAAATTCAGTGCTCCCCGCGCCGAAAAGAGTTATTAACTGAACACATGTTTTTATTGTGGACAAAAGCATCCTTTCAAATATGCCCGAAGGATTGCTTTATTCTTTTTTCAGTATAGTCCCTTTGTTTCCGAAGGTGGATTTATTGATATTTACAGCGTATAATAACAATAAAAACAAATGATTCCTAATGACAACATTATGAGAGAAACAATTATACACATTTCAACGATTATGAGGGATTCATTTTTTGAAAAATTAGAGGAGAATATTCTCACCTGGATTCACTTCCAAATATGATGCGATTCCATAAGAATCGACAATTGCTTGGAAAACAGCGGTAAACTTGTTTATTTTGTTATATGTTGGTGGCTCTTCGGCAGTTTCTAGCAAATTTAGCACCGGCTTCACCGATATACCATTCACTTCCTGCAATAAATCAGTCAGTCTATTGTTGATTAAACAGGCACTCTCGCTCGATTGATCAAATACATTGCAGCAATGTGTCAGCATTTCAACACCCCAGTCTTACAGATTTCTAAACGCAATATTATTCAGCTCCTCACTGACTTATTAAGTCGCTAGGTGGACCGGATGCAACAATTGCGCTCACAGCAGTGCATTGCTGATAAACGTGACCTTCTACGCAAATCTACTTATACGTTTCGTTCGCGTTTTCATGCTAGTCACGACATTCTCGAGTGCTCGTATTGGCATATTACATTTGAACTGCTAAACAACTGAAAATAGACGTTTTCAACGAATGAAGCACTTTTGAAACTGACCACTCCTCTTTCAAGCGCATCTCGAACGTTCTGCATATCGTCGAGCGGAACCCAGCACTCTGCGACGAAGAACTTGCCAATGCTGTCAAACGTGAAAAGATTGAGCGTATGATAGACCGACTTTTGCATTCGAACCTCAAATTAATTTTAGAAAACGAAGTTTTTCCAACGGTATCGAAACGCTTATGTCGATGATGTCAAAAATTCTACTTCAGCAGCACTTACTGCTTCCAACGACGTTGTTTCTGCCAACAGCATATGTCGAGCTCGGTTGCTTTTGAGCGTATCCACATCGGTGAGTGGCATAGCGAAAATTACATGTTGCTAATCTTCACCAAGCGTCATAGCAAAATAAAAGAAGGATTTGATAAACGATACCTGTTTCTGCCATTCACGCACATTAGCAGATGCAGCTTTCAGCACCTTGTAGCGATGTTCATGTGTCTGCCCCATAACAGTTCCCAAATCAGAGATTCGTGCTCGGGCCTCCCTGGCAGCCGCATGCCTGTCCTGTGAATGACTTATTAGCACTACCGCATTAAGATTTTATCCACTGCTTGGTTTTTAAACCAAACATATCTTGGCAGCAGTCATAAACAGAACATTTTTTAGTGCGCTTAATCTCGTCTAATTTCCTCACCAACGCCCAGTAAAGAAGCAATGCTGTACATGTATAAGCAAAGTAGATTGCAGACATCGCAAGCTGGATGGTGAATGGGTCGTGACCTCTGAATATGCATGCCATCAGTGAATCTCATTCAAGTGCTAAACCAGCACCGACAATAATTGAAAATTTTACATATTTCTAAGAACATACTAAAAGCGTAGAATTTCGTTTCTCGAATCATATTTAGCGACTGGCAAATTTCAGCCGAATGGAGTGAGCCCAAAAATTTTCAGGAAACTGACAGAATAATCATCAAGTATGTTTCCAATTGTTACATGCAAAAAACTCCAACAAACATTTTTAGTCAGCAAAAAGAATTACAAGCGCATTTCCACTGTCTTTATGATAGTTCAGACGTGCAAACCAAACGCATTATGGAAACATGTGGATTGTACACGAAGTATAATAAATAGTTTGAACAACGGCACCGCTCTTGTTGACAAACTCAAATCAGCAATAATCAAATTTGCAATGTTCAAACTTAAAAATCGGATATTTGAAGTTTAGCCAACGAAAGGGAAAGCTACCCACCTTACTGTTTTTAGGACACGTATTGTACAGCTTCGCCTTGAATCCTTCGCAAACCTTTTCAATAATCGTTCTCAGACGATCTCCTTTGTAAAAGATTACGAAAACGGACTTGCTGAGCTTTTCTCCCTAGAAGAAAAACTTTTTATTCTATTCAACACTGTCTCATTAAACTCTTCTGAAAGCTAACAGAATGGACACTAAGTAAAAATTGTTGATTTTTTTAAAGTCATCAACTAGACATAAGAGACCTACTGTCAAAAAATGTGTCAATTTAATCCACTGGTGACGATAATGACGACAATGAGCGATATGGTAAAAATAATCATTGAAAACCCCATATGGATAGGCTTATTGCTTTTATCAAGGAAAAAAACTTCATAAGCTAAATGAGCACTTTTGTATTCAAAAATCTATCTTTCGCATCTATTCTCAAAACGAGAAATATTCGCAAGGAAAATAGCACTTTTGCATGCAGAAATCTATTTTAAAAACGACATACTTACAGCCGCAGTCCTGGAGCAACAAAACCTCCTGAAATTCGTTCATTTGCTCTCTGTTTAAGAAATCAAACGCCTTAGCGGTATACTTAAACAGCTCGTGAATTGTTAAAGTATTTTTTCTATTTATCGCGCACCTTGCGAGCTTGGACGTTTGACTTGATAAGAGCTTGGGAGAGGAAGAGGGGAGGAGGGGAATGGACGAGAAGGGGAGGGCAGAAATGAGAAGCTTTAAATAGCCATATATTAAGGAGGGTGCATATGAGGGCAGTTTAGGTTCATGAGGAAAGCAGATCAAATATGGACCAAAAATTCCGAGGCTTTTTCATGTCCACATTATACATACTTAGCAGCCCAGTATGCATAGTGTGGCTTCCGTTCAAGGGATTCTCCTATATGCCTTCGATGTTTCGCGAAAGGAAACAACTTTTCCCTTCCATTTTAGCACGTGCGCTCCATATGAAATGCGTAGACTTTTGAATTTGAAACGCGTTACATTGTCGGGATCGATGAGTTCCTCCTCGATTTCTGCCGTCCGAACAAATGCAGTCCTCCTACACGCTCTCCATAATATACGTTCGAAAGCGTTCACTCGTTCTCGATTTATAACACCGGTGGTGAATCTTCAGAGTGAATACAATATTAAATAAGTAACAAAAATATTTCATATTTACTGAAAAATGCAACATATTGTCTTCTCTCTTTATCAGATACTCAGAGCTATCAAAATCACTTTAACCAGCCATTTAGAAGTACAGTGACAGCTTTGCACTAGCAAAGCACTTACAACAGTATGCTTTTCAATTTCTCAAAGAGGATATACTCTGCGATGAACATTGAGGTGTTTCATGCGAATGGATGTACCATGCTACAAGACTACTGTACCAAGCAGACGTACGTATGAATGATTGCATATATAATACTCTTCTAAGTGCGCGGCGCTTCTTTGGAATCCTATCTTTCCTCTCGTTCTCCCATTCGCCGGTGCGAGCATGATGTGCATTCCAGTAATCAGTGGCCGTGCAAGGAGATATTTCTACTTCATGAACGAAATCATTTAGCATTCGATCTTTAGTAGAAAATAATTCGCCTTATTAAAACAATTACTACTATGGACGCACTTTCTTTGAACTATGTGTCAGCTTTCAGCGGTCTTTTTAAACAACTGGTCTATTTCGTACATTCTACGTACCCATTCAAACTCGTTGATGATGCAGTTTGTCATAGCTTGTGATGCAGTTTAAAAAAGCGGCTATTAGTTCTAGCTTAGCACGTAACAATAATCTACAGCAAATAAGCTCCTTTATTCCCACACATATTTTACTTTATACAAACGGGCTGTCCTTAGTCTAGATCCACGATATCCCATCCACAAAAACCGCCCATCTATACACTCCATCAAAATAAAATGTCAGATTTTCACCCATATATGCCATATATCATCAACATACATACAGGCATTTCCATGCGCTTGATTTCCTATCCATTATTCGTAATCCTCCGAGAATGCTTGGGCTTCTATACAATCACTAAGACCGCATTAAATCACACTGCTGAGATCCTTTCGGTTTGAGTTCTCATAGATATTAGAAAAGGCGGTTTAAACATGTGAGAAGCACTTCAGCATGAAAATTTTACAGAAGGAATTGGATTTAAGAAAATATGTTATAGAAATTCTCAAGACGAAGCAGGCAACTGACTATGTTGGAGCTCTCGGAGAGGATCCGAATTTTCTCGTTACAGACGGCTTATAATATCAATTTTGGCATTCACTTGAAGAACAGTGTTCACCAGATGTGATAATGCGTAAGCTAGCTGTAAAAAAATTCAAGCTAATGCGTCCAATGCGCTCTTCAATTTGAGCACCTCTGGGCCTGAAGTGCAGTTAAAACAAATTTTTTTCTGACTCCACGTGAAGTATTTAAATAACGCATCGAATTTTTCGACCTTTGCTCTCTAAGTATGCAAATATTACCTTCACAACGTACAGTCGCCCGTCTCTATCATCCGCGCGACATATTGATATTTATCTATAATGTATACTTTGTGTTTCATAAATAATCTATACTTACGAACACCTTATATTACCATCGCTTACCGCTCAGTGAGATCTTAGAAGCAATATAAGGTAAAAATGCAAGCCAATCATTGTTTTTACAGCGTGCAAGACAAGTAATTCGCCAAGAGCAAAAAAACTGAGCATTAAAAATGGCTAAGTTAATCTAGAGAAATCTACAGGATTAACGAAGCGATGAAAATTGGAGGGAGAATGAAACTTCAAAAGTTAATGCAACTTAAGCGTACCCCATCGGTTCTTTATCACTGCGTAGTGGAAAACCAATTTCTTCCTCTTGAACAGCTTCAATCTCTTGCATCGCCACATCGCTTATGCCCTTCAAATAATTTTTGCTTAAAAATCACTCAAGCAACGATGAAGCTTTCATTGCGTTCCTTACTTAAATGCAATATTTTTCTTCTAAAAGGCTAAGCCAACAACTCTCAAGTTGATCATTGCGCAAAGCAGCAAATCGAGCGTCTGATTTACCCTATCATTGGCCGATTGTCTAATTGAAAAATGAAATTTAGCTCACACACAAAAGGTAATAGCGACGCATCAACCAATATCACTCATTCCAACCTATAAAGAGGATATGAGGAAGCAAGTATCTGAAGAGTACAAGATTAGTAATTCAGTCTTCTTAGAGATTAAAGGTTCATCTTTGAAGAATCAACACATTGCATTTCACGTCGAATTAATAGCTTACATTTGGTAATAAAATTTTCGATCCAAATTTACTTACTAAGGAAGTAAAAGAATGAAAAAGAAGATCTACCCTATTCTGAAAATGTAAATAAAGTAAGATGGGAAAATATGATATAATAAACATGCACTTTGAAGCCGACTAGCACCGAATATAAATATGAAGCAGCTGGCAACAGTGAAAACCTTAGAAAGGATGGCCACAATGTTCACACCGCGTATGTTTAAGAGGTAAAAAATAGCCGCCCACCACCGAAGAAGTGCAATGCATTTCAGTGAACTCTAAGTCGTGCATAGTGCAAACAACGTGCTGCGCTAACCACATCCAGGTAATTACGAACACAGCAAATTGCACGTGTGAAATTTGACTTTTCGTTGCGAAGAGGTAGAACTCTCTTACTGCAACTAAACGAGTCCATTTTTCATCTTCTATAGCTACTCATCAAAGTTTCGCTATCTGCTATTTCAAATTTCTAGAAACGTCTCTTTTTGAGGCCGATTCGGATGCTTAAATAATGATGTTAGTGAAACTGAACAATTTAGAATTCGCTTAGAGTATGCAAATTTTTTAAATGAGGCACTTCCGCATTTTAGCTCTTGTGGAGCTCAAGATCTTCTCATGAGCTGAACACGATGCGCTCCTTTTTGAATTGTTCGAGCTCACGAGAAGGCAGAATGCTACACAGCTATATCGATATGGCCTTCCAGCAACAAAAAACGTGCACTCCTGTGAAGCGTCGTGGCAACGTTGCGGCCGGTAGATATTTCATTTCGCGCAATGTTTTTGAACGTTTTGTTCATTGCGCAATACGCATGCAAGTCATCAATAATTTGCAGCACCTGTGCATTATTCATATTTCAACGCCCTACTGTTGTGCATTTGCCTTGACGGTGCAAAATTTTTGCCCTTCAAATGGTGGGGTGTTGTTTGCGCTTTCGCGAACGCCTCAAAACATCAAAGTTATTATGGGTGCTGAAGATTTGAATATTCCAAATAGAAGAGCACATACACCCTGAAAGAATTGGTCGGCCTTTTCGAGAATGGCTTCCCACTCCTTCAACTCGAGGAAGTTTCTTTTCAGTATCAAGTCGCTTTCGTTCATGCTGATCACATCTCGTTCCAAATCCACCAAAGTCGCCTATAAATTGGAAATGAAGATGTCATGTTTCATGTACCACTGTGAAATTGCAAGAAATTCAAAAGCGAACAGAGCAAAACGAATATTGTAATGGAACATGCACCTCAAGTTGGTTGAGCTCATGTGGAGGTATAACTTCATAAACACCATCCTTGCTTTCATCAACGATTTCGATGTTATCCTTTCGAATCTGCGTATCGATAAATCCTACAAAAATTCATTCATTTTCCAGATGTTTCGCAGATTAGATAGAATGTATCAAATTCTTTGCCTGGGCTTTTTTTTTTTCTGCTCGTAAAACATTGGCCGCTTGTCAGCTATCTTAGAAGTGTTGCAAGTTCCCTGCACATTCTAAAGTGAATATCTGAAAAAAAAGGCAACCATAGAAACGTTCACAGATCTCCCAAAACTGTTTTACGCAAGCTTTATGAGATTTGTCAACGATCGATCAGCATATCAGTACATTTAAAGAAAATATTCTTAGAGGCAGCTAGGTGGAAATATCGAATAAAAAACTTGCTGAATTTGTGCTAAAGTATGACGAATTTAATAGCAACCAACAATGCAAGCCTATCAACCTACTCAATTTTCTCTCCAGTTCATCGAATCGACGGATATCGCGAACAAACATTCGTTGGAATGGATTCACATCAGCGTTCAACTGTAACGAAAACATTTACGTGAATGCTTCAACCATTTTTTTAGTAAATTCTAGTGTACAGGCTTCATTAGAACAGCGATCTTGAAGTGATTCTATTGGTGTGACACAAGAGGGGTTCTTTTCAAAGCGTCGCTGATCTCTAATGAGCATGCTACTTTTAAAACAATCTATGAAACAGTTTCCAGTGGAAACTAAATTCCCGTTGTAGTACTGTCAATAGCACAGATTCATTAAATGTGGCTAAAAATTTCTAGTTTGTTTCTTAACTCTCGTTCAAAAGACACACAAAATACAAAGCTACATTATTTTCAATAATTTCTCCGACACTTTATGAAAACTTTAGTTTCATTGTTTTTTTTTCTAGACCAGCACAAGACACTGTAATATATGCTTATCAAAACTGATTTGACAAAATCGAAGTCGACCAACATCTTTAAATTGCACATATGGATGTTTGCCAAGTTCAGCGACACAAGCGAATGCGGCATCTTTCTGAACAATCATCTGACAGAATCGCATCTGCTCGGAACGATACAACGATCCCATGGTGATTAATCGCGTTGACTCTATCACCGTCGAATAAATGTCCTAAAAAAATACCTTTGGAGAGAATTTGACTAACAATTGTTATCGCAACGAATAAACGCCTTTAACGAATATGTATCCCATTAAGAACAACAGAGAGTTTCTGTATGACCAATTCTGGGACAGGCTTCGGTACTTCCTCAGCTGTTACTCTATATCAGTTTATGGGGATACAAAATTTGATATGTATTCCCCTCGGTAATGCGATAGAGAAGCTCACTGTAAATAGTGCAGCTAAAGATGCTTTGAGCAAAATTAGTAGTATATAGAGCGTTTCAAATAAAACATTTCACGGACTAGAACAAACTGGCCATTATTTTCGCATCATGTTTCTGGTAGTGACGAATCGCAGATATAGTGAAAAGCGCAACAAGTGATAAGCGATAAAGCGTTTCGTGCTGTCGAAAGTGGGCGTCTTGCCCTCAACAATTCTGTTGTACAGCAATTATCAGAGGGGAGGAAGGGAGGGGGAGGGAGAAAGTTGTGCGTGAACAACGGAAGTGGTAGAGCGAGTTGTCATGCTGGGAGTTGATGCAGAGCGTCGTGTACGCTCAATCGCGGCAGCATCACAACAACAATGAAAATGCATTAATAAAAAGTTAGTCCACAATGAACATTGAAAATGAAGTGCTCATCACATCCGAGTCATCACGATCAGATTACCACAGCCGGCGTAAAGCTGTGATGTGCACAGCCAGAACCGTAGATACATGAGGCTCAGAATGCACATCGAATTGCTGTAAGCTGAGTGTCGTATCGAAATCACGCACGCCCATTCGTCTGATCTCTGTTCGCGAGACTATTTTCTGGTTTTCGGTCCACCGGTCTCACCTTTGCGCACCCGAAACGCTGTCGCTCTCTTCCCACCTCTCTTCGCGTAACTTCGCCAGCACAAACACGTCACTATCCGCTGTAATACAAGGCATAGTTATGTCATCATATTTTACAGTTTTCACGCACCGCAATAATGCCTCACCAATTTCTTTACCAAAAAAGCACCCAAAAGACATCCAGGTGCATCGATTATTCATGATCAGATTCCTCAACGAGTGCTCTAATGCCTTCTAGCAGTCTTGCAACAGTCGAGTTTGAAGATGCCACTGCAAGGAAGTAATTCATGACGTAAATAATGAAGACGCATGGGAAGCTGCAGGTAGCGCTTGCAAGACGCCATTGAAATCGTTTTCAGTGTTTGGAAAGCACTCAAGAGCACTTCAGCTAACAGTTTTCGTTTCATTAAGAAACTGATGTCCTTCTAATTTTGCAAGTACTCTTTCAGTTTATTAGAATAGATAAAGAGATTTAAGTGGAAAATGCAGGAAGCATCCGATGGTTGCAATCATTTAGCAATATTATATGTCCTAGTTTTTTGTATTTCTCAAGCACCGAAGTTAGAAATTTGCATATGTACAGTTTTAAAATTGTACAATACTCACTGCATATACAAATTTCAGAGCATAATACAAGATGCAAATTGGCGATAAATGAGGCACATCTAATAATCTGTATATCACTTTTGTTTTAAGTGAACAGGAGAAAAAGTTTTGCCAGTAATTTCATGTTTTGTATTGTCATGCGTATATGAATAGTACGCCAATTATGCAAAACACTGCAGAATAGAAAGCGATACACAATTCTTGTGCGGTTCTTTGGGATTTATTAGCACGATTTTTCGTTGACCAAATTAACGTTCACGCGAAGGTTTATTCTAAGAAAGTAACCAGCACAATCTTTACTTGTTACTTTTATGCACTAAGTATGCGCCATTACTAATTGCATTTGTTCAGTATTTAGTTCAAGGCAAATCAACTGTGATTTTCTATCAGATAATTTATAGTGGAAGGAAGAACATTTTTTCATGAGTTTTGAAGTGACAATGACAACATTTTTTGAAGAGAACATGGCTTTTCCTTTGATTATTATTACTTTAAAAAGCTCTAAATTTCCTACACACTAGAGATGCGGCTAATTAAGCAAGAAGTGAGAGACGCTGCGCATTCCGCCCTTACTTTCGTTACTCTGAGTTCACATTTTATCGATTCCCATGCGAACTGTCTGTCAGTAGTCAAGATTTTGTATGCAAAATTGTTTTTCATCACCTAGCAATAAGGCGACTCCAACTATTGAAACATCCAACTCATTACCACTGGCTGTCTGCCAGGATGAATGCTGCGAATTGCATACTTTTTTGCTGCGCTCCGGATTCATCAATTCAAACCACATTTGATAACTGACAACTGTGAATGCGAGAAAAAAAAATCAAAAAATGCTTGTGGTGAATCCCATAGAAAGCTATTTCAACCTAAGTGCAATATGACGAGCAAAACTGGTTGCCGTCAGTCCATCGTAGCGGCGCAAAGCTGGATCACTCAGTCAATAGGCATTTCAGCATAAAATCCTCCTTTCTGAAACAGTTTTCTAGAGCCCCCTGTACAATGTTAAGTCCGAAGCGTGCAAAATTCATGTGCCCCATAGATAAGGTTATATTATCTAATATATAGCATCGCAACTGCATCACTCCAATTCCGTGGAAAGGTCTCAATTAGGTGGCATACAGCTCGTATCAACGCATTTGTTCATAGTCATTTAACAATTCCTAAATATAAAGTGCAATATGTGATGATATCAGAATATCATTAGATTAGACTAGTTCTTCTGTGATGGTGATCCCGTAGCACAGGAAATTTTTGGTAAGTAGCGTAACAGCGGTTTCTGTCATTGCTGCTTAAACACAACTGGCAGTATTAGTCTTCTACATGGCAGTCCTACTTGACAATCCACTTACGCGATCACTTGCACTTTCCCATCGCCTTTCTAAACAAACCAATCAATGAGCCATGCTGCTCTGCACCTACGAACCAGAACGCTGCTAACTACATTGCTGTATGGGAAGACGCACTTGTAAGAAAACGTATTCGAATAGCAGATGAATTTCTTCCTCTTTTTATCAAATGCGAAGGTTTTCCGATCGAAGAGGAAACTCTATGTCGCGCAATTTCCTGGAATGTTTCCATAAAACACTTTGATTATCTCGACTTGTTTCTTCAATGTAGAAGGAATACCACTCAATAGCAAATAAATAGCGCATCCAAACTACAACCTTTATCATTCTTCGAGGCAAACGTAAGCAAAATGTTTTATGCTGCGATAAGATGAGTGCGTATATGACGAAAATGCGAAAATAGGAAATTCAAAAAGACAGAGGCACACTGTTATGTAAACGAGAATAATCAGCTAAATTGCCGGTCAAAAAAAAATTATAAATCGCATCCGCTGACATCTCTTCTCAATAAAAATAAAAACATGGCGGAAGAAGGTATTAACAAAAAATTAAGCTAGCAGAAAATTCTTATGAGAACTTTATCAATGGTATTTGGTGATGCAACGCGACCATCTATGTAAATCAATTAACCGTTGTATTCTTTTTTTTTTTTTTTTTTGCTATACAGGACAGTTCAGAAGTGCACCTGTGGCGTCATGTAATTCATTCGGTGGAAGGACTATATGACAAGTTCTTTCTTTAATTCCCCACTACAATGAAATTACAATTGCCTTTCCTTCCCTTTTTATTAGCTGCTTCATCTGCAACAATGCTAGCAGCACCTTCCAAGATACATGAATAGCGTACAACAATGCGCATTTGTCTCTTAGACACATCATCATCGATTACTTGTTATATAAAATGGGCGTTACTTCTACGATTAAATTTTTGAGTCAAAGCAATTGGTATTTCCTTTGCTTTTTTTTCAACAAATGACGTAAATCTCGCTTGTCATTTCCCGCCTCGCAGACTGTTTCATTGAAACAAATATTGTTATGAAACTCAACCATTTAGTCGTTTCGAACTTCATCGAGCGACCCATCAAAATTGGAAAAACTTACCTTTTCTGAAGTCCACCGGCTTTCAAAGTGGTTATTGCTGTCGATAAATTTGAAAATTTAACCCCGATTAGATCAAGTGATGATATCACAGTGACATCACAGCAAGATATCACAGCGATCTTTCGCCTTATTGAGAAGAGGTGATCGAGAAATGTCAGGCTCGTATAGGTGACAATAACTAATGAGTAAGCTGAACGTTAGTACGAGCAGAAAATTTTCAAATGCTGCCGTCGTATATGATGAAGTCCACTTGCTGAAATGCTCGTACTAAACGACGACAGCGTATTGGATTTGAGGAAGTTGCATAGATTTGAAGTTTATTCAACAAATGAGATTAATTTAGATATCCACAAATTCCCTCTACGAAATCAGGAGGGTGGCAAATTATACCTAAACAGACTCAGATTTTTGAGCAGATCAACTTTCTCTTTTGAAGGATGATAGTGAAACTTAGGGTATCACCACATAAGTTGACCTATTTGACAGCTGTTTAAAGCCTGACACCTGAAACTTCTAACTCTAACATGAAAACGTCTGGTTACGTTTATAAGAAAGGATGAAAGACTCGGCACGTAGTCTATGAGTGAAGCACTAAATTTTGACCATCACCAAGGGCTGTTCCACAGAACAGGTAAACACATCGCCTGCCTTAGAAAAACACCTCGAGGTACCGAAATAGTTAAGTGCTTACTGTAGAATGAGCTCACCAAACGCAGTACTTACTAATCACTTCAACGCACCTACTGCTCAGTTTAAGAATTCCGCTTGAAAATCCTGACGTATCACTATAGACTAAAAACTGAAAGTACTTTTTATAAAGTAGCATGCTATCTCCTCGTATTCAGAGTATTCTTGACAGTACTGATGAGAGAGCTTTTATAGGTGTTCCTCTTTTAAACCTAACTTTTCACTCAGAATTCTTTCAGTACATCATTGAAGACGCTTACGAGGAGATTCGGTTTCTCCTCATTCACATGAGAACCTCAATTAAAGGTTATGATAATGTGGCTCTGCGATGAGTCGGTAATATTTAGGCGCACACTTGAGGACATAATTCATCAATGAAAATGATATATTTTCATACACTGGTGACCTCATTCTCAGCTTTGATAAAGTAAAGGCGAACCACTAGAGAATTACTTTGCAAAATTCACTTATAAGAGATAACGATCAGAGTAAATAAAAAGGGTTGCCATTTTGATCTAACAGTTTATACAATATCCCATACCAAAACCTTTTTCTGCCTTACAAGCAAAAAATTTCTGCAGGCATAGTAGTATTACCGTAGATTCGTTTAAGTTTTAACAAAGATTACTAGCGCATCTAGCGAATTCTTTCGAAAGAAAGAATCATTCTTATGAACTGATGTTTAACCATTTGAAGTTTAAACGCCTGAAGATGAACATCTGAAACTTAAATTTAAATATAAATTCAACCAAGTTATATCATGTGAAACAGCATTCGAAGAGTTTAAACGCAGCGCATCTAAGCCACAACCAATAAACACTATCATAGGCAAACAATAGAAAGCTCACAATGATGCTTCGCTCATAGAGTCGCGAGGAGATTCTTACTAAAATTCTAAGGAAGCCACAGAACGATAGTTTAGTCTTATTTTTATATGCATATAAGTAAATGCCTCATCATTAGATTTAATGACTAGCAAAAGACTCTAGCTTAAGCAGTTTCATTCCTTTGTGGCTGACGGAGAAGTAACAGTCGTTACGTATTACGTGCCACTCAAATTTCCTATGTAAAGAGCCCATCCTAATGGGGCGCCACTCCCAAATATTAGGTTACCTAGTAGGCATATGGTGAAAATAACGAGAGACTACGTGAAATGCTTTCACATTATTTTCCTTCGGAATAAGGGCATCATTTCAGGTCGAAATTTTACAGCACAGTTGAAAAATCAATGTCTTATGGTTTGGGAACCCACTAGATGACTCAGTTTACCAGTCAAAAATTAGAAACAAATCCGCCAAGATAGCCGTCATTAACTGACTATTTTACGACAAAATTTCTGGCAAATGACTTCTTCGATGAGGGTTCATTTACAATCCAAATGCACCAAAGGCACTCGTAGAATATCTCCATTTTGATGCAAACATTCCAAGGAGAGCGTTTAAGGCAAAGCAGAGCCTACAGCAATGTGAACCGCACAGCGGACAGTTTTGTTCATTATTGTGTGGTCTTCGCAGAGCCAAAGCACCTATCAGTACGTCCAACTGGGGACAACTGTACTCAGTTTCCTACACCTTCAAAATCATTTAATCGAGGCCAACTAATGTCACTGCGTACACAGAATGCGTAATGGCTACATCTCTCAATGATCAAATACCTGAAAGTACAAGTAATTTTTTTTTATCATCGAAGCTATCATGGCACACCCCTACCCACATAAATGACCGTCGAATCAATCAAGCAAGTCATTAGTTAACTACCATGTTGATATAATGCAGAGGGCCTTGCTAAAGCTGTCGTGAATGTCGCAATGTGCTACTTTCAATACAACGATGTGAAATGTGCGTAAAAATAAGCGAAACACTATTCGTTATGATATAAGAGTGAGGTCCCAACTGCGTCACAAACAAGAATTCTAACTAAGAGCATCCATCCATTGCATTTATTTACAGCCTGGTGACCCTGGTGTAGTCATTCAAAATCGGTTATAAATAACACAGGGAATCCTTCTCTTTCTATCAAATGGTTCAAAGAAACTTAGTCATCGTTTGAGCAAGCTAATTGCTAGGCACAAACGAGCACATAACATTTTTTCAAACTCAATATAAGTCGAATGGTTCCCTAGACGAAATGCAGAGCACGTTTGCTATCGTCCAGAAAAACGATTCAAGGTCCCAGGCGCACAGTGTTTGTATGCGCATATCACTGTGGGTGGTCGCTAGCAGTAGGGTTTGATAGGCCCACATCCATTCGCTCTGATTTCGATACGCCATCCGGGCATTATATTGTTAACAAACCATATTGCTCGACGTTGATTGATCGTTATTACCATAAAAGTGAGCAGCCAGGTTCCTGGTAACTGTTCCAGCCAATCGGATCACGTGCTAATGAGTGTTCGCTCTTATGATGATCGTAAATGGAAAAATCAACGGTGAGCATTCGATTATTTATAATTGTACTTTTTTGCTCGTCTTATTTGCTTTTCTTGCTGAAGAGCTGTGGTTGCCGAGGTTTTCCTGAAATCCATTTGCCAGGACCAACCGCCATATCGCCGAATACAAAACTACTGGTCTCGAAAATGAACTTAATCACGGTGTTCTTCAGCAGTGCAGAGTGCCGATTAGGTGTTTCGGACCCCCTTGGCGCTTCATTGATGGCTAATGATCATAGAGCCAATGCGGAAGACGGCTTGAAAACAAACCGTTGAAACCGGGTCGGATGTCGGGCCAAACCCAATTAGTATGCTGTCTGCATAAACGCATAGGGGTTGCTGCATTGCTTGCCGTTACACACTTTTTATGGGTAAAATCGCCATATATTCCTAACGTAAGCACCTTGAAAACTCAGGCATCGCTCCTCGTTGCCGACATTGAAAAATCATAAGCCTATCCACACAGAAGTCGACAAATACTCGGGTAACTGCGAATGCTAGCGTGGGCCTTTGCTCTTGCAACTGAACACCTAGAGGTCATGATAAACAAGAGAACGACACGGACTGTTCCACTTCTCTGTGCTTCTTCTTTACGAAAAAATATAATTTGTGCTAAAAAAAGCGGGAACGCGCAAAGCGTGGTCTTTGGTTCAGGCGCAGATTGAAACTACTTAAGAGCCACGCTGCAGATACTCCTGCTCGTTTCCTTTCGGGTTGTTTTCTCTGCTTTAATTGCTCCAGCGCGTGCTTACTTCCAGAGTTGTATCCCATTCCAGCAAAGGATGTAGATTATATCGCATTCACATTGACGATGCTGTTTCCGCGGTCAGCCTTTAAACCTCGATAATGAGCATTTAGCCAGCTTATTCTGCAAGCTTTCTTTTGCAGAATTACTTTACATTGGTGGAATAATTCACTTACCTACTGATTATCTAGAATATCTGAGTCTCGTTGCAACACTTCTCATTCACTTCTCAGAACTTCGCCTTTGTAACACTCCGTAACATAATTTTGCATTCGTTTGTGCAAATTTTTTTCCAAGGTTTAAATTTTTTCTCCCCTTAATGAAATCATTTCTTCCTTAAATATCTCTCTGAGAGGAGATAAAAGTGATATTTTCATTTTTAACTCATTTAATATTCAAATTTATTGTAGCCTGACTAGCTTATTGCTTCTCATGCTATCGCAGATCTTTGCTGATTGCATCATTATCATGTTTTTACGTTCTTCATTCTTGTTACGCAGATCTATAGGATTAATTTTTGTTTGCACTCCTCATTTTCATTTGCTTACTTTTCCTAACTTTTTGAAACTTTTGATTGGTAAAGAAACAAATAAAAAAACGACTATCACTTTCAAATCTCATCTCATTTGCAGATATATCGCCAACTTGTGCGAAGTTGCTCAGCTTCAGAAGACAACGAGCTCTCAAGTCATGCGAATGAACCTTTTGGCGCAACTGAGAACCAAACTTGCTTCATGCGACCGCTCGCACCCGGTGGGCGCATTCGTGTCATGAAAAACGTTAAGCTTCGATCAAACGATCAGTACAGCAGTTCACGATAGGCCCCCCCCCCCCCTCCCCCCCCCCCCCCAAAAAAAAGCGCGATTTTGCGATGGTAAACCTCACACGATTGTTGCAAGAGAATCTGACAATAGAGGAGCCGATTCGGTCGTTTCAGCAAACACATTGAAGTGTGCGAAAAACAGTGAGCAATGCGGTGATGAGGGGTTACCATCACTGGGTTACCACGCTATGCAGAAGAAATTCCCTTTGACAAGCTTCAGCGAAAGCGTCGGTTCCGTAGACCGCGAAACCATTGATATGCGTTTTTCGTACTAGAAAATTCAGCTTCTGCGATCATACTGCTGAACTTCGGTTTAGTATGGCATAAGTCTACAAAACTTGTGCTCATATGGTCATTAACATTAAGAGAAAAGGGAGCAAAGTGCTCAAGAAGCATTATGAAATACGACCCCGATCTTTCGGATTGCTCAGGAGAGCTTTTATTCAGCAAAATTGTTGATATATTTTGCGTCGTTCCTTAGTTCTCATTTTCAAGCAAACATGAAACAAATTTTTGGTAGCGATGCTTAAGAACGACTATGATTGACGAGGGTGTTTCATAGTTCATAACTAATGCGACCACGAAAGCAATTACCGTTTGGCATTTATGTGCGGTGAATCCGTCCATTAACTTTCTGCCCATGCGAAAAACGGAAATGCAACCGAGAACTCCGATGCTTTCGTGCTGTTGTCTTCTCAGAAAGACAGATGTCACAGACAGCACTTCGCATTAGTAATTGCTTTCATACTCGCCCTTTGGTCAAGCTGACTCGGCAATGGACAACTTTAGTTCCGCATTCACAACTTCTCATTCCATTTAATCAAGCAAAATTAAAACAAAACTAGAATGACCAAAATAAACATACAGCATGCCGAACATTTTCAGTATTTGGCCACGAGGAAACTTGGTGGTGCATTTTGTGCGTGCTTATGTGAAATCAACAATAAAATGACAGTGTTTGTCACATTAGATACATTTTTACCCGAAAAGCGTTATATCGAGTCGGAGCACTGTCAAATAAATATATTAACACAAATCAATTTTCGATAGGCTGATAGATGAGCAAAAGCAGCACTTTGGTGGTCGATGTCTAACAGCACTGTTCAGCTAGGTGAAGCGAAAACGCCACGAACATATCCCAATCGTCATCACTAATTAAGCGTCTTGGTGTATGCATGTTCTTACATGTTCCATTATTCAGCCATCTGTACGTAAATAACTCAGAATTTAATTCTTAGACCGATAGAATATTTGGCGTTTATTTTAGCAACAAACCCATAGAAAATTTGCAAGCACACAGGAACATAGAGAAACCTAGGCGTGTTTGCATCTACTGAACGCATCTGGTGGAAAAATTTTTAAGGCATTGCTCTGAGCTATGTCTTAATAACTAGATAACGCTCCTTTTGGAATCTCTTCTCACCTTGGTATCTATAAAGAAACAGCTCATGGATTTTGTGGAGATGAAAACATGAGGCCATTGACATATTAGGTTATGAACTAACAACTTTTGAAACGCTAATGCTTTCATTAATTTATGACTGGAATTTGATAAAGAATGCAAATAAACAAACGCTCGATTATGTCATTCGGATGGCCTTCAGTGACCAAGGTTCTGGAACAGACGCAATGCATCAACAAACGTCAACGCATAACTGCTCAAGCAACGTTCTTTGAAATTGAAAAGGATGCGCATCACAACGGTGTTCAAATTCTCCTCAGGTGATGTCTATTAAAATGACAACAAATAGCGCATAAAAAGCGGTTTGCTAGTAGGTATTCCTACAGAAGTGAGGTAAAAATCTTGATGAGTCACAGAGGCTGCTGTGAATACCTTTAGAATTTCGTGCATTCCACATTTTTGTCTTCCATTCTTAAAACACTATCACACAAAACATCACCGGCCATGGACTACAGGACAATTACTACCACCTTCCGGCACAAATATGCCATCTAATACCGGGCGTTTATTCATCGCAACGATTCAGCTTGTCAAAGCGAATTGCTTTTTCGTCACAGTCACTAGCCATTTGCAGTTTGTTTGCCGAGCACCCACAGTACGAGAATATTCGGCCGCAGTTTCGCGTCATCCCGAACAGCGCTGTCATGTCAGCGCAGGAACTGCACAGACACGGTCAAATCTTCATGGTCCTAAGCTGGATTTATTTGAAAAATCTACTTTCTTCACTGATTCCAAACGTGGTGCTGTCATTGCTCGGAGACGGGGGAGGAGGAGGGTAGAGTAGGAAATCTACTGTTTTCTGTTTCTACCAGCACTTTACGAATCTTCCGACCGGCTGACTTAATTTAACATAGCATGCGCGAAAAATTAAATTGCTTTCAATAGAGGCTGAGTGACATAGGCAGTTCAAGGAAGAAAAATGCACTCGCAGGTCACCTCAAGCGAATTGCAGTATTTGTTTGTTTTGTTTTCGTACTTTAGGCATTGCGAACTGTAATAAGCTCACTTGACGACAACGAACACTTGCTGCCGTGCTGAAGCGAATTGCAAAACCCATGCTAAGTGGTAAGTGGAATGTGTGCAAGTTTCACCTAATGGTTACTTTTATTCTTCTGATACCTATTATTTCATTTTTCTTTTGGCCAGTTTTCGAAAACAGTTTTAAAAAATGTAAAGCGGGATATCTAGATCCAGTAATATCAAGAATAATGCACACTGTGCCTGAAATTCAGGCCTTATTAGTGCAAAAATATTACCCGGCACGCCCTTAAATGTTTTCAAACTTATCGCCTCTTCAGTGTTTACGTAGTCATCCCTTCAAACTGAATGCAGCGTTTATACTGCTGATTGAAAAGACTTGAATGCTTAGTCCCTCTGAACAAGTGCCTGAAAACTTTTCTTGGTGTGGAGCATAGATGCTGTCTTATGCCCGAAATCTTAAAAAAAAACTGAAATCTGCCTGCGCGCATTGTTAGGAGGTGCTCAAATTTATATGTGAATTTTTGGTGGCTTTAGCGAAAGATTTAATATGTGGCCGGCCTTTCCCTCAAGATAAGCGGGAACAGTTCCATGGAAGACGAATAACATCAGTGTGGGAGCGAGCAGTGAGTGCCTCAATAGTAGCAGTATTTTTTACACAATAGCAAGAAACTGATGTCGAAATGTTTGAAGCACATGGTGGAGCCAATCATCGAGAAGACACAGAGAAAGATTGGCACTCAGTTCAAGGACCTGAGATGGCCGACGTATGGACAGCGGTTTATGACATTATCGCGAATCAAATTGACATTTATCGAGCATTTGAAGGACGAGACAACGTTCGTGAACATTAGGCGCTATTGCTATACCTCATTTAATATTACTTCTCATATTTTGTGTACTTTATATGTATCGCTTTCAGAAATGCAGCATCGTTGTAGTGTTTGAATTGTCCGTTATGGTATAATCCTGCATCTTTTACATTTCCCACTTACGCAATTGAAGTTTTCAATTATTAATGCTATAATTATAGGATGTTCTTCACAAGAAACATTTGCGAAGCATTTCGGGCAATTTCTGTAGAACAGCAATTTGGGCTATTCTTCCTGTAATCATACCTTTCTTAAGTACCATCATCAATGCTTTTTGTATGGCTAAATATGACACTGTTCGCTACAAAAAAATGACTGTTTTGAACTTTTTATCCATAAAGGAAATCACCAAGTAGCAACTAATAGCGACGGGGAATTGTTTTGCGTGAAGTCTTTCATTCAGAAGACTTTTGCTTGGGAGAATTAAATGTGAAAGTACAATAGCACATTTCGAACTACCGTATTTGTTGTGATATTTGTGATTTCTCTTCGCGATAGCTTTTGATATAGCTTGCAAAGGATTTTGGAGAATTTATTGACTGACATGTGCAGTAGATGTCCGAGTCGATTTTAAAAGTGAATCAGTTTTATTTGTGGATTTTCTTCCCACTGAACTTCCTCATCAATAAGCGCTATATGTGAAAATGTTATCGGTGTGATCGAAGAAAAATACGGCTTCTATTAACGTTCATCTATGACTGTTCGAACAAAACGTTTCGCAAAATAAAAAAATTGTCCATTACTAACCACGCTAATCATGAATGCTGTCTGTAATGTGCATAAAGATATACTGTTGTCTATGATTGCTGATAAAACGCATATTCGATCAACCTCGATGTATTCAACCTAAGGATTCCATCATGTACTACCTCCCCAGATTCAAAATGTTCAAAAAAGGGTGAATTACTCCATCATCCTTTCTCTCTCTGCACGCCAGAATGTTGCGAGCAAGACGGTGTGCACTTGGAGTGAGAACTGGTCGCTGTTTCGTATGAATGGGAGATGTTAGATTCCGCACTGAGAGGTTTGCGCTCATGTGTAGTGCAAGGATCAGCGCAGCTTTTGGTAAGGCGGATCACGCAGGACGGCGGCAAGTTGCCAGTGAAGCAGAACGTTTCAATGCGGTTGCCATGGCTTGAAGCCTAAAGCGGTGCAGCGCGTTGCACGGCGGTATGGCTGTTGTCACGCTGACTGGCCGGTGAGTGTCATGCAGCTAGTGCGTTGTTATTGCGTTGATGCTCATTTCAAACGGTCAGAGCGTCCCCTGTCAGCTATTATCTTTTTTTTTTTAATTTTTTGGTGGAGCAGATTTTGCTTCGGTTTCCAAAATTTCATGCCAGGAGCGCCTGCTATATCACAATGAATCAAACGCGGAATTTCAGAAACTGATGCTTATTTTGAGCTGAGCGAGATGCGCGATTGCCATCCCGATGGCATCGTCTTGCTTGAGTGCCTTTCTTGATGTTGCTAAATTACGAGACCAGCTAGCCAAAGATCCACGCTCACAGCATGTCGTCAACACTGCCCGCTTTGTCGCCTCTTACTACCTCGGCCTTCCTCTTCTCCTTCCTCAGCATACAGACACCGAACTGCCGACATTATATGATTGGCCAGCTGATAAAACAGAAGGTACAGTTGCTAATGCAGGTATTTTTTCGTGACTCAATGTCAGTCGTACTTCCGAAGCGCATTTTGAAGTCGTAAAATGAAAAATCTGCCACATTCTCTCCGATGCTTCCTTGATGGGTGACGGGGAAGGAAGGAGGAGTGGAGGGAGGATGAGGGAGGGTGGAAGGCAGAAAGTGTTGCAGAGAGTGCTAGGAAGCCATGTGGCGATTGAACTGCTCCCTTCTCTTGTCTCTGGTCATTGATGAGAGGGCCAGATTACCTCTGCTTCGGCAATCTTGAAAGGCAGAATGCCAACTTTAGTCTTGTATGGCAGCTGGCGTAGTTCTGCTGGTTCTCTTTCTTCTTATGCTAAACGTTGAACTGCGCGGAATGTGTTTTGAATCTGTGAAACAATAAAACGATTGATCAATAAGATGTTTCCAGTGACAAATTTTTTGTCATATACCTGCGTTTTTGACCACGAACTGGAACAATAAGTGATGGAGGCAACAAGGGGAGGCGAAGGAGAGACGATCTCTTTGTCCTTAGTAAGGAGAGCAAGGATGCTAACTTCTCTTATATTGCTTCTCCAAGCCTTGTCTGTGTAAATAATAATCCAGCCGTTTGTCGTTTTTACAGTCTACCTCTGTGCAGATATGCATATTTCCAGCCGCTAATGAACGCTTCGTGCATGTTGATCGAAGTATAGTTGGAAACGAAATCAGTGAGCGATATTCCCAACAATTTCCCGCAGTGACGCTGTGGTTGTCAGGCAATCAGATTGAAGCAATCTATTATGCGGATCACTTTTGTGATGTCAAATCGCAGGCAATGCTGCGATTTCTGGTCGATCAAACACTCGGGTATTATTCTTTGATCACGATTCAATAAAATTCCAAGTTTTCCGGGTCGATGTCCTTTTTAATTTGTTGTAACTTATCCCTGTCCGCAAAAAAAGATGTTTTTATGCAGTGACATGTGACGGTGCCATTAGGTATCAACAACATATAAATAAGTCTGATGGAAGATGGATGTAAGTTTTTCAGTCAAGGAGACAGAAGCATATATTTTCAAATATAGACTGCAAATTTTATAGACAAAACATATAGCGTTTTGTTATACCAACTGAATGCGAGCTCCGTTATGCTAAAAACAGTTGCTGCACTAGATTTAGCAAATAAAATTGGAACGCTGATAGAAATTATAAGCATTTCAGTTCCTCAAATCCAGGACGTGACATACGCTTAAATCACTTCAAACCTTTAAAGCGCAGTGCACTCTCATCTGTCAGTGCGATATGTATGACTGTTTAAACACGGTCTGGAAAATATTGCATCTTTCCGCGTTGACGCGAGATATATGCATGCTTCTTGAAATCTTCAATGATGACTTGAGCTACGGCGTGCTTTTGAGCATATTTCACACGTCGGAGTTCTTGCAGTCGGCTAACCTGAACAGGACATCTCGTGTGCGGCTTGCTTTGAATTTTTATGCCCCTTCGATATGATTTACGAAAACTCTCGTCTTTTCAGCCCTACTGAAAATTGATAGCTATCAAACCGTCTTTTTTTTTCCAAGTGCAAAACTGAGAACAAACGAAAAGATTAATTTACAACCGTTGCAGCGTTCGAAATCGGTGAAAACGATTTCATTGTTAACGTTTAAGTTTATGTGGCTCTACAGTCACGCAGAAGTGAGCATCATATTTGGATGATCACAACAGTAGCGATCCTTGTTACATTGCTTTCACTGATTATAATTTTTCTATTCGCTGTACTTTTAATTGTGTTGTGAATATAATTGTGTTGTGAATATAGTACTTCTTTAAAAATAGCAGGATTTTCGATTCAGTGAGCAACCAACCTTCAATCCATAAGTCAGGTGTACTTCGCACACTTCACAGGCTAACGTTGCGGACTTATAGCTCAACGACTGCTACTCATTCATTCCTATTTAGTCGCACTTAGACATTAATAGTATTCTGAGTGTTCATATCATACGCGCTATATTCACAAGGTGATTTGCAGCCTGCAGCTTTTGCATGAATTTTGCAAATCACTGGTCGAGGGTGAGCTCAAAGATCTGCGGGTTGGTCGAAGTGAGTTCGCGAATTTGGCGGCGTTGAAACAAAGATGGCAAGCGATCGTCAGTTCTTCACTCGAAATCGATGCTATAGCTGGCACACAGATGGTCCCATTCCTACGCGAACAGTTGCTTTCCGAAATGCAATGCACGTTCGCAAGGATGCCACCGGCCGTACCTGAAAGCATGGCCGTAATCATTGTTCTACTTTAATATCTCATCGAATTATATCTAAACAGGAAGACGCCTAGGGGATAAGGGACTGTATGAAGAAATGAATATGCTTAAAAATATCGGATACCACCAGAATTTTTGGAATGAAATAAATAAAATTAATATAGTCATGAATTTTGGTTTTTAAGTAGCACAGACTGTTCGGGTTTGCTCGCCAAAATGTTTCCTCATTGAGCATTTTATTCAGTAATACGATGTTCTTACGTCTTTTTAATCAGGTGCATAAAGAACTGTGACTACCGGAGGGTGTAATACTTGGCTTCTTATTCGGGCCCTTCCACTTTCTTATTTCTTGGAATACGAACTGTTTCTGAGTACGCGTACCGTCTTAAGCTTAAACAGTCTTACACGCCATTGTAGCGCCTTCCAGTATTATAATTCCTAATGAGTTCTGTTTAGCATCCTGTTTTATTCGTTACCTATGTATGTAAACCTTTCCGGAGTCATTATGAAGCGCAGCGCCTGTTCAGCAGGTAAATGAGGGGATTTTGCAGTTGCCAAGACCTCCAGTCTACACGCTTCCATCGACCAGCGCTCAAGAGAGCAATGAGCAAGTCAACTACTTTAGGCTGCATGTGCTGGTGCATACCTTCGCAAACCTCCTACGCGAGTCGAATGTCCTCGTTGCGTGCATAGATGACTTCTGTTTACGCTTTGGTCCGCAGCTATGTGCTGAGGTATGCACTTCAATTTTACTGCCTCAGTGAAGCTTGGCATTGCACGTACGAAATGATCGAATCGTTTGATGCCTCAAAGATCAGCTCCAAAACTATCAGTTCTAATATTTTACGTAGCAGTTCGTTGAAAGCAGAAACAGCAACAAAGGTGAAACGCATTTACAAGAACCTGTCGTGAACGTTACGAAATTTGATCATTGCACTTTAATTTTGCACCAGTGGCATCTTATTTGGAGGTTTCACTGCGAATAGGAAGGATCCAAAAGGTTCGAAGCAAGAAACACCTGAAGCATGAGATTGCAGGAGGATCTTTTTGTACCCGATGACTGAGACATCTCCTGGAGCGAAGTTGCATTTTATTGATATAACTGGCTTAGTTGGCTTAGTCAGAATAGTCACAATAGACTCGTATCGCTAACATGAAAACTGCATTGCCGATCTGGTTTTTCGGCATAAAGGGAAGGATTTTCTCGGGCGTTTTCGAAAATATTGCCACATGAAGCATATCAAAGTTCTGGAGGGAGTTGTGGAAATTTTCATGGAAAGATTACACGAAAACCACGGTATCCGAGCAAATATTGAACAAGATGTTGGAAGAGATTAGAGAAAGGAGCCACATATTTGTTTCACTGTAATTCGTAGTTTCGTACTGGTTAAGAAATTATTAACTTTAGATTCATGAAAGACTGTCATGAGCTCTTCCCTCACAACTAAAATCTCTTTCAGAGTATCAGCACCATGAACCCTAGTTTTAACGCGGGTTCGCTGGGAGCATCAGCCGAATGGATGAACAGCTTCGTGAAATTTTTGCTGCTAATAATGCTGCTTATCGAAAGGGACTTGTTCTCATTGCAAAGACGAGGCAACTCAGTGAGTTACTAATTTACTTCAATATATCATGATTTAACCTTGACCGTAGACAATGTTGTTTCCTCAGTAGTCGTTCTAGAAATCGCAGAAGATTAACAGTTCCATCGATAAGTCTTCTCAACGCTGTGTTGCGTCCACCGGATAGTTTTTTTCATTGAACAGTCTTGAGCGATAACCAAACTACAAGTGTGAGCTGTTTCCGCGCAGCTTCGCTCATGAATGGGAAAAAAGATGCAACTGGGTTAGCGCTGGTTTGCAATCGTATCGAGAGCGATCTGAAAGTGATTGCACATTTCTTTGAGAGATTCACTGTTGCCGTTTTTCCCGTCTCAGTGTTTTCACGTTTTATGTAGAGATATAGTAATCCATTCGCTGCACATTCTCAGCTATCTGCCTATTCAATGACAGCTATGCAGTTTGTTAAGAAAGCGACCCTACTTAGCCTGTACGATTTATTAGCACAGGCAGCAGAAGAGGATAGATTGCAATGGTATTAAATTTATGATATTCGAGGCTGTACCTACTTATTTGTAAACTCGCCGCAGCTTCCCACACTGCAAGTTCACTCGATTTAGTGAGATTGTTACCAATGATCAGTTGGCCTTTGATAAGCTAATCGTGCAAACCTGTCACATTAGAGTCTTGCATCACTTACCATAGCTCGAATTGCTTTAAGCGCGTGCTGACACCATCATTTTTTGCTCATTTATGTGGAGAATGCAGATGCGTGTAAGTGTTTTGCGTCACAGCTGTATCTCTCTTCCTAAGAAAGCGACATTACTGACTATTTGCATTCCAGGAGGATGCCAGCATCACACTGAACAGGTACAAAACGTTGCTTCTGCTGATGGGAGACAAATACCTTCACGAAAATATTGGACAGTAAGTGGCAGCTGTTCAAGCTTTTTAGTGTACCTTTTTTGCATGCTCTGGTATATTAATGTTTCAAAGAGATCTGTTATTTAATATGATTTGAAGGGAAGGTGTTTTGAAGGTGGTTGAAAGACGCCGATATTGACGACGTGAAACACATCTGCACATTTTTCGATTACCTGCGATCAACACCTTCAACGATGCCAACAAGAAGCGAATACGTCGCTAAAAATATGCACTTGTGGACGTGCGGCTTTCTAAATAAAGCAGTAAGTGCTCACTGAGATCAATAAACAAGCATAATTTTGCCATTCTGTCTGATATGAGGGATGTACGTTTGCATTCTTGAGCTCATTTAGGTGTTCGTTAGGAAACGGCTTTGCGTCGCTTCCTCGTTTTCTTTTTTTAGTTTTCAAAAGTAATAAGAAATCTCAATGAGCAAGTGATTCAGAATCGAATATGAATGAGTACGGCAGCAAATCTGACCAGCTGTTTATCTAATAAAGCTTCAGACACTCATTTCTGGTTACTGGCAGGACGAGAAAGGCAACCGAGGTGATGAGAATATCAGGTCAGAAACAGGATATCCACGTCGGATTGCCGCTAAACCAAAACAGCTTCTTAAGAGTAACATGTTTATATCTTACTACTAGCATCCCTGCTTAGGTGAGCGTGATCTTTTTTAGGTCTTAGCAAGCAGCAGCTCAAGGCTTTCACCCACGGACGTTGAACAACTTCCTGCAACGCAAAAAGCACAGGTTATCAGTGTGGTTTGAAAAGTCCTTCGTAATTAACCGAGCAATCTTCTTAATTGATCGGACTATGTGTATCTTCCGTCATCAAAGTGCCTTTTTGAATATGAACTCCCATGCAGGTTTCCACTTAAAGTAGTAGAGATTATCACACCTGAAAAACTCTATAACTTCCAGAAAAAGAACAGATTTAAGTGCATAGCTGAAGAATCCACTGCTATTTCGTCACTGCGAGAGTATTTTTCTCTTATGTGGCCCTTTTTTAATACTAAAGTCGCTTCGCTGTTGAAATCAGCATTGAGCTCCCGCAAATTCCAACGCAACCTATCCGCACGCTGTCCTGTCGAAATGTCTGTCCCATGCATTGTGAAGCGTGCGGAGAACATTATGCAGTATTTGCATGCAACTACTATTTTTCCAAGTGCTATAAACTTTTTCAATCATAAAAAAGAACGAATAGACCTTCTTTCCGCTAAATCAAAACAAAATAAACACTTAGCACTGCAAGTCTAAATGAATCGTTGCTTTCCTAAGCACAGTTGCGAGGGTATTTTTTTAAATTGTGGCGCCATTCAGAAATGAGGGATGTTTTGCAGCAGCTTGTATTTTTGCTCAATAATAATAAAATAATGGTGACATATCGTCATCTAAAGGCGGCAGGGGAGTTTGCTTCGTAGAATGTACGTCATCAGATTTCAGTAACGCGGTTATATTTAGATATTCTCGACGTTTTTCTTGGTGAAACTGTTTTACCAGGACATCCGTCATTTAAAATTCCCTGTTCATACAACATCGACGAAAATCTTTGCAGGTATCCCGATCGGTTATAAATCGCGCAGAATTTCTGGCAGAACACTGGTCATATCCTATCACTTACGGCAAACAATATATTGGAATGCGTCTTTTCTTGAATCCGAATCGTCTTGTTTGCTGTGAAGTGCAACAAACTGGTAGAGATCTGTCGCTGTCGCAATCCGTATCGGCCTCAAGGAAGTTAAGGAGAGGCGAGGGCACAACAAAAAAAATGTTGGAGAAAATCGGTGATGTTCGTCCTGTTCATGAACACATCTCTGAGCAGATTCATAGCTTTGATAATCTTCATCTCGAGAAAGGAATTACAGGAGCCTATCTCGATAGCGGGAACGATGCAAGGTCGAGCATTTGGCCAGAAGACAAGAACTTAAAGACAGAGCAACAACACAAAAAAATTGAAAGGAAACTAAATGATGAAATTGCTACCCTTGAACGGAAAGCAGCACGCATTTCCGCGTATATAAGAAGTTCGAGAGAAAGCGTTACGCGAAACAGCAACTCAACGAGCCGCTCAAAAGAAAGTGGTATATTGGAAGATGAGGGAAGTGATGGCGACGTTCCAGTGGGTGATCACGATGAAAGACTTTTTTCTGTGCCCAATTCGGCTTTTGTTAACGACGAGATACATTCTCTAGACTCAAGCCGTTCGCCTAACCGGCCAGACATTGAGCCACTCAATTTGGGTCTTCTAACTCCACAGCCGAACGTTCGATCGCATGCAAGGGTCGATCCATCAGTCTCGCCTGAACCATCGTTCAGATCACCAATAGCACTTCAATCTCCAGACACTGGGTATTATGAAGAGAGCCTTCCCGACTGGTTAAAGCTTATTCCAACCGAGAAGCCCCAGTCGCTTCTCAGATTGCAACCGCATTTTTCTCCAAATCACACTGGTAATTTTTCTACCAGTTTTATGTTCTATTTATTCCACATAACCTCGAGCATGTTTTTTTGAACCCAAATTCACTGATGCTTCCAAATCTACTTTATGTGCTTCAAATAAACTGTTCCATTTGGACCTCTTGCAAATTTCGGTGGACACTCACCGTTTTGTTCAAATTGCATTGCTTTAGTGAAGATTTGCTAGAACCTTTGAGGAATTAAATCGATGAACCGTCACTTGATTGTTTCACTGTACAGCCGTGGTTTTTGAAGTTTTACAGATGACCGCAAAGTAGCCGAAACGACCTAAAGTTTTTCTGATGACCCAAAGCCAAAAAATGATCAAGTGACCAAAGAAACCAAAAACCATAAAATGACTAAGAACATTTCTCCACCATTATAATCCAATGCATTTTGGCCAACTGTGAGATTACTCCGTGAGAAGAGACTTTTCAAACACCATATCAATTGATTACCTTAATTGTAATTTTCAGCAATTTTCGAGGTATCCATACGCTGATAGGCTTTCCAGTGGAAACATGAGAAGTAGTGCATCCCTGTAGAACAAGGAGAGAAGCGTACCAGAAGCGTTAGCAGCATGTACGCTTTTGCATTCCGCTTATCCGATTCGCCAGCTTGCAGTATGCCAGAAAAATGATAAAATGTGCGGAATAATGTCCTTACATCTGAACTGCTGCGTTCGCTGCTACAATTCCTGCAAAATTTCTCATCGTGTAACCAGACTGGTATCAATTTGCGCTAATTTTTAATACCGCAGTAGAAAATGGTATGGAAGCCATTTTACGATTACCTCACACCCTGACATTTCTTGAATCTTTAACGGGTCTTATATTGACACTACTCGATGGTCCGAACTATGAATGCATGCGCGAAACCATAATGTTGCCATAAAGAGTTTTGGAAATCCATATATATTTGGCAAATTTGCAAAACCGCATAGCAAATGCAATTCGTTCTTGAAGTATGAAAGGCGATTTCGATGAGAAAACAAAAATACGACAGTTTTTAAGTCAGCTGTTTGTGCGGAACTTGCTTGTCATAATGCATGTGGCTTGAAGTGAACTGATATGCTTAAAACCTTGCTTAATCACGGGCAAATAGGAATATCTTTCAGAAGCGAAGTGGGATGATAACAGTGAGATATCGTTAGAGTCGACATCGAAAAAAAGCTCATCTGAGAAGAACTCCTCACCATTGGAGCCATCGGAAGTGAGCCGCAAGTTTGAACTGGTTACTGTAATGCCATCCGACCAGTTGCCTCTCTTGCGTGATAACGGTTGATATTGACGCTTACAGGCGTTGTTTGCTTGCAGATAAAGTTTACTTCATTTTGTTTGTCTGTGAAACACCTGCGCAGGAACATAACAATTTTTTATTTTATTTCTTTATCCCAAAAATGTCGATGCACCATAGCGATCTCGTATGTCGTGTGAGTCTGCAAGCAATGTCACCTTCGTGGAGCGCATTTCTTGCAGATGATGTTCTTTTCAAGAGAAATAACAGTATAAAATATTGGGCTGCTTTTTAAAGCTTTGATGTGAGCATATATGCCCTAACTTATAGCTTTGTCCCAGAATAGCTTGCTCTCATTGTGCGTTTATCACATATTCGCCACATAATTTCAAGAACATCAACTTGAAGCCTGCTTGAAACACGTAAATTTATCATTCATCGACCTTAAATAGGCATTAACTTCCAAGCTGACTAACTGATTATAGCCGCAACTTTATCAAAGATGGTGAATTAGGTTTTTATCAAAAGGTTGTCTGGGAACTTCAACACGTTACCAAGTTGTTGCGAAAATATCATTAACAACTCGAGAATTTTCTTCTAACATCTAAAATTAATGTTGCGGTCCTTTTCATGTATATCTCTGTTGAACGTTCTCTTTACTAGTAAATAAGCAAAAAAAAGCATATCACTATTCAAGCCGCTTGAAACATTTGCAGAAGCGCGAATGCATGTGCTTATCAAAGCCGACTTAAAAGAGAGCAATGATCTTTTTCTGTTATCGGATGATTATCAGGCAAAGTCGAAATGAGTACATCCGCCCCTAAAGAAAAATCTGTGGGTTTATTCCATTCTTGTCTTGATGACATACTGACTACTTGATTTCATCTCACAGCATTGCATTTTGCAAAGCACTGTGTGTGTCAATTGGTGTACGGAAGGGGGTCGCCGAAGGAGGAGGGAACTTTGCACACTCGCAAGGTCCCCGCAGAAGTACGTTTTGAAAATCTCCTGCAAAGGAAATGAATATTCACAGCAGAGACGGCCTAGCAGGAGTTGAAGAGTAGGAAAACGCTCAGTTTTATCATGGAACCGTTTTTTTTTTTTTTTTTTGCTTGGTTTGCGCTGCTGCGCTCAATCATATTCACATGAAACCGCAATAGACGAGTAACTTTGGAAAAGCTGCGACCTTGGCGCATCTTTGCGTTCGAAGTTACTTCGTTTAATACAACGGCTGAGGCTAAATTCTGGAACGCGTATTTACGCCAAATACGCTGGCTTGCTTACTGTTAGCAAACTTTTAAAAACTGGTTAGAGATAAGTAGAGTTTGCTTTGGAGATGATGCGATAAGTGAGTGCAGTAATGCTGTATTTGTCCAGACAATCGATCTGCAGAAACAAAAAACAGAAAAGTGGAGGATTGGAATGTTCTTAAAGCTCTTTTTTTCTTAAAAATGATGGAAAATGAAAACACCAACAAATCCGAGATTGTGAGAGCGATGCACAGCTTGACAAATTCTATCACAGTTCTTCTTGATATTCGTGGCATATGTAGAATCAGCAAAGTACCGCCAACTGTAACAAAGGACCTGAGCAGGTACTATGAAGCAAATTTCTTTAAGAGAAGATTTATGTCAGAAGTACCATCTGAACAAGTTATCTAACGCAAGAATTTTCTACATAAATCCCACAGTGCGATCTTCGTGGCGCATATATCTTTGTCATTTTTTTCATACACTCATAGCAGCAGAGCTCACGTACTTTAATTACTTGTTCTTACTTTACGAAGGAAAAATAGCGTATTTGTTGGTTTAGTGTCTGCAAAAAAATTGAAACGTTTTACTTCCTAACGATGATCACTTCATTCGCTGTCTAAAAGAACCCTAAAATTGTTTCAGCAACGAGTAGAAAGTAAAAATCGTGAAATTACTACTAGTAAAAACCAAGCCAACATTAGTAACACCGCTAGTACTCTCATGAATGCAACTTCATGCAGTTATCAGCATTGGTAGCTGTACCGAAACCATTTACTGCTTGTTCAAATAATCTGGGACTTCCGATTCGAGTGCTGAGCCACAGGGTCGTCGGTGTTTTTGACAGCATCGGGGTTTTCGTGTTGAAAACTATCAGGTCCTTCGGGTAGAAACCATGTGAACCAACATTATCACGCGTGCTCATCGTCTGGATTCTTACTGCGGATATGGGAAAGAAGGTAGAGAGTCAAGAGGGCGAAGGCCCGTAGTTGCGATTTCAAAAAAAGAGAGTCAGCTCCCCAGCTCTGAGATCTCCTAGATAAAGGAGTCGACTCTCGACTCCTTTATCTACGAGATCTCAGAGGTCGAATGCCTCGAATAAACTGTCGGATTCTCCTCTTGATTGCTTGAAGCTGCGAAACGATACCGTGGATGCCATTCTCCAGTTTCTTTGAAACGATTTCGTTCATGAGGTTTTCGTAGCGGCGTTCACGGCAATATCCTCCGCATATTTAAAAGGCGTCATGTTTTAAAACCTATTTACTCAACAGCTTCCATAGGTGTAGAATGCATGACTAGGTGATATTCTCCACGCTAAATGCATGTTCATGCTTGTTTACTGGTAGGATATGACTGATGGTGACAGCCGCATGTCACTATCAATGCTTGATGATCTTTTAATTGGCGATTGCATCGTTTTATAGCAATCTTGAAATACTCTATTACAATTAAATGCATTTATGATCTTCTTTGTTGGAAAGTAGAGATTTTCTTCAATTTTCTTTTCCTCTTCCTTAAGAAACAATCTTATCATATCAAACAACGAATGCATCCTGCGTATTGGAAGGGCATTTTGGAGAGGCTTATTGTTAATGGTGCTGCAGTTCGCATTCGATCATCGGAAGTTGCCAGCGATATCTGCTAAAGCCGAGCATCGACCTAGATAGGAGGTGTAGTCCTCCAAAAGCGAGGCCAATCCTTCCATAACGTCACTGATCATCGCAAGTTGTTGTGTTGAACAGTCCCATCCACTCTTATCCCCGAGTATTGTCTGTAACGATTGAGCGGTGCTTTCTGAAATATGTTGCGTTAAGTAAACGTCCTCTATTCAGTAACTGGGACTTGAGAAGTGAGCAAGTTGTGGCCGAGAGAGTAATTTCGGATGCTTTGGTTTTCATACGCTTTTGTAAACTTTCAACTGGAACGCATATTATGGGAAGGTCACATGCCTGCATTTATATGCATATGTATGTGTGTGTTATCCGTCTGACTTCGGGTAGTTCCAAGCTCAGAACATAAGGTTAGAGTTGCGACATTTGGTAGTGTAATGTACATCAGCACGCGCTCCTAGTAACTTTTAAGCGGATCGATCAATTTCGGATAAAGTTGCAGAAGCTTAAAATCACCAAGAAATATGTATGTTTTCTGCACCTGACTGCGACTTCACACCGAGGAGGTGTAGAGAATAAGTGGAAAGCGCGCCGCACCCCCTGAGATGAGGTATGCTTTCGCGTTTCCTTCCCTTCACCATATTCTCTGCGAAGAGTACCTATGCGAAGCAAAGCTCTCATGCTTTAGTTAACCAAATCGCTCGCAGGAGACTTCTACAAAGGATTTGGGCTTTTTTTGTAGCCCTGGCAATGTGCGAAAAGTAGCAGCATAGAATGCATGCAAGTTTTTTCCCACATTTGAATATCTAAAATTTTATTCAAATATGTTTAAATGCCTATAATTTTATTCAAGGTTGAAGGACCAAGTAAATGATGATATACGGTATGATGATAGAGCGTGCATTATGCTCGGCAGCTTTCGTGCTCATGGCTTTACTCCATATCGTGGTTCCTGTGTTGAAAATCTCGGACAACCAAGCATACAGATACATGCACCACAGATGAATACACTTAAATACAGACACGACGTGGCTACAATGCTCTTCTGAAAAACAAGTTTGCAAAAGCGCATCACGTTGACGTCGTGCCGTTTTGCAGAAAATTTGCGCGAGTCATCAGGTCATCTAAATTGTAAATGCAATTATCCCTTCCACTTCAGTACTTGTCGTTAACGGATGGATATAACGTGCATGCAGTGTGCTGAACTTGCATGCTGCGACATCTGTTCGTTAGTCATTAGCCATGTCACAGTGCTTTTTAAAGAGGAAACGTATTTCACCTAGCACCTCTGTGCTTCCTCATGCTTCCTGGAGCTTACAAACTTATTGTTAACTTTATAATGGGTTTCCTCTTCAACAAAGTGTGCAAGTGCGCAAATGCACGATGCGTTGATGGTCATTTCTCTCAATACAGCTAGTTTTGAAGAAAAGTTTTTCTTTGATTAATTTCTATGCCAGTGAAACAAATCGACTGTTTCCTATGTGCTACAGTTTCACTTTTACGTTCATTCTTAAGTGGCTACATTTAAAGAGAATACTTTATATATGGTTCAATCTATTTTTTTCGTTTTTTTTGAAGCACTATTCCTTTTATGTCAATGCGAAAGTGTACGTCATCCCATACTATTTCATTTCTATGCACTTATGAGATATTTCGTGGGGGGAGGGGGTATGAGATGTTTCGTGGGGGGGGGGGGGTATGAGATATTTCGTGGGGGGAGGGGGTATGAGATATTTCGTGGGGGGGGGTATGAGATATTTCGTGGGGGGGGGGGAGGGGGTCAACAAAGTAAGAAAAATTTCAATTGTAAAACATTTGTACATATGTATTTTTTATTTTAGAAAAAAATGGTACGTATTATATCTCAAAAATAAGTTTGCCGCGTTTCAATTTGTACTTAAATAGCTATCTTTTAGAAGCCAGTACTCTGTTCCAAAGCAACGAGTTCTCAGGCGCGTAGTTGTCGCCGACTCCAAAACATCCGTGCACCAAAATGGCTGCGCTAATGGTTACTCCAGAACACCCTGCCTCGCTGACAGAGACAGTCGGGCAAAGATGGGCATCTGAAGAATTGGAGCAACATCCACTATTCCACTGTTCGATCATCAACGTCTAGCTGTCGAGTGTTATGGAACGTTCCCATGTTTAGAGTTTTCAAATTTCATTAACGGAATTTGAATCTGTTTAGTTTCCGCCTGTAATTTATAACCTCTGGGGTTCGGATGGGATCAGAAACACGATATGTGAAGTGGTTTTCTTTTAGCACATGTAGAGTGAAGTTGTGACCCTCTATTTTCGTTACAGCCCGGTCAGCCACCCAAGAGTCGTAGTTTACAAATGGAGGTCAAACAAAATCAAATTCTCCACTGAGCTTTGAAGATTTGAAAATATTCAGAAGTTTAGTTACGCGACATCTAAAGATCGATGCTCAAAGAGGAACAATTGCCCTTAGAAATCATATCACCAGTTTCGCATATTGAAACGAAGAGGATGAAAATTTCAATGTTTTTCTACGGGTTGTCAAATTTCACCCCTTCGGGTTGAATAAATTAGCAAGTTGACAATGCAGGTGGCTGGCATATGAGACAGGTAAGGTGGCAGGAAGTGTAACTTTCAAACTAATCGTTTATTAAACTCGTTGAACTAACCTGACTGAAACTTGAAAATAAATTAGCATTTCTTTCCTGTGTTCGGATATACAAACGTCTCCTACGGTAAAAGCTTCGCAGTTAGCGAAATTTATTCATATGTCACACATGGAAAGAAATCCCACCCACTATCGCCAAATGACCACCTTCGTGCAAACGGCACCCCCCTCCCCGCCGCTCGGTGTCTGCTACGGTATTTTTTAGCGTATCTCCTCCTACTTCGGGATCGGGAAATCAAAGGCCATTATACAGACAGTACTGAATTTACAGCAGCATTAGTTGAGCTTTATGGTCGAGATCTCTTTCACCTTGGAATCGCAGATCACACCAGGTATTGTTGGTTGATGTCGTAAGTGATATTTGCTAGAAAAACATTCACACATTCACAGCTGCAGCGATAATTCGGATTACATCTTTTTGCAACATTATTTAAATGGAAACGAACCGATAGATCTTTTGCCAGGACGCAACGAAAACCTGCCGAGTGCGATTGAGCGCTTTCCACTAGGTCGAAGAGAAGACCTCCCGACGGCGAGGTTAGCGTCGCACGACAGCACTGAGACCATTAGCACAAGCAGCACACATTTCCAAGTGCACATCATTTTCTCTCTCTATTACCTCAAAATGATGATAAATATACTTCTCACTTATCGTCTTTATCTATTCGGTTTTAGTCTATGCGCTGTTAAGAATCTCATGTCTTTTTTTCCGGTGGGGGAGCGAGGGGGGAAGGAGATGAGCTGGACACACCTTAATTGTCTTTGCACACTTTAATTGCATTTAGAGTGTAGTAGCGGGCATGCTCGCCCATAACGCGACGGTCTTCTTCACTGTAATATTCAGGTGAACGGAACAAAACGCTCAGTTGCCTGCCAACTGATGAACTCGTGCTCATTTGGTTATTGCGTTAGCATATCATTCATTGATTTTATTGCTAGTAAGTACAGAAATTTAGCACTGCCAATACCGGATGAATTCGTGAGTTTGCACCACCTCACTTTATTGGAAGGTAAGATTATTCTTCGACCGACATGCTGACGTGGTTGAGATTTATTCTGTCTTCGCCAAAAATGAAAATCTGCGCCAAAATGAAAAAACCAAGATGAAAGTCGGTGTTTCCATGTACTACATTTTGAGGCCGGAGCACCGTCCTATATCACATCATCGAAAATGACCAATGTGCAGCACGGTATCTCATCTTTATAGTAACCGACGATGAGCTACTGTACCCAAATCAATTTTTTCTGATTGGTGCACATGGAGCACTTTTTTCGTTCCTGCCGCAGTCCGTAGCAAATACTGTGCCATGCAAGGTAGAGTCAGTGGTTTGGAGGACATCATATTTTTAAATGAAAGAACAAGTATACGCTGCGCCATCGAAAATAACCGACGTAACTGAACTGTGCTGCAGCTTTCCTGTCACCCCCTCGCACTAGAAAATGGTGCCCGGTTTACCCAGGCGGGTATACATACTGCAGTATACGAGGGAATGAACAATATGTTAAACTATACCTGGTATGCCCGGAGCAATAATTTTTACTTCGAGCTTCAAGATTAGGTGTGCATGATATAATCAAGTTATTCGTCAACAAATGACGACCAAACAATTACATGGTGCAAAGAAAAAGAAGCATGAACGTGTAGGGCACACGGTGCGAGAGGAGTCTAACAAAAGAATTACAAAGCTTCGCTTTTATAAACTAGAAGTTCAATATGTAATTCGTGCTTCATTTGTGCTCGTTGCCGAAAATTAAACTGCGAGAGCGTGAGAAGAAACCAAATGAATTGAAATCATTTTGCTTTGTGTCCTTCAATAAACTTCCATCTATGCTCTGCCCAAACCGATCGAACCGTATTTGACAGAGATAGTGAAAGTGAACCAATTGCTAGAATTATTGCTGCTCAAATGCCATGAAGTGGTCAATTGGTGACGAAACGCACCAGTGTTTTTTCTCGCAAATTTCCCAATTACTAAGAAAAGTGGTAACAATTCAAGAAGCAAAATTTCGCTCGATCGCCGTTTCGATTTGTAGCAATTAATGCATTCCAAAAATGTCTGACTAAGGATACGATCTGATCTTCAGAACTGTTTCAACTTCGAATAGCGTTCACTGATATCCAACTCTCATCTACAACGCAGTGAAAAGGTGCAACGTCCCTTCAGCTTTAATTGCTATATGTCAAATAACAGCCAACCAACACTTACAACACAGGAGAGGCTGAATTATTTTATGAATAAATCGCGAATTAATTCGCAAGGGCCCTGCAATTCGTTCACAGTTAGTTGCCTGATCGATCATCCCTGAGCAAAAAGAGCGATCAAGAGTTCAGCTACGACCGCTAACCCCTCGATTTTTTGCCATTTTTGGATAATTTTTTTTTTAGCTTTAAACATTCTTCATTTGAAAGCAAGAGTTTAGCTGAGCAAAGTCAAGCATAGTGTTGATAGAGTCAGCAATAAATATGGTTAGGCGACGTAACGTTATTATTATTACTGACACGTATTTGCATCAGTCAAGAGTCATTTCCGTATAACGAGAAAACTTTCAAATGGAAATTCTCACTTTCTTAAAATTGCCTAATTCATCTCATACTGATAAAACCGTTTGTTTCATTTCAATGAAAAAAAAGTGGTTGGCTGAATAGCTCATCGTACGAATTAATGTATAATCTCACAATTTTTTTTTCAGTGGATGGGCATCGCAGTCCTGCGGAAAGATATATGAAATCCACGCTACCTAAAAATTTTCGATGTCTTTTTTAACTAAGCTCGGCTAAGTTCTTAGGGATTTCTCCATTCTGCTCTTGCCATTTCAAAACACCGATGATGGTTTTCTTCACCACATTAAGTTTCAAAGTCGCTGACCAAGCTAGGGACTTTTCCAGAAAAAGTGTGGAGACGGAAAAGTTTTATCGAGCTAGTGAAGGTACTGTTTGGGGTCGTCTAACCAATATTCATTAGTTGTTCCGGGCAAAAAAAGCTGAACTCTTCACTGTCCTTACGGCCCTCTCTCTCCATCCAATACCTTCTTACTTCGTAACAACATGCTCTGATTGTCTTTGACTTTTCTGAGTACATTTATGCATTTTTTGTGAACCTTTCGTTGCTTTATACTGCAAAACTTACTATCACTATTCCGGCTCAAAAATTTACTCTCTATTCGTCAAAAGTTGTCGGTGGTGGATGATTTTACTAAAAACAGACCACGTAGATGGAATGTTACAGCAATATATCAGAAAATCTCGAATTAAAGAGCAATCTCTTCCTAGCAGACATGCCAAATAACCGAAACTTGAGAACAAATAACAGAGAAGTGCAAGTTGCGAAGAAAAGAGAACAACGTGCTCACCAAGTTTCTATGTATTCCTTTGTCCAGGACCCTCCAGTTAATTGATTTAGTCCTTACGAATAATTAGGAACGCTTTTTGAACAAACATATAAACCGGAACAAATAATAAGTGAGCATAGTGCGAATTTTGATCTCTTTGATGAAACTAAATTTTTGTTTCGTAACACTTCGAACAACTTTCTTAATCTTTCATAATGAAACGGGATGAGCATAGGTCAGCTGGAACATCCACGTAGAAAGATAACATCGCAAGTATCAAAGCAAAATGATGGATAGCCACTTTGAGTGCTAGATATATACCGTCGCAAAGTGTGCACATGAAGTTTATGTTATTAGCGACACTTCTTTGACATATATGTCGATTGCACACACATACCGCAATCCCTAATTCTTTATGCTCGTGATGCAGAATGCGCTGTTGTTGACAACTGCGATCTAAGTTTGCGTCATGACCTCAATTCGGATGTCGTATGCTTTGCTCGAGAAGATGATGGAAATTTCATATTTGGATTTGGATATCTGAGAAGCTACGATAGCTATAGCGTCATTTTTTTAAAACTCACGTAGAATGTTCCTGATTAATATGATTAAAGTTGCTTAGGAATCTGAGATCCTAGACTGTGGGAGTGCAGGACTTATTCCCCATAAGATCTATGGAAGTAGCGGCATGAGGGAATGGCAAGGTGAGTTCCACTCCTTTCTTTGCTATCCTTATTCACAATCAGTGAAGCGGAAGAAAAAAATGAAAATCACTAACGATCAACACCTTTTTGTGTTCATTTCTATCGGCTTAATTTAAGAACTTCCACCTCACTTTGCTCACCTCAACGTGGGAATTTTTATATCATCACGTACAATAAAAAAAGGACATTCGATTCGCCTCACTTACTTCATTTTACCAAAACAATGCGCAGCTAATGAAAATCGAGATTTACTAGGATTGTTTCGTTGCTTTGAAAAATTTCAGCTCATATAGCTCGCTAAGACAAATCCATCAAAAATTGCGTTAGGAAACCCAAGACGGATGTCGTCTTATGTTACAGCCAACCTTTTTTTAGTCCTGCTAGTTTCCAAATTATTGTTTAATGACCAATGAGTGTAATATTCGGCGACAAATACAAACTCACTACCCTCCGCTTCTCGGACAAAGGCACTTGAAGTTATCTGCCGTAGCTGAGCTCCACAGCACTCACGCGGTAAGCAGAGTATCCAGGGTTCATAGTCATTTGGGGTCATGCTTTCATCGACAATCGAGTAATGACTGTACATTCGATATAGTTGCAGCATCCATCAGGACCTGAATGATTGCTCCATTCTTAACTCCGCAGGGAAATAAAGTGGTGGCAGCTAGGCGGCATAAAAAAGGAAAGCATTCGAAGAATAATGCGTCAACAGATTCCATTCTAATCGAGTCATTAAGAATGTCGTTATCGACTTTTCTGGCCAGGTCTTATTAATCGTCATGAGCAATGTAACATTAGCTTGCTAACGTTTTTTCTTTCGATGTACCTCATAAAAACTTGAGGCATTATAGACCAATGGAGAATTTGCTCGGATGGGGAACGCCAATGTGCTCAATTCACACTCACGAGCGGTTAAGATACGTGAAAGAGTACTTTTGATCGCCCAGAGTTCTTCTGCAACTTGACAAGCCTTCAAAAGATTCGAATTTTCTTAGGAATTCTATAAAATTTAATTTTCGACGCTTCTCGTTTGCTGCTGACTTCTGATGGTTTGGTCTAATCTCCATTACTTCAATGGGAGTTTTCATCATGCACTTATTATGCGACCTTCCCGTTGAGTTTATGAGCTAACGAAACTTTTGAACCAGCCCAACTTTCGAGATGACATGGAAATACATGTAAGTCCTGATAGGTGAAATCAACTGGTGTGAAGGTGTGCAGAGGATCCTTTTCAGCTGTGAAGGCCACAGTAACACTGTTTTGAAACATCTGCAATTCTCATTTTCACTTGCCGAAAGTGACTTCCAACTTTGCTGGTTTTGTAAAATTGCGCAAATTTCTTCCATTTACCTTGACAGACTGGTTTTCTTTTCACTGGCGAGTTTTGTAGCAGCTAGTGAAAAATTGCCATGACCGAGTATTTCACCAATTCTTCAACATTGTCAGCTTACTCAAGGGCTTTGGTTCAGCGTCCAGTTACTCAGTTTTTCATTTTTCTGCTGCTTGAAACATTTCTGCCCAAGTGGAACAAAAACTTCAACAATAAGGAGTGAATTAAGTGAAAAATTAGGCATTTAAAAGGTGTTGCATAAAAATTCGCACATTCTAAAGTCAAACCGATAACACATGTATTCATTCGGAAATGCGAAAACCTGGCTCATTAGGGATTTCTAAGCGTCGCACTGACTCATCTACCGTCTGTAAGATTGGAAGCATAAAGATGAATGAAGAGCAAAGATGAAAAAAGAAGAAAGAAAACCAGTGCTATGAGAATGCACAAATAACAAAAAAAGTTAGGGCAGCACAATATGTGGATTTATTTGTTGCCTGCATCTCAATCTCCTTAGAGATGGAATTTTTTTGTTCGAATGAATAGTAGCATAAATAAAGCTTTTTCTCGTATCTGATCCCCTCGAATGGTAGCTTATCAACGGCTGCTAAATTCGACTAGCCATATGAAAAACTGACGAAGTATAAAGCAACAGATTTTATCAACGAAATTTTATCGCCACATCTACGGTGATTTGCAGGTCGAAACTACGAGGCAGATCAAAATCACCTGCAATAACGGGAAAAGTCGACTAACGTTAATAGAAAGACTTTTTTATTGCTAAACAACAGTGGAACAGTTCAGCTGTGCATTTCTTCACAAATTGTCATAAGCATTTTCATGCAGAAGCGTTCATTCAGGAAATGTATTTGTGGCTCTGAACCTCGTGCACTGCTTCCTTTATAAATCGATCAAGCGATCATTCACATTCACAACTGATAAGTCAAACGGATCAACTTGATGCTAGATTAGATCACATTTTCTTGCTGTTCCCTTTCGAATACATTTTGCTAATGAAATATATAAAAGGGACTTGTTATAAGAGATGATGACGAAGTAACTCCATTAGACAATACGCAGTCATTAAGGTGCAATAATGACCATGCTGTTGTCACTGCGTTCCACAATGATCCAATTAAGCGTGTGCAACAGTTCTTCAGTGAATGAATTCAGAGATAAGCCACCTTATGTTTCCTTTCAACGTTAGTTCCTCGTTTTACTTCCAGCATAGCCTCACTAAAGGCGTTTTGTGAGAGAGTGAATCTGCACAAGCAGCAGTTTCCTCTTACTGCTCTCACCACCTTAGCGCCTAAGCATCACATCTTTGCTGCGATTGGCTGTGGTATTTCCGCAAAGAATCGACACCTGAGGAGAGGCAAGGATGGCGATGAAGGGGGAAAAGCAGTAGAAGAATGACTTCGAAAATTCAACATTATTAGGCTTTTTTCCTCAATTGGCACTTATTCCCCAATTTCCAATTTTTCAGCCATCAAAAAAAAGTGACACCTTGAATCCAAAAACCTATTCCGAATTTTTTCTAAACTTCTTGAGCTGCTAGATTGAAGTAGTGATATTGAGATTTTATTGTTTATAGCCGTCGGCGTAAATGACGGCAAGAAGAACGAGGAGGCGCATTGCTTTAAAGCTTTCATGCTGCCGATGACTCACATCATCTCCTTCTATAAATAATTCCAGCCTCTTACATTGTTTTCGATCAGCTTTGCCCCATTTTTATTATAAAATCTGACGTGGTTTTTAAATATTTAAATTAATATACCACTACTTATTGTTGCAATTTTTGAAATATAATCGATCATTTGCAAAGGAGGACGTGTTGTTAATTCCACTTTTGTGTTCGATGCGTTTATTGTTTTGATGTTACCTTCCATGTTACTCTATTCGTCATTAGTGCGCGTTTCCACTTCATCAGTGAGCCCCTCAGATGGCAACTTGAAAAGCGATCAGATGTTTGAAATTTTTGATGGTCATTTCATATTTGTTAAGTGCTTTCAAGATCGAATATTATGAAGCAAAAAGAGTTTATGTTCCATGGCGAATGACAAATTTATGAATCCGCTGAGAGCTCGTTTTATTTCTTTCTTCTCATTCTCTTTCTTCTTCCCTCTTTGTCTTCTGTCTCTCTGCGCTTTGTTTTACGGAAAAAGTGCTCTGTAATTAGTTTAGGTTTTTGTATTTCCTTCTCCGATAAGCTTTTCGGGGAATACTTTGCGGCACCATGACGACACTAATGTTCTGCTAGATTATTCGGAGTTTCAGTGCACGCTCTGAAATTATAAAAGAGGAAATAGCAAGAAAATTGGGACCATATGAAGTGAAGTGGGCATTAATTTTTTGGAAGCGTACTGTGTGAGAATACAAATGATCATATTCACCCCTTATGCAGCAGGCATAAGAAACAAAATGTTAATTAGTGTGGGAGGAAAACGTTATGATTCCCCATAGAGAGATGAAAGGTCTGCATCTCTTCAAAGGAGTGGAGCACTCTCCACTTTCCTCAATCATATGCTTCCTCGATTGCCTCATCTGCTCTTGGCGAAACTCTCTTCTAGGAGTACTTTTCTGGTGTGGTCCGCAATACTCACAATGCAAATGCTCGTGATTTATTGAGTTAAGCCTAAAGTGATGTCACTAAGTGATTAATGTACAGCTGACCACATTCCTTTGTCACCGTTGATGCTTTATCAGATTCAGTGCTCACAGTTGAGTGATTTCAGTGTGCTTGATTTAGCATAAGCCTGATTAACCAGCGCGTTTTGAGTTTTAAAAAATTAATTCACTAATTCCACTGATTCAACAGAGTGATTCAATTTACGATAACGATAACTCTGAATGTGTCCTTCATCTGGAAATCAAAGTAGCGCAGATACTCGAGGAATACAGCGCACTTCTGTGATTGATGGTGTTTGGTTAAATGAGCGGTGGTCGTTTGTTCTTGACAAGAACGAATCGTTTCAGTGTGGATGTTTTATTGCGAAAAATTATACCGAAACCGCATGTTATTTTTGACTACATTTGCACTATATTTGCAAAAGAATTATATTTGCATAAACCGCATTTCGTTCGTCGGAACAAACTGCTGATTCCATTTTCGACTCGGATTATTAGTTTTCTCGAAAAGCTTCACTGAAACTACCTTGCACCTACCTCTTCCGTCCTCTCCCTCTTCTTTTAGTTTGACGAGTAAGCTACTCTCCTCGAGACAGGAAGAGCATACACGAAGCTGGAAGAGTAGAGAAAGAAAAGAAATCCGTTCATTTTCATGCGATTTAAACAAGTCATAAAGCATCATCAAACAAACCTTCTATATCCACAGTATATATCGGAGCATACTTAGCCAAAATGCGGCCAATGTATTGTTTTAAAAGAGTTGTTACTCAAAGCGACGATTTTTACCCGAACAATGTGGTGACGCAAGATTTATCAATTTGCTATGAACGAGATCTCCCTGAAGTGATGAGACAGATGCCTGAAGTAAAGTTTGCTGTGAGCATTTTTTTGTATTTTATCATTTATCGATTCATAAAGTCATCATCAATAGTTTTCAAAAACCGGTGTTAAAAAAGGAGCACCAGAATAGCTTTCTCTTTCCTGTTTAAACATTAAAAGGTTGGCTGCTTTTGCGGAGAACTGTTTATTTCCCAATGAGGTAGGAGGTGATACAGAATCATAACAAAGTGATTAGGAGGGTTTCTGAAAAGAAACGTGCTCTTGGCAACAAAAATGTTACTGCTTACCGAAAGTTTTACTTCTGCTGGCGTCTTAGATTGAAGTCTATGAATCTTCTCAACACTAGAGGCTCCTCCCGAATTTTCATTAATATTCGCCCACAGCAGAATCATTAGAGCATAGAATGCCTCTTTATAAGAGATTATAAGTGGGGATGGTCTCCCTTTTTTTGATCTCGACTGACAATGATTTTCTTGGCAAGCCTTGGTTTTTGCTCATGGATACCTGTGACAAACTTTCAAAAAAAAGTTTCCATTTCACCCATACTTTCCATTTCATTGCGTTTTACGGTTCGCTGGATTACACTCGTAATTTCATTTCACACCATCTCATGCGAATCATAATATTTTCTTGCTTTTGGCACTATTCATTTCCACAATTAGCCACTTATCTTCTATTACCTTGACTTTTTATATTAATGTTGTTCTTTGTTGTCGTTTGAGTGTATTTTCGCCATTTTTGAGCTCTTTACTTTGTTTTATTCATTACTGAGATATTCCATCAAGTAATCCATTCTCCAAATCACATCAGTTTATGTGGATTTTCGAGAAAAGTTATTTTGACTCATAAGTTTCAAAAAATTACTTCGTTTTTGTCTGGGAGTTACTTCATGTTGTGACTCTCTTGTGACTAATCATAAGTTCCTTTGTGTACCTTTTCATATGGAACCTCGTCAAACTATTACCTGCCACTGTTGCAAGTATTGCTTCTTTTTGTCTGGTCCTCCACATTACACTCCTTATTCTACGCATCACTCATATCAACTGCCTTCCAGTAGAATTGTGCATGGGTGGGACTTATCGATATAGACCTGCTTTTCTACTGCACTTAAATTAAATACGTCCTTATTTCCAATATTGACACATCATTTCGAAAGTTTTACTGATGGAAATTTTTGTGAAGATTTAGAAGCCCGATTTTTCCTCATCCCATTTGATCAGCAAGCCTTGTAACATTGGAATATTCTGCTTGATAATCCCTGTTTGCCTGACTGTTTTACCTCGAGAATAACTTATTCGGTCTTCGTCCATGATTCTTCAATATTTTAACCTACAAATCACGCTAAAATAACGCCTGTATTCCGATGGACTTTTACGTTTTTTACAGATATTACTGTACTCACCCCAAACAACACTTATTCAACGAACAAATTTCCTCTTTCAGCTCTGATTTCCTGTGAGTTCGGTTTAATAACCCTAATCACACAGCATCTTTAAGCCAGTTGCTATCGAAAATATGCACTTATGAACGCAGAAATCGAGCTAGAGAGGAAATTTTCAAGTTTCACAGTTCAAAAGACTCCAGAAAACCGCATACATTTTCGGGGGGGGGGGGGGGGGAGGAGTTTACGAACACCTCGTGTTAACGACTGCCTGCGAAAATATCAGTCATGACGAGTGATACGGTATGCCATTTTCGCAATTCTTTGCATACAGCAAATTAGACGTATGAACGCTTAAGAAACAATTCCACATCTTTCGGCAATAAACAGCTAGATTTCTCACTTATAAGTTTGCTATTTTGGTATATTATCCATCCATCGATCCGAAGTAGATAGTGAGGTAGATAGAAGATTTTTTGAGCTTTTACAAATAGACTTGTGGTGAGGGCTTATACTGCAAGCGTTAACTTAAAGACATTCACGACAAATCTTGTATGAGGAGGTCCAAACACGTTTACGTAAAGCAACGACGATTGGAGCGCCGAACATTTCGTTTGTCGTTCGTCTTTTTCTCAAACATCCTTAGCATAATACTCTTTAAAAAATTTCACTTTTTGAATGAACCGTTGCTAAACAAGACTTTTGATCACCTAAGAGTATTTCTGGTTTTGCTAAACCGTTGAACTGTTGTTTAACTGCTAGATAAACTTAAGTGATCAACTGGTAAACTGATAAATCTAAAGTGCTAAACTAGTTAACTTTTCTCATAGAGAAACCGTATTTTTGATCAAATAAACTATAGAAAGTTTGCTCGTTTTTTAAAACAATTAATATCACAATGAAACTGAGAAGAGAGAAGCTTGCAACGAAGTCGTTGTAATGATGATTTCCTCAAGAATGTCAACAGTCGGTCAGTGAACGAATCAGACATTCCAATACGACTTCGAAGTTCATCAGTTGGTCTGAAAAGACAATCAGCGATTGACCAGGATGAACTCCGGTTCGAATACTGTAAAACATTGTAAATGAGTGACGATACGAAGTGCTGAACTGAACAATTCAACAAAAATTTGCTCGTAACAGTCAGGATGAAAAGAAAGTGAACGGTATACCGCGTGGATTTCAATAACGTAAATACACAAATAAACTTTTTCTTGAGGTGATATCGCCGCATAAGCGCAACGGAATTGTGTTCATGTGACGATATCAGCCCAGAGCTCGAGTAATAATTGAACGCATGAGGCCTTTGCCCAGATATGTTCATTTCAGGACAGACTCTTGTAATAGGAAACGCTGCAAACATCCACATCAAATTAACATTAATTAGGCAGATTTGACAATAAAATGAAAAACGATCAGGTGAATCCTAAATAATCAAGCAAATGTGCAGTTCCGTGGGGGGTTTTTTTTGTTATAGAAGATTGTTTAAAGAAAATTAACGTTGAAAGTTTAAAAATAGCTATATGAGAGACAAAGCTCTCGATTATTCGACGTTTTTATGGTAACGAACACCTAAGACACAGATAACGAAGATTGGACGAAAAAGAATAAGGTGACGTGCAAAACAATGACAGCAGATAAACGCAGAAAACTGTTTCTGCAAAAGCGCACTTGGTGAGAGTAAATCTAAAATTAGCGATGTTTCGCGTCGTTTCGTCTATTTAACATCCTACTTATTTTTCAACGATAATGCACAGGGTTGTGATATCCTTTCGACGGCAAGCAGACGATGCTTTACTCATGAATTCCTTGCATGCCCGCGTGAACTAGTGCTTGCGTCTGTGTATGTTTACGTGTAATCGTCGCGTCCATATGTATGTGTATGTCTTTGAAAACTGCTCTAATTTCGCTTCTTAGCCTATCGAGAGCAATACGGGCACAGTGAGTTTGCAATTGGCTCACTTAGCAGGATCAAAATGTAAAGTAAAGGCCGTAAGCGACCAAAGTGCTCGACAGTATGAGGAACTTGGCAAATTTCGTTTCATTGCTGAAGTAATCTAGCGACAGAGTTTGGAGAGTGTATGTGTGGCGCCTTTTATATAACTCACAGTAATTTAGGAAATAACAGCACACTGAAGTTTTACCTAAAAACTTATCACAACTACACAACGCCCACGACATTTCGAGAGAACCGCTTATTTGACGCATATTTACTATCATAATAAAGCAGCAGTTCCGTGGCGAATAAAGTTTCCTTAAAGCAAATTACAAGACCCACGGGCGGTCCGCCTGCGGATGGCGTCGCCAATCAAATGCGGCCAATTGGGAAATGGAACGTAATATAGCAAGTGTTATATCCGAAAAAGGTTAATAGCTAGCGTTAATCGATAAGTGAAACTATGAGAAGGCAACCATTATTCGTGATTTACTGCTTGTACTTGAAGGGTTATTGTCGTTGAAATGTTGCAGGTCACAATTAAAGGGAAAATTTGTCCAACAACCCGTTGAAATGTTCTGCCCACTACCTCAATTGTCCACTGAAAATTTCTTAGATGCTCCATAAGTTAGACAAAGTTGTACTCTTACTGCCGGCTTACTCTCCAAATTTGCAAATTAAAATTCTATTTCTCGTTTCCTAATGGGGGCTTTAAGTTTCTTGTCCATACATAGCATCTGAACTGTTTTCACCTAGAGAGATAAAGCGCATAGCGGATTGGCTATCACAGTTGAAATTTTTTTTATTTGACGTCACGCACTCATATGCTTTGCATGAGTGAAATATGTTTCTGATTTATAAATGCAGCAACTGACATGTGCTTCTGGATGAAGTGATTACGCCTTTAGAGGTTTTATTCTTACTTCATTCTAGTTGAATTTCTCTCGAAAAAGTATGCAAACGGTTGTTGTGATCATCACACTTGCACTACTTACGCTTCCATCTTCTCGATGCATACCTCGATATGGACGTATGATAGGCACCGAACAGTGGACGTCAAACACCTCACAAGAGTAAGGAATCATTTTTATTCAAGCAAGCCGTCTTTTGCGCTCATCTGATGAAGCTGATAAACACGGATCACTTAAGTTGGTTGCTGCATTTAAATATAAATATTTTTATCGAGAAAAAAATGATAGTGGGGCAAAAATTTTGTAAAGATGTTGCGCGAAAAATCTTCTTAATTGTTTCGATACTCATTAGGAACTCTAGACGATCAAATGTGATTGTGCATAGCGCTGTTTAAGATATTCTTCTCTCATAAGATTTCTCCGGTGTATGTCTTAATGGGTCATTAAAGGTCACCTAAATTTGTGGTGACCTATGAATTATAGGGACAATTTTTAGGTTTTAGAGTATTTCCTTACTAGCTATGGGAAGGAAAGCGGTAATCGGGCATACCTGAAAATACTGTTATCTTCTAAAGTTAAATCCCTTTTAATTAACCCCCTCTGCATGGCTTTTTTTTCTGATTGTTCTTTGACGGAAGGCCTTTATTAACAATTTGTCTTATGAATCGTTTCCAGTACTGGATGTTTCGCTTTGATTTATTTGTGATATGCTCCAATGCTGTCAGTCCATTTCATCGTTTGACAGCTCTGACAAGAAAGTTGATTTTCGCAGGAAAATTCGCTTAAATGTTCCGACCATCACAAAAAAGCTGATAAATCGTCGGGAATCTAGTTCAAACTTCAAGCAAACTTCCAAAAGTTGTTGTTATTATTTCGATTTCAGCACTGTCGAACAAAGTTCCTCCGATTCCGACGTAATGCCCTTGTGGTGGACTCACGTTCGTGAGCGAAAGAATATCCTTTCGAATATGATGCGTATCGGGCGGCGCTCTCTCAGCAATCCTTGACGGCTGTGATCAATTACAATATTACTGTGTGATTGGAAACCCAAGGATACGCACTTGTATTATGTTACTTACTATTTTTTCCACCGGGCACTACCTTCAAGCATACTTTTTCTCAGTTACTTCTAAATATTCATCAATCCCATCGCCTGTCGATTCCGTCATCCGTGTGAGTCACGGCGAAAAATAACGCGTCTAACAGTGTGCTTGATTTGCATGAATTACGACGCTGTGAATGTCATTAGCGGCCTAGATGCTGCCCATACAGGGAATGAATGTTGCAGATAATACAGGTGAAAAAAGAGCACTACTTGTGCCACCTGTACTGCTTAAGTGCCGCATAAAACATTGTAGTTATTTGAAGTTACTTAACTGGACCTCTCCTTTTTCGCGAAGCCAAAGCATACCCTCAGGTTATGCAGATAAAGGTGGAAAATTAATTGACAGGAAAGCTTATGCGGCACTGATGTTTGCATTAAAAGAAATAAACTGTTGCTTGCGGAACTATTCGTGAAGCCACAATTTATGCATAAATATTTCGCCAACAATTCGCAGATGTTATATTAATGCACCATAAAAAAAGTAATAAAAGACAATGAGGCTTTTGCGCTGCTTCTATTATTTAATGAGAGGGTCTTTTTAATGGGGCAATGATTTGGTTTATGTTTGCAGCAGCAGAAAAAATAGTAGGATGGTTTTGACTTTATTTTCCTAGTAATTTCTGGCAACGTTGCTTGGTATTGTAGTTACAACCGATTACCAGTATATGCCAATAATATTAAACTGTCATCTCTACTGGCTGTTATTGCATCCAGTAATATTTATAAAGCCACTAACACTATTTAACTCGTCTGAGGGGACGGACACATCGCTCAGCAATATTTGAAGGTGCAAACGACTGTTTAGACTCTTTGTTCCTCTCTCCTCTCTTAGGGTCCTAAGTGTCATTTTTATATTACGCGTTTCTGAACAATTCAAACTAAGCTCGTATCACCAGTGAGCAATAGCCGACATCGAATGTTGCTTTAATGCACCAAATACAATCAAAGCAGAAAAAAATTTTGGCGAACGTGCTGAAAACCATCCTATTTAGAGCAGTGAAATAAGCGAACGAAAATAGTTCACTGCAAACAATGGCTGCAGTGAGTGACGCAACACGTACTGCTTCTTTCCGCAGTATCAGCTGCCTCCTATTTTTAAATAACATTCAACTCTTTGTAGCATCAAAGAGTATCAAATTGCCCTTACATTCCTTGGCTTGGCGTATATCAGGATCCGATGGTCCATGGGAATGGCATGATTTCTGCATAATTCTCGTCCTGTCCTAAAAACATCTCTGAAAGCAGATTGGTAAGCCATTCTCAGTCACGATCATCAGCTGAAAAAAAAACAAAAAAAAAAAAACAAAACAAAAACAGCATTCAAACCATAACATTTTGAGCTGGTCAACAATCAATCAATAACCAAGGATGGTTAAAACCACATTCAGCGTACATCTTTGAAAAAAAAAAAATTCGAAGGGCAGAAAAATTCCCTCTACAGCGCATTAGAGACCAAAAGATGGCTAACAGTGAAATCCAAACAGAAAAGTATTTCGCATTTGACGAGACCCAACAAAACGTGCATCTCGTAGTGGACCTGTGCTCTATCCTGGTATCCCCTCGACAGTGTTCACCTTTCCGCATCAGAGACGTCTCCTAAGAAATTCCCAAGACCATGCAAAATTTCAGCGCAAAGGTCATTCCTAAAACCAGAAATTTGAATGAGACGAAGCCATGAAAGCTTTGAGGGAATCCGGACTTTGTATGTGAAGTCGATTTGAACCAAGTTCAAATGGAGAAGGGTAAGACTCGGTCTCGGATAGATCAGAGCCATCCATCGACATGGCCGAGCTTAGTCGCGGCTTCAGCACCATCCGCAAGGAAGACTAAAGCCGAATTTATCCATAATCTCAGAAAATCAAGTATGAAGCGAATCACCGTAAATTTCCTCTATTTTGGCATCTCTCAATAAATGTGGTCTACTTTGATCGATACCACCTCCATGACTTAGGAGATGTTTGATCTTGGACGTCAAGATTCATAAGTACAGTAAACTCCACTACATGCTGTTTCCACTCCCTTTCTCGCCACGAAAGAATACCTCAAGTTTCATGGGTCAACTGAACGAAATATGCCGCGGCGCTGTGGCTGTAAAAGGAAGTCATGTAATCCGTCCCTCTCGCAAAGATTTAAGCTTACTCATACTTTACTACAGCACAATGTGATACTAAGAAATTGAAACTCACCTTAGGGAACATGGGTATGACTGAATCATGCAACAAACCTATACATTTATAAAGGCAATTGTGCTCACATGCCTGGAAAGTCCAACGGTGGTTTACATTTAGGGACATTTTATGCGCAATGAAATGCGCTCCAGACTGACTGCTGTGACGTAGGCCTTTCCCAGTGTTCTACAGCGCTATGTTATTGCATGGTACCTGGACTTGGAACCAGAAAATCTACAGCAATATAGCGTGGATCGTTCACGGTAATATTCGAAAAAAAAATGCTTCTCCGAACCAATAATGCTTCATTCTTGCTGGGATGATGATCAGAACAAATATCTCCATTATGCACCTGTAGGAAACTGAAGCTGTGGTAAGATGAAATAATAGAATGCTTTAGGATCCTCTTTCATACAAACAGCACCAAACCCTTATGATCCAAGAGGAATATTTTATAAAGAGTGTTCAAAAAGCAATGGCATGTTGAGTTTTACGTGTCGAAACCCTCGAATTCACTCTCCGAAAGATGCAATATTTTAGCTCTCTGGAGAGAAGGGAGAGCATGAACCTAACCTGAAGAGAGAATTTGAAGTGTGAAGACTGAATCTGAAGCCGAATTGCAAACTGGCCTCTCAGGAGCTCGATTTAGTTCGAAGAAAACCAAATTTAACTCAAATTAACCCAAATCTTTTGAAGAGCTGGAATCTCTCAACCCCAGCAGAATGAATCCGACTTTCTTTGGTTTATCTGAAACGAATGTCTCTCTTCGGCGAAACGTTTAGGCCAGTAATTCAAAGGCTCACCCGTCCGTTGAAAAAATTGTCTCTAATGGCGCTAACGAACTGCCCCACTGCAACCTTGACTCACTCTTATCACTGTTCTTCTATGATTTGCACTATACTACTACTTCAATAGTCCAATTACGTATGCACCATAAATATCCCCCAAATATGTGAGACTGTGGTAGCTAGTGCAACTATGTTTGCAACACCGTTAGCAGCAATGTATGGAATTGTGTGGTGGATTTGCGGCCTGAAATCAAAGCAAAAGCTCACATTCACAAGAATTGCTTTTTGCAGTTTTTTTATTAATAAGTACCGAAGCGAAAAATCCAATTGTTCACTCAAATGCATCTTGTTTACAACTGTGTGTGGTCTTCACTCCCTAATTTTTGCACTCGCTTATTTGGTGCATATGCGATTGCGGTTTGCAGCGACCATATGGTAAATATATTTCATGCAGCAATCATCTAACAATTTGTCACAGTTGTGCTTAGTTAACCTTAAAGCACTAATTAATTGCCTCTCATTTGACAAGAAATGAAAAAGATGTGAAGAGAAGGCCTGAAATGACGTTCTAATGCATGCAACCCTAATTGCTGAATAATCCGGCAGCCTTCTTTTGAAATCCCTGCTAGGCCTTTGACACTACTGTAGTTCAGCCTTGCTTTCTTGGTTTTCAGCGCGACAACAGGACAGTCATTGAATGCTACCAGGACTTGGATGTCAACGAGATACTGTGCAGTTTGGACACCTACGGTTGATTTGCTGAGCTTCTCAAGTTCCACAAATTGTTTGCTTCATCAAGCGCACTTATGCTTCACTTTATGAGAAGAAAATTGAAAACCTCTACACGCATTCATTTGTCTTTGTGCCTGAAATAGTATAACGATTTTTTATGCGAGCAGTTACTTAAAAACAATTATTTCTCTTGAAATGGCAAGTTAGGAATCAGGTCTGAATAATCAAGAATTACCTATAACACAGGATACACGTTGTTATGCTTCTCAATAATCCATGACTGCCTCAGTTGTAGATTTGGTGTGTTCTGTAGCATTTCTTGTTTACTTCGAAACAAGCAATGATTGCAGTGGGCTGTTATTGTTGCGCAAGAATTACTGCAGTAATTTTGGTACTGTTTCTTCGAAGATCCCTCCTAACGAATGCTTTCAGAAGAACAAGTTTAAATTTGACTTGACTGCCTCGAAAGATTAGCAGTTCAATACTGACTTCCTCCAGTCTGTTACCTTTTGCGAATGCGGGGAATCTACCTTCTGCTGGATCTCATTTTTCAGTCAGAAACTTTTCATTTCGTTGTTTACAGAAAAGCGCTGAAGTTACCAAAAGTCCCGATCTTATGCCAGCAGTGCAAGAGTATGGCACAGTTCAATTATTTCGTGGAGGCTGCTATAAGAAGAGATCGAGTCTTCACTATGGATCCAAAATTTTAAGCATCCACTCGCTGGCCATTCGGTTGTATCCACTTGTAGTGGAGCGGGCAAATCCGCGTTACCCTAAGAAAAGTGAGACGCGTCTTAAATAATCCATCTGCATCGCTTTCAGAGGAAGCGCCAGCAGCTGTTTATGTCACATGTTAACTTGCCAGCATTATGTAGTGCATATGGATGCGCATTGTTACACCTGCTTCATTGTGGAAGTAGCACTCTGAAGAGTGTCCATGAAATGCATCAATAACGGTACCGCAGCATTCACTGCTTGCGTCCACTACACACTTGCCTTACAGCGATATTTTTTCTTGACGGCACATTTTTCTGCTGTAAAAGTGAATCGGCACGGGAGCATTAAATCTCGTTGCTTTGTTTTGCGAGCGGCTAACCTTTAATTCTCTTGAACAGAGAAACCATGAATTCGACGTTTCAATTTTCATAAGCAACTTGTGATTACTTTATATTGCTCGCCGGCAGGAATATACTTTTCTCATCACAACTCGTGGAACGGCTTTTCTCGATCAGCTTTTGATGACGACGAAAGCTTGAGGCGATTAGTCTGGGGCTTGAGATTCCTCGAGAATTTCATTAGAAATTTTGAAAAGTTCGTTTTTCAGCGTTTCAGGACTGATTTGTTTGATTTTGCTAGAAAAACGTACCTAATGCTCGAGAAACGAGTCCATTGAAAATCCCATAAAATGGTTGCTACCAGATGATCAGAGTACGCGCTTCTCTTGCTCCGAATATAAGGCAAATTTCCAGCAGGGCTGATGAAATGCCAGACTTGGAAAACGTTTTTGGGGTACGCAGTCGTTTCTTTTAATCTTAATGGAAATATCCGAAACTGCATTTTCTCCGGAAATTCGAACAATCCTCGAAAAGCTACATCCTTTTCTCTAAGTAACGAAAATTGAATTTTTCAATGCCTGTCGTAGAAATTGTGAGCAAGCCAAATGTGCCAGATTGAAGCATGATGTGTCTGTAGTCCGCCTAGAAGCAGGTACTGAAGCAATTTCTTTTAAACAAGATGAGATGAATAAGGCTTGTTCTCCATTGATACGCAAGAAGCCGGTTTTCCACTATGCGAGGAAAAATTTTCGGATTGAGATAGCGATTTCTGGGTATTAATTACCTCACCAAATTCTTTGTCAAAAAGCTATCAGGCACACAATTTCCAGCAAAATGCTGCCATTCAGAGAAGGTTATGACTGTTTACAATCGAGGGGAAGAAACGAATTGCATTCTTAAGATCGACGCTATAATTTCGTAAATGATATCTGAACTCATCGCTGAACAGAATCACGTGATAATTGTCGGGCTTCTAAAGTTTATACCACTCGAGTGTATTATACGACTGCAGAAATTAGAGCAATGTTTTAAAAATGTTGTGGAATGGATAGAATTTGATAGGTCCACAGAGAAGAGGAATTTATGCAATTTTCCCGATCTTAATGATCAAAAACTACTGCTGGCCTCATTCCTAGTCCTTGTTAACTCCCCGTTTTTGGCTTCAGCCGTTCAGTTCCACTTTCATCCATCGTCGACCTTTTCTTCTAAATTTTCAATCAAGATCCCCAAATAGAATGCTCTCATAAAAGAGAGATTCCACAAATTGTTTGCACGTCCGGATTTTTTGAATTTGTGTGCGGTGATCTCCGAGATACGGTGATGCAAAATAATAGGAGACCATCATGGGAACACCCTCGCTGGCAGTATTTTGTATTCGCTTGCTCCAATAGCATCGATATATATATATATATATATATATATATATATATATATATATATATATATATATATATATATATATATATATATATATATATATATATATATATATATATATATATATATATATATATATATATATATATATATATATATCTTTGTGGTGAAAAATAAGGTATGAGTTTCGCTTTACTACGATTTTCCTCACATCCTGAATTGCAACTACTAATACAAATAAGAGCAGATTGCTGATTTTTGCTGCAACCTGTGTTCCAATTGGTGTATGAAATTGTGAACCAACCGCAGTTTCTGATACTTGAATTTCTCTAGCACATTCCGAGGAATTGTTGAGCTGATCGACACCGTATGGAGATGAAGTGTAAAGTTTTTGCTTTGCATTTTGAAGTTCTAAAAATTAAAATGAGGCAGTTGATGCGTTGAGACTCCATTTAGTTTCCTGTAGAAAAGTGTGCTGAAATTATTGAGATTTGTTCTGCAATGATAATACGAAACCGCACTCGATGAGATGCTCTGCACAGTTTGCTTCCAAAGTGTCATTTCAAAATTGACGCACTCATTGGTGCCCACTTGTGAGCATACTCATCAGCCATTAATTACACGCATCGTTAACTGTGCGGTAATCGAACCGAAAATCGCCAGATGCTCCCTCCATTTCATTTTCATCGAAACACATATTTCAATTTACTTCGACACTCATTGTCCATTGTGCACGTTTGCTTCTGTGGTCAAAAATTTTTGGAGGTTATTATTGATTGCGCACTCAACGGGCTAAATCTATGTTTTGCTGCTGCCAAGGTACGCCTCAGCTCTTTTCAACTTATCGTGCAAAGGAAAAAAGTGTATGAAGTGGATTTTCCCGTCAGAATTTGACACTCTGTTTCGACAAGGGACAAATTTAACAATTTGATGGTTAAATATTCTTCTGCATGATATAATCAATTTTGTCTCAGGGTGAAGCGTCATAGTATAGTTTTGCATTCAACAAAATTGCTGATGGCACAAACAGCGGTGACCTTTTGTCCAGCTGTAGCTCTCGTATAGGAGGTTACTGTTGAAGCAGGGCCAAGGTTGCATGAAAGCATTCGAAAGGTAGATGATCTATACGAAATAGATATAGTTGGTTTTAGATTTATAGACAGCGCTATGCTGTTTTAATTCGAGAAGCGCCCTTGGAAAGGTTCAGGGCTCTTGAAATAATTCCGATCGTGTCAAAAGCCTTGAGAAAAACCTAATGGTTATTTCTTGCACATTTTTAGACAGCACTGCTTCATTCAATGTTCCACTTTGCCACATAAATGAGTGTGTTTGAGAGGTCTCGCTATGATATGGGCTCGGTCACCACTAATTACTGAGTGAAGCTGACGCCTCGACAGAATGAACCTGAGGGAGAGAGAGCAATAACACAACGCTCTGATTTTTTCTTCACTTAATATTATAAAAAGCTCTCCTAGTCGCGTTCAACAGCGCATTCATTCAATTCACACAATTCTTTATTTACCACTAGCCATTTAGAGGAATGGCGCGTGAGAACGCTTCTCTTTGGAGCATTATCAAAATAGTTGCCAGCAGCCATACGTGCAAAAAGCATGAATGTCACGCGAATTGCTTATTTAAAGCGCTGCACACTGTTTCTGAATAGCTTTCCTAGTACTAGACCATCCCACCCGTTCGTATGCGTGAGTAGGCATTCAAGTATTGTGCAGCTTTCAAGCTATTTGTAGCCTTTTTGCCTGATAGTTTGACTACATTACATAAGAAATAGATTCATACTTTGCGGCTATAGGTCCTCCTACTCGATACCAGTAATCGCTCCCTTTTGTTATTCGTTATGGCAACAGTCTGCATAACGATTGTTTGTGCGATTGTTGTATTCACTTCAATAACGCCGATTTTCTTGCAAATCGTTGTTACTCCATCTGCCGCATTAACTAATGTACCATATTTCAGCGCTTTCTATAACCATTTACTTTTTTCCCAATTACGTGCTCCCTTCAAGAAACTTCTTTCTAACATTGACAGATGTCGTTTCAATAAATTATTGCAGTTTACACCCAGAGGATCATCGAGAATGATCGTCTCCTTGAGAAATTATTTAATAAGTATTTATAGGAAGATAAAAGTGCTCTTCTCTTCATTGTTAGCGTTCTGCAGATAGAAGATAATAACATTTTTGGCTCCCAAATCTGTCGGCGCAGATATAAGAAATTAGGAGACACCTTTCTCCGATCCCAGTCTTACTAATCGGTTGTCTTTGTTATCGGAGAGAGACAGTGAGTTCCTAAGAAAGCTTTGCTTACAGCATCGCTTAAATTCAAAACTGGATCATCTCCAAAACCTTAACACAACATATTTTAGTGGTCAGAAAGATTGCTCTGAAGAACTGAGTTTGAATTTTTCGCTATCGAATTGGATAGCGTTCCTATTGCTGAAGAGATGCTGAAAACTTCAAGACCGCGTAATTTCTGGAGCAAAGATCACGAAATTTGGTCAACTGTTTTTCGATTTTGCATCCATCCGAAGGTTTTTTACCTCCTAAAACGCTTTTATTTAAATGAAGCTTTTGTGCCCTTTTCTCTCCAGAAAAGCAGAATCGCGAGAAAAATTGCATTTTCCACACAGATTTTGCTTGAGTATGCCAGCTTGTGTGTCTTATGCATATGAACATTTAAGCGCTCGGCATAACGTTTTGCATTGCTGTTTGGCATTCGTTCCCGTGCCGCTTGCAAGAGGCAGCAGATACTACTAAAAATGTTGACCGTTGTAATGCTTTAAAGTTGCCATGAGAAAATCGGATGTTCTTTTTCGCATGTTCTCAGTCTCGCAAATGCTCATTGCGAAAAACATGTTTATGTATTCTTCAAATGAGCAAGAAGCCTCCAAATCGTTTTGAAGTGGAAAAGCTTCCTCTGATCAGTGTTTTAATTTCAATGAGGAACGATAAAAGAAAGAAATATTTGTTATTATAAATTGACTGGGCGAGAGATCTCATTTGGAAGGTTTTTTTGAAATTTAAGAACTAATTTCCTGTTGCCATTGAGTACTGATCATGGAAGTGGTCTTCCGTTCACGTTCCTCAACAACATCATGTCTTTATTTTCGATTAAATGAAGTACACAGCAATGCCTTCAAAAGCCCTAAGAGATCATATAGGTAAGGGTTATACAGGAATGCAATAACTTTGCCTTATACAAGCAATCACAACACATACGTTGGGCAGCTTCCAACGTTACTTTAGATATGATAAGATGCTGGCAATAATCACTTTATGTGCTAAGCAACTGCAAATAGAACAGCATTGAAAGGCAAAGAAAGAAATTTGTCGATTCCATTCGCTACTTTCCATTTGTTTTTAAATGGGTGCTGTCTCAAACTCAATGCAACATTTCGCTTACTGGAACAGTTTCAACGATGATTTCAAGCGTCACATTTATCCGTACTGGATTTCTCCACATGTGGTGCTCCACAGTATACAGCAATTTCGTGCTCTTATGCTTGCACTGGAAGTGTTTGCGGTCTTTTATTATGCTACACTGCGTTTCCTCATCTGCACTGTTCGTCGTCGTTGTTACACCCTAAGACTGACGCTGTGTTTGCTTCGACCGTGGACGACGCGTGAACGAGCATTTTCTTTAAAACCATTTTCGAGGTATTAAGATATAAAGAGAGGTGGAGTTTTCAACTAACGCGCAGAAACCGAAAGGTTTTGAAGTCAATAAACTGTTTATATTTTTCCTGCAGTTTCGATTGATCGACATAATTTTTTGCTCGGCTCCAACGGCATTTATTTCAGGCGTGTTGTGAAAGTTCAGATGCAAAATAGGTCTCAGCCTGGATTTTACTTCGATCATTTACACCTTCACTTTTGTATCGCGTCGAAACTGACAAGCGTATTGCACTCGCAGGGGAGCAGTCACTGAAAGTCTGGAATGGAGAGCGCCTCCGCATTGTTGTGGGTTCGACTTTCAGCACCGCAAATAGTCAGCTTCTTTGTGGCTTTGACGCTTATTGTTGCGTTAGTTCTCCTATGTATGACAGTCGAATTCTATGAATTGGAAGAGCACTCGAACGCAAAAGAAAATAAGAAAGATGCTGCTGATGTCGACAGAGTTTGGACGGCACGCCTGTGATTCGTAGCCTGAGGGCAGGCATCCATGACGGAGACTTCCAAAGCGGTTAGTTTGTGCATTCACCTGAATACCACGCTTAAGTGAAGATCCAGTGGCTTAATATTAAGATCCAACTGCTCAATAAATTTACTGTGTCACAGACTCCATTGGAATCTTCAGCGAACACATTTCGGTATTGTCTTTGAAAACTCACTATTACGCTCCGATAGGTTTTAAGTCATTTTATCTTCTGTGTTATCCGTTACCCTTGAGCATAGCACTTTCAACTTACACCACTTGATTTTTGACTCACGATTATGCTCATGAGTAAAAGCATTCCAAGTTAGCCCCTAGCCAGGTTGGCCTTCGACGAGAAAAGGGACCAAAAAATTCGTTACTAAACAGAAACGCACCTTCGAAAAAATAAAGGCATATCTGAGCATTTTAGAGCAAGCCTACTAAGCATATGTCCACTAGAAATCCAAAAAAAAAGACATTTTTCCCTCGAAAAAGCCACTCCTGAAAGATTATCTGCGCCATAATTCGAAATCATTTGCGATCACCATACTAAAGGGTGATAATCAGATCTAACGAGTTCCTTGTGGAGTGGAAATAGGTTCTAAGAGACGTAGTCAACAGGTTACTGAAAAACAAAGATAGGAAATTTAAAAGAGAAATGTGAGCCATCAGTAAAGAATAATGAAGAACGGACGAAGCACACGATGATAAGACGAGAATAATTACTTCATACTAACATCAGTATGCAGTGCAAACGAAAAAAGACTACACTAAAATGACGCAAATTTCTAAGTTGTACTTGGCTGATTTTTCTTCTCTGACATTTTACCATTAATGCTCGACAAGTTTCACTCGAGGATAGGAGGAAAAGAGGGAAGGAGAAAACTCCTTTTTTTCATCCAACTGGTTACGAATCTGCTTCGTAGCAATCTAAGGACAACAAACAGTCAGCTCCAAAGTAATCGGTTTCCTCATTGTAATTTAGCAAACTTGGTTGGACGGAGAGAACATTTTATCTTCTCATACTCATAGAAATTAAGATCCAAAGTTTGGCGCTTCACATATTAAGGATAGTCACCTTTATTCAGGCATTACACCTGCAAGTTCCTGCAGGGTGCCAAAAAAGTGTGCTTCGCTCCATCTCACCAATCGTTTCTTTTCCGTTGTCTCTTCTTTTTTCAAGTCACGAAATGCAACCTCTCCTTTCATCATGTCCCAGAGATAGGCAGTTTTGCTCTTTCTACCTCCAAGTGCAGCTAAAGAGTATCAGCGCAACAGCTATGGTCGGATGCAATATATATTAACGATATTTAATTCAACTTCTGGTAGCGTTTTTCCTTTCGTACTAGGTAACTTTATCAAAAAAAACTGCTCCAGCACGTAGTGTCATGCGCCTATAGAAGAGATTGTAAACAGCAGTGAAAGGGCACGTCAAGAGAGAAATGTGCATGGATCATAGTGGGTAAATAAACTTTGCAAAACTTCATTATTTTTCGGATAGGTATTGCCTAACGGTTGATGTTCTTCAATAATTCCTCACTTTTTGGCCAATCTTCGATTGAAATGCAAAGAACTTAAAATTATTCATTTTCAATGCAAGCTTTGAGAGATTTTATACTGCACTGATTCTTTAATTCATAATGACTCTAAGAAGCAGCCCATCAAGCGATGAAAATAATTGAGGCCACTCTAACCTTTGTGTTCCTTAAAAGTTGGAGGTATTCCTTGGAATAAATTCTCGAGGTGCACGTTTAGAAAGTTATGTTCTCGTGCTAATCTGATAGAATTCTAGAAAGATCTTGCAGTGATGCTCGCTAGGCGGTCCTCAAATGTTGGCAGAATCCTGAATAGTCCTTAATTCTACGGTCGCAAGCTAGAAAATTTTTTACGAACTTTTGAAAAATTGTCTTCGAAATACAAACTTCTTGAACTTGTTAAGTTTGTGGAGCACACTAAGCTACTCCTTCATTTGCTTTGTTTGTGCGTTCCGAAATTCTTTGGGGCTTTTAGTGAAACAGTTCACCGCCGGTGAAACACCCTCTTTCTATCTATCTAATATAGAAGATCGTAAGCCATTTTATCCTTTCGACAACGTTATTATCTAACTAAGGATTTGATGGTGGGGTGTGATTTCTTCATGAAAGTGATGGAAATTTTATGCTTTCCATGCCTATTCTTTTTGTTCAGGGTAGGTGCAGGTGAAAAGTGTCTATATATGCCATTTTTCATACTTAAGGGTTTCGGAGCTTGGCAAATCTCGATGATTCGAGTTGCACCAAGTGTGTGTGTGTGGTATCAAATGAGAGTACGAAGCGAGCTCTATAAAATAGTGCCATCGTTGGGCGAGAGGGCCAAAAGATGTCCGTTAAAGGGAGTGTATGCGTTTTCCTTCACAAATGTATAGACGGTGAAATTATTTTAGTTTGCAAGTATTGAATGGGACAGTCGGTTACGCATTGCATTGAGAAAGAGCATAATGGCAGGAGGGGGGAGGGGAGCGCTTCGATTCCGTGTGGGGTGTGAGTGTGAGTTGCAGGTTTCTCTTTGTGTGTGGGAGTGAATGCATCCCTCTTTCGATTCGGTGTGGGGGTGTAGGTGCGTATATATGTGTGTGGTGTCGATGTGCGGTGTGTGTGTTTCTCTTTGTGTGTGGTAGAGAGGGGGCGAAGGCCCCCTTGCGTGTCTGAACCTGTATGTGTTGTATAGAGGTGTCAGAAGAGAGGTTCGACTTCGTGCGATTTGTGAGTGTTTGATGTATTTCTGTTTGTGTGTGGCATAGATGGGGAGAGGGAGTGGAGGGGGCGAAGCCCCCGTCTCGAGCAAGCGAGCTGTCTATCCGATGCGCCGAAGGCGCGAGCCCCTGTTATTCATTACATCTTTCTTTGGACGGCATCCTATGAATACGGTTTTCTTCAATCCATTCGGCACGATTCGCAATTTGAATAATCCACTCCGTGTGAGTCGCATAAAAAGCTAGTCATATTGCAGAAGTTTGAAATTTTTCTGTGCAAAATAAACCAATTACTAGGAGATCATACGACGTGCAATAAACTTCCAGGCATGCTTTTTCCTCAGGTCAAAATACGCGTTTTTAAATATTACAGTCCTCTTAGCTCGCTAACTCTTCTAACGACATCGGGAGGTGACGGTCCTGTGGGTGACTTTAAACAACCCAAGAGATTTCCCACAAAGATCAGGTGGCACAAAGTGGATCCATGCGATCTTCCTCCTGGTAACTACCAACGCGACAAGGTTCTGACCCGCTAGTGGGAGGGTACACGTCCACTTGCTCCTCACTCTTAAAAAACAATACCACTTCCAAAAAGTGTCCGTGATTCCTCCTGTGAGACCTGGACATCAAGTGAAGCCCTGCCCTCACCGATGACAGCCAAAAACGTTAAGAAGTAATGTGTGAAAACTTCTAAAGTGTTAATGCAAAGCGACGTTACGGGTTTTTCAGGGTTCGTGCATTATCTATTCTAATACGACGATGACAGCAAATCATCAACCGATGCAGACGCAAAGGCGTTCAGAGTGGAAACATCGACTGTCGAAAGCTGCGTCCAAAGAAAGCAGTTCAACCCGACGTGAAGGTGCCTCATCATGAAGCAGTTATCACAAAAACATGTTGTATTAACTGCGATGCACATATAGCTGACGTCTTACTGTGGATTGCATATTTTTGACATCTAATTGCTGATTATTTCAAGTGCCGGTTGATTCCACTTTGCTCGATGATGGAATTTGATGTGTGTATTCCGCGACAAACTTCAGATGAAGCTTTCAACGTTTCGAATCTATTTCGATTTTCAGCTTCGATAAGAACGGCTGGTAGCAAAATGAGTTTCAGCTGAATTTGTCAGTTTGCAAACTACTTGCTCAAAAACAATGTGAATTTTTTGAGAAAGCGATAGTCTGACGTGAATATGTTTGAGCCTCTATTCCGACCGCTAGTAAATATTACCATTGTCAAGCATTAGATATTACAAAGAGATTTCTATCAACACTAATTCGCAAGATTTCTATTATATCCATTTATGAAATAAATTTAAAAGAGAAAACAGTTGAAATATACTGATATCTGAAACTAGTACGCATGAATCACTCAAACCCGTGAAACGAGTGATTCTATGAAACTGCGCAGAACTGTTGTATAGCAATCTGTATTAAAATATATTCAGTCCGGAGGATAAATCAGCAGTTAGAACTTGCCAATCACAGCGGTATTTATGCACATTGTCGGAATCATGGATGCTACTGAACAGTCTGGAGTTATCCGCGTTTAGCAAAAAATTTCGGCCAATAGATGATCATGCATGGAGCAAAACGACAAGAATCAATAATTTTGGCTTTCATCATTACATTTAAAAAACCGAATGTGGAGAAAGAAACACATCGTACTTCCTCGCATGAAAGCCCCTCGAACATGAAGCCTCTATTCGAATGCCGGAAAAACAAAACATCTGAGCATAAAATCCCTCAAATCTCTACAAAATGATATATGCACAGTATTATAATCCCATTCAGGTTCGATATTGCAGTGAAGCAGAAAATTTAGATATTTTAATGCAAAGATAACAAACATTACAGCTGAGAATTAGCTTGACTGCGTAGATGACAGGAGAGGCAATATTTCATAGCGATGACCAATGTTTTTTCAAAACTTGATGAAAAGGTCGCCTAATTTCTGAGCTATATCGAGGGCAAGCTCTGCAAATTCTCAAAAGTGACTTGCTGGGACCATTAATCTATGATTTGGCATTCCTCGCCGTTTATAAGACGCAGTTCTAGAAATTCCGAAATACCACACGAGTTACCACGCCTGTGATATTCTAGAAGGCTCTGTGCCCCCCTACATATTGCTTCCATAGTCATTAGGAAAACGCTTAAGAAAATTTTGACGTATCCATGCTAAGCATGCTCTCACTGCACTTCTGAAATTTGTTCCACAAATAATTCGCCCACTATTTGTATAAATTGAAGAAATTTTCCCTTCGTTATGTAACGGTCTCGTCAGGCTTGGTGTAAGACATACAAGACGTACATGATTCAAACTTGTGGTGACGCATCGTTACAACAGAAAACGTCTTCCACGAATCCAAATGCACATGAATAAATCAGTCTTCTTAAGGTATAAAGCAAAGCTCTGAGATGAATATAGCGTTTATAGCGTTATTGGCCATGTTTGAGAGCAGATCAACAAAACAAAAGTACAACAAAAGTTCGTTAAACATTTAAGTACTGCCATGTGCAGCAGGCTTCGCCTATAATACACACCTCCCGCAGTGAAATGAGACTGCATCGAATCAAGATAGTTGCTTGGTTGTTGTGCTCGTGTTGCCTTGGTCTTTGGCCCCATGTCAACAATTCCAGCTCGAATCGCAGCAGAGGTACATATACAAGAAACATTTCAAACGGGAAATTCTACTGCAGTTTACCAATATCACTTTTAACTTCATAAATACCTGTAGACATAAAACAAGGAGTAGTGGTCAAGGCTCATTAACCCCAGTCATGGGGTAGACATCTTTGGCACCTGATACTTTATCAACGGCTACTGATTGAACATTACGTCGATCAACGCAGTCGAGAATACGGCCAAAGCACATACAAAAGGCACATACTGCCAGCGAGCACAGCGACAGCACCACAAGCGTGGCTATTAAATATAGCACCTGCAAACATACAGATACAAATGTTGCAAATTTGTTAAAGCAAGCAAATTATTTCCATCGCAAATTACTTGTGAGTAATCTTTGAAATGAACGGTGTAGAAGAATGCTGAGAGTCGCTTTTTAAGCTTGAAAAGCACTAACCTATCTTGAAAGTTGTCTGTCTTAAAGCTTGAAATAACAGAAAAGTTAAAGCTTGAAAAGCAATCTTAAAGCTTGAAAGTTGTCTGCTCAAATAAATAACAGAAAAGCAATAACCTAAGCCAAAAAACGTTGCTGGAAAAATCTGCAGATGGAAGCAGCCATTCTCGACGTTAACTTTGAGATTCGAAAACCGTGCACATGAAATCCCCTTCCGCCCTGTTGTTCAAAGTATTTCAATTTTCAGTCGACGTTCATCGACGCAAAAAAGCGCTGATAAAACCAGCTTTAGTAAAATCTCTGCAAATACTCCGCAGACATCTGAGATTTCAAAAAACTGATCCTTTTCTCAAGGGAAATTCGAGATCATTAAAAAGTCTGTAGGCAAATATAGAAAAAAAAGGCATATTTGAATAGGCGTTCCGCACCAAAGAAAGTTTAAAGACAGCTACCTGATACCATGTGACGGCGATTGTATGAGGACCCATTCTACCTCATCAGTGGAATATCATCGAATAAAATGGTCATCGAATACAACGCAGCTGTACTGCATGCAAAAAACGAGATACCGTCGCAGCAGCATATAACACCTCTCTTTAAATGATTTTACTTAGGAGAATGCGTTTTATAGATAACATTTGTTGCAAACAGCATTAGAAGAATGTTTCAACAACAATTTCGAACAGAACAAAGCAAATAATCACACAAATCGCCAGTAACCGGAATATGACACAAATAGGTCACATGCAGCATGCAGTATGTAGAAGATCTCATTTTAAGACTGTTACTCTGAAATGTACTTTATATTAGCAACACCTGTCACGTTTGCTTTTGGTTTCACGGATCTTAAGGGTGCTGTATTTTCGCTTTTTTTCTGCCCGATTAATTTAGCAAAAAATTCATTTGTTCATTCACCATTAAGGTGGAAAGAGCAAAGAAAACACACAGCGCCAAACTGTATTCAAATTTTACGGAGAATGCCATCGAAACGTCATTAATATGCAAAAAAGTGTGGACTCTTAAAGCGTTTAGTCCTTGCCGGCTACCAGTTTCATACTCACATGGCAGCGTAAGAGTGTAGAAAAAGTTCACAAAATCAATAGGTCTGCGCATGAGAGAACAGTTTGAATGGAATGTTCGCCACCCATGCTGCTAGAGTTGTTCGATTTTCTATGCGGCTGTTAGCCAAGTGGCCCTTCTGCTTAGAGGCCTCTATTAATTTCAACAGTCAAGATGCTCTCCAGAGATGCAGCCTTTTTCCTAAGCTGCACTGATGATGAAATGCAGCTACGCAACCTACACTGACAAACAACCTAAGTTCATAAATAGTTTCGCATTGCAGCGTTTTACAGACTTATTCCCCTCGCTCGCAAGCGCGATGTGTTAACCAGTTGGGAAGCGTTTAGACCCGATGTTGTTTTTCATCTCGACGTATGCTGCGATCTTCACAATTTATTGCTTAGAACAGTTCTGCCTAGGGACGACGAGTAGAACATCGGGGAGCAAAGCCGGTCTTTTTTTTACTTTGCCAACGTTCACTTAGTCGGGAACTGATTTAATTTGGAAATCTCGTCTCCCGTTGGGGCATCACAAAACAGACACTGGAAAATTGGCGAATACACTCCTTGAATGGAGCGAAATTTAAGAACATCTGAGTGCAAGTTTAAGTGCGGAATATCACGGCAGCGAGCGACAGAATTTCTGGAAATGCAGGAAGAATGGGTACAACATCTCATAGGGACATAAGATCATGCGCACTAAATAAGAAGGTAATGGGGAGAGGCTGAATTATTCAAGCGTAAGAGTTATGAAAGAAACACTCTCGCGGTTGAATTATATTACCAAAAAACGAAATTTCCGCTCTTGTAACATGATAATCTGGTACTGAGCGCTACTAGATGATCCTTATAAGCATAGAGGTTGCTAGACGATGGAGAAACATGCACAAGTGCTGAATTTATGAAACTTTCGCTGCACCTTACTGTATTAACGGCTAACATCAAGTAACAGTATATTTCTATAACAACAAAGAATTGCAATTAGCAGCTGATACGAGGTCACTGCGCCACGTTGACGGCCCAATGTCTGGAGAGAAGGGCGGAGGAGCGTGCAAATGACGAAACTCCGTAAATGAACGATGAAAGCTGCAAAACGCCTCTACACCACAGTAGTTTACGATTGCACATTTTATGTTTAAATATAAGCAAGTGTTTCAAAAAGGTGAGGAATTAGATTATGAAGATGAGTAAAGAAAAAACACTGCGAACTGAAAGCGTATAAGAACACGGCCCAGCCAAAACATACATCGACGCACTTGCAGAACAGCAACGAATGCTGCGCCATGCTTCTCGAAGAACATCCACCATCCGCCGCTATTAGCACAAGCTTCATTCGCATCATCGTGAAACGCCTTTTGCCGCTTATAAAATCAGATGATGTAAACTGTCATCACCTAAGAATTTATTAAACCCCGTTAGGATTAACTTGTTCATTCCAAAGCCACAACAGTTTGGAGACAAGACTAGATGCAGTAGTAGTTGTTTGCAATTTTGAAGAACTGACTCCGCTAAACTGCACAGCGAATGGATTTTTCAAAGACCTCATACTGCAACAAGGAAATAAAATGGATTCAAGACGACTTTTTCATCGAATCGCGAATCTTACGACAGATAACTGCATTCATCTGTCTGAATAGTCGACTCTACGTTGTGTTTAGAGAAGGAAAGCTTTCTTCTGTCAAAATTAAATAAGAGAGAGACAACTCGGCCCACGTTTCTGAGAGAAATCAATAGATCGCCGCCAACAAAATAAGTAGTATCAGTTGAAAGTTCCGCAAAAAAAAGCCTTCCTGTGAATGGAAAGGGGCGGTTGCAAGTTCCGCCACCATGTCGTCTTGAACAAAGCCCGATGCTGAAGTTTTCCTAAGTCTCTTTTGAGGAGGTTTCAGGATCAGAAGTTTCACGAAGTAGATTACTGTCTCCGTAAAATTTTGGATAAATATAACATCAGCTAGAGCGATTAGAAGGTATAGAAACAAGTCGTTTCCAGTTTCGTTGCGGGAGGTGGTTCGCCAAGTAGAAATTTGCTGAGATACGCGTTGCTTTTCTTATCGAAATTTTGGAGGGTTTTTTCAATATGGAAGGACTGTTGAGAATGAAGTTTTATCCGAGGTTCAGTTGCATGTATCTTCTCTACGAAGCTGAATCCCTTCTCCTGCACTAATCCTTACTCTATTCTTTAGTAGGAAGTAGTTACTGCCAGTGATATTGGTGAGCAATGATACAGAATGATTTGCTACGGAAGTTAGTCGGAGTGGTACTTGCAACAGTGAAAGGACGAAGCAAATTCGTCCATACACTTCTTCATCACCTAAAAAAAGTGTCTTGGTGCGATATTCAGTGCAGTTGGTGACCTTAACAACTCCACGCCTATCAAGCCAACTGACTTTCATTTGTCCTTTTAAACGTAGAGCAATTGCTTCACACCCAGTTCACTAAATGAAAGGAAGCATCCTGTCAGTGTTTTTCCTAACGCCATAAAATTTACTTCTTTTTGATGCAAGCAAAAATGAAGCGACGTACCTCAGGTCAGGCAAGCAGACGCTTCATGGTTTACATTTGCAAGCTTCCTTTGCATCCAACCTGCAACAAAAATTGAATCAATTTTTATTTCTTTGCTCCCTCTTCATGTAAAGTCTCACATGGGATGCCAAATACATACTCCCCGAATTCAACCTTCACCTTTCAACATTGCACTGAAATAAACAATGAATGAAACAACGGCATGCATACAAAGGTTCCAACAGAATCGCTAATACATAGGAGCGGAAAGTGAAAAGTTGCAGAGGACTGTTTTGCGAGGTAGGAGAAGGCGAATTCGCATATAGGCAAGTTCGGAAATTCCGCTTGAACGCAACCTTGGCCGGTCGACTAAATTAGCACTTAGAAACGTTTTCTCTCTGCCTCTGTCGAAGACTGCGACTGCATTGCAGCGATAGCACGAACTGCATAAATTGACAACTTGTACCTCACGACAAACACCTGATTCTCTCTGAGGACTACACTGGGATCAGTGCTTCAGTAAGGACGTTTTTTTCAGATGTTTCGTTGCTTATGATGAGAGCAGCGTTTACGAGTTAGCTGTCGTGAGGCTTCCGAATGTTGCAGAGCGCATTGAGTTTATTGGCCGTGATCGCATTGCATTTTTTCATGACAGTCTCCGTCTTTGGACCCTGCAGTAAGCACCTGAAGCAAATAGGAACATAGTCAAGGGGACTTGCAGTTGTTGTCGAAATGCGATCATTACGTTCTTGAATAGAACGCATCACCACCAAGATTTCCGAGTGCGCAGCTTTTGGATGTTGACCTCTGAGAGAGATTTATTGTTGATTTCGATTGATTTTATGGCCGAAAAGGCGTTGTTTCCCGCGTGTGGGAAGAGCGCGGTGAAGTCAGTAAGCATCGGAAGATAGCGCTTCTGTGACGGAATTGGCGATGACGACTGCAATCTCTCTTTCCTTTGTTCACATAACACCAGCTCTCGAGCTTGTGTTTTCTTCGTCGTTGGCATCTTTGCTTTCTATCTCGAAAGTTTAAGACCTTCGAAAAGCCAAAGCGTCAAGTTCCTCTCAAATACCACTGAAGATATGAAAACTCAAGGCAGTCTCGAAATACCTCCACTTATTTGACAGTGCGCTCGCTCAGAGACGTACTTACGGAAAACACCTCCCAGGACAAGCGTTAGAACGACTGAGACTGTTTTTAAATAGCCTCGTTAAAATGATGACCCCTTCCTTTCAAGCTGCGACCGCTCTGAAGTGGTGCGCAGGTCATATGCCAAATTGGTCACACCTTAGAAATACTAATGCTAAATCATTTCGTAGATGATAATACAAACCTTGATGCCCAGTATTCACAAGTGCCTTCAATTCAGTTACGTGACCATATTTCTCATGCAACAATTGCCAAAAATGTGATGGTTGCATGCTACCAGTTCGTAGCAACTTATTTCTTGTGTTAGCGACTGTGTTTCTGCATTTAATTTGCAGTCCAGACCGAAACTGTGCATACCGATTATGCAAGGGCCTTTGATGTGTTCTGTTATGAGAAGCTTCTCTTGAAAGTGGAGAAATATGGCTTCGTCAGCTCTTTGTTGAAGTGCGTCGGAGCATTTTTATGTTGGAGAAATCTTGAAATAGCAACTGAAGTCAGCTGCCCTACTTCACACCTAGTTCGTGGTGGAACCCATCAGGAAAACGTTTTTGATCCTGATTTGTTCTTTGCATACATAAATGACGTTCCTCCTAACATTCTGAGTAGTATAGGGACCTTGGCTGATGACCTCAAAATTTATAGTCCATCTTATGATCCTTTTACCGCAGACGGTGTTCTTGACTTTTGTGTTATAACTAATCTTGAACCCTAGCAGAGGTTGAAGTAACCAACTGCGGCTGAAAAGGCTTCCAAAATTGCAATCTGTATTCTCCGCGCCTTACGGCACAGTTGTATCGAGGACTACCCCAAATGCTTCCACTACTTACTACGTCCTTGTTCAGTGACCAGAAATGCTTCACTCACACTGCTTTTCGCAAAGCCTACTTTGGCCTACACCAACAAAACCACACTACCAGGTTAAAAGTCTATCTGTAATCATCAGAATTTGTAGGCTCAAGCGAGACTCAGTTTTCTGTTGCAAAATTGTCCTTCATCTCCGACATTCCGCTTCGAGAAATGCTTCAATTTACGCTTCCTCGCAGTCAACGTTGCCATCAGTTTCAGCCCGATAAAACATGTTATTCAAACAATGTTCTGCACAGTTGCCAATTTCATGTTGCACAAGTCTGAAATCTGTCTCCTGTCGATATCCTCAATGCATCCACTCCTTCAGCTTGCGACCTGGCAGTTTCGCATCAAATAAATAAACAGATACACAAATAATGCTGCGAAACGGTTGGTTCGCCCTCAACTTCCATGTTGAAATCAGTCTGGAACAACAAAGAATGATCATCGATGTAGCCGTTACAAAACTTAGTCATAAAGTTTCTGTCATGCAAGGAATTCATTGTGAGTGCTGTGTGAGTCCAGGCAGGCCTTTCTGAGAATGCAGTCCTCGCCTCTTAAGCCTTGTGTCAGCACTGCCGTGTGTCGTCCCTGCGATGGTTCTCCACACAACATCAAGCGACGCGAGCCCTAGCTAGATTTCAAGACCGTCAACGATGATTTGAAAAAACTGAGTGACGAGCAAATGTGGCTCGCAATTTCTTGTCAATAACCTTGTTCTTACCAAAGACGTTGATGAGTCCAACTGAACAAACATGACGTATAACAGCTGTCCGCAACTTTCATATTCAAAAGAAAGGTTCAATTAACATCAAAATTACGCAAACTTTACAACACAGGGAGAACTCCGTTTAATTACTGCCACAGCGCTCACGACCTCAGCACAGTTGCACAGTTTATATTAACAAACCAAGCTCATATCCGATCCGAAACGAATAAAAACGAGTCTATGAAAAACAGCACCGCGGAATTCACTCCTCTTTTCAACAGAAATCACAGAACACATGACGACGGCATGTTGAGTCCATCCATCGCTGAGAGATGCCTAGTTCATATAAGACGATACGATGCAAGTATTGCTGCTTTCCGGTCGTGTATACAAAGGGTTTACCCTTGCCACATTTGACCCAATCCTTCACACGCAATAACGTTGTCTTGCGCGGTGAGCGTTTTCGCGATAACCATGTCAAGGATTTTTTTCATTAAAAAAAAAAAAACAAATAAGAACCCACAGGGCTATGTACGCTTAAAAAATGAAAGCAGAATCCCCACATTTCCCCGCATACAAAAATTTCTACTACACCTTTTTATTGCAAAACCACCACAATCTTTAGATAATTAGATCCAACTCTAGGCAACTCTCTCAAATTACGGCAACGTAAAATAAAATGCAAGCCAATCCTGCCTTCCCCTCTAAATAAGGATGCCAATAATAATTTTGCCTTTGGCGAAAATTATTTTCTACACAGTTTCTAGCAGTATAACATAATACGACTGGCAGTGTTGCGTTATAGATCTACATTCACCCTTTTGTTGGTCTCAAAATACATATGAAAACTGACATGTTGAATTACTTTCCAGTGTGTCACATTAGTGCTAAACACATCTTGTTTTTGGAGCATACACAAAACAGCTGTTGATCTATATCGCAACAGTTCGCCTACATACACCTAACATAAGCAACCGAGCTTTTGGGAAACGGTTTCCATTGGATCACTTGACCAGCCTATGCTCCCTCCAATTCCTGCTGCATCAACGCAGAAGCCCAAACTGGAGGCCACAGCCTACCGTGGATGAGTGCATGCTTCATTTTGCGAAACATCCTCTACGCCCTCAATTTTACAGTTTCACAGGCCCTCTAAGACGAAGTGTAACAGGAATTGTACTATCTCCTTCGCCCGGATCGACCAAAACAACGAAACAACACATGCTGGAGAAACTGCAGAAGGCTCAGCATAAATCAGGCTAAGTGAATGAAATTACATTTACCCAAACCTGCGAAGAAAGAATGATGCGACCGTCTCGGCATTAGACACGAAGTGATGCACTCGGTACACATATGAAGCAGACAGGAAACGCCTCATTTACCTTCCAGGGGGTTTGCATCCTATGTCCGACGAAAAGCAATTTAATGCACCGAATTTTCCGAAGAAGAATTTCAAATAATTCCGATCGTATTGCTAAGGAAGTTTCCCGTAACCAACTGAACAAAAAAATTCCGTTTCTCAAACCAACGCTAGCATGGTGAAGCAAAGAGAGAAAGTATTTCTGAGCAAAAGCCGTAAGATGATGGAACGAACGTCGTTGCTAGGATAATAATCAGCTGTTTGTCAAGAGAGAAAAAAAAGAACTACTAAACGGTGGGTAACTGTGCAAGCATCAAAGTTCTTCGAACTCTGCGACTTAATGATTTCACTGCTTAAGACCACCCACCGCATGAATCCGCCGGTATCTATTATCTGTCTGCAAAATTGAAGACTGGAGAATGCTTGTAATACCTCATCAAAGCGACTTGGCTCGCTTATTACATCACATAGAATTGATCAAACAAACAACCGTCAAATTCAAGAAGACTCTTAGAAGTAATCGCGAAAACCATGCTAAAAATAAACTATCGATCAGTGTTCCATCCTAATGCTTCACTGGTGATCTGCTGCGCTTGATTGAGGCATATAGACAAAATGGTCATTTACGACGATGATCCATTTCTTGCAAATGAGCTAAAATAAAAGAACAGTGTAAAAATATAAGCAATTAAGCGACCATATGAAGCGCAGAGCACTTTGCGCAATTAAGCAGGCAGAGCAAAGAACACTATAACACCGTTATAAGCTTGATAAGCACACGCCATTTAGTACGAATGGCGAGCTTCTAAGAATGCATGGTACGTGCGCCGCAGCTCCTTACCGTCCTTCTTGAATTAAGGGATGGCGGCCAAAAATCGCAGCCCAGCTTCGGGACGAAGCTGCAACCGCGCAGAGAAACATTTGGAAAAGAGGGATGGAGGAAAAAAGAAGGAAAATCAGCCGCAAAAGAGAGAACTTTCGTCGTCCTCAACCCCCTGTCGTCAGAGGTCACAACCAAGCTCGTACGTTGGAAGGGAGTGAGCTTATCAACTATTCATACTTTATAAACCATCCACTTTTACACAGCCAATCTTCAATGCTAAAGTAAACACGCATCTTTACGACAACTGCGACGGCCGAATAAGTAGCAAACTTCACCGTGATTGTTGCAGAAGTTTGGAAATAAACACGACAATTTTCATTTCGTGGGATAAGTATCAAGTTTTCGATAGGAAAGAAATGTTGGCTCCAGGTCACAAAACCTGCCAAAAGTTATTTTCGAGTCCGATTGCATCAATGATCGCAGCATCTTTGCCACGCACCACTTAAGGACCCGCTTAGATTATTTAAACTCTGCCACTAGCTTTTTCTGTGACGAGATATTTGCTCGCGAAGCGGTTCCACGAAAAGTAGGAAAAAGTGGGAGGCACTAGCAGAAACAACTGGTAAGAGGAAATGAGATGAACTGAGTGAGTGCCAGTCGATCGCCAAGACCTTTCAGCACGTTTGGACGTCCAGTTCACTTACGCACTTCCGGATCGCAAAAATATTTGCCTGATAGCACCTTCCGCCGCACCATTGATAGGTAGTACGCGTCATCAGAATCGACCGCTACATTTGCACCCGAAATTGAAGCATCCGAAGTCTGCAGCATAATCACCTGGTTCGCTTAACACCCATTTCTCTATATGTATCACTCATGCACTCTACCTCCTATCACTTACTCTTTTTAATCAGGAAACTGCAACCTCATCTTAACGTTTCGAATAGCAAGGAACGAACTATGACCGATTTCTGCTAATCTACAGGAAGACACAGGCTTCACTTAAGGCAATAAGCCCATGCTGACTACGACGACGGGTTGCAACAGGAAAAACAGATAGAAGAGTGACGATAAAACGAAACTGATTAGATGTCCAGCTGTTTATATACGAAACTATTCACAAGCGTGATTCGCGCTGCAGACAAGAAGTGACTTTTATTTCTCCTCTGGTCCCCAAATGGTAAAAAACATTGATACTATGTGTAGGTGCCAATGGTGAATAAATGCACACTATATAATGGAAGACTACATTATGCAAACTACTCTTTTACAGGTCATAATGAAGATAAAGCAGAAGCAAAGGAGTCATCGCAAAATGATACGAACCACAATGACGCATGCATGCTCTTTACAGGGTTAGCGATTTCATCCTTCTACCCCTACACAAAACTGCATACCATGAATGTTTACTTTGATGAAACCCTCATTCAAAGACGCTTCAAGTAAAGAGCGCAGCAAGAGTTTACAAGCAGTGGACTCTGGCAAGTAAAATGGCAACCCAAATTTGGATTTTGGACCAGAAATAAGTGCGAAGGAAGCAAAAGTTGGCTTGTGGGCATTCCGTTTGAAAGCTATTAAGATGTTTTGCTTACTAATTAAGCAGACAGTTTTCTCGAGGCCGATCTCGTCCAACAATAACTACCTTGTTATCTCACAGTGGTTTCGCATGATGAAACAATACAGCTGAGTACTCGACCGACCCCATACACTTGAAAAACGGACATTATGCACCTTAGTTAGGCTAATTAAGGCCTTGACCACTTGAGAAACTGCGCTAAGGCCGAAAACAGCTATATTCAGTGAAAGATATTCATATTCAAAGAAGGGTGTGTTATGAAATTTTGCGCAAGTTACGAAATTTCTGATCCTTCCAACGGCCCTCTATTAGACAGCACAAGTGAATGCAAAGGAAACTTACTTGGAACTGAACGTGTGTCTGAGATGCGTCGGAAGGCCCATCAGAAATGGCAAGTCTCGCCTTCAACGACCCACCACACTCACCATGCCGCGACAACTCGGTCAATTTCCAGGATATCGTCCCTTCCGCAGAACACCTGAACGAATCATCCGCTCATGCCAGAAATCCAGTAATCACAGCACATAGGAAACAAATTTCCAAAGCAAGCAATAGCAGGATCATGAGGCGTATCGCGTAGAGCCTGCTTGCGCCTACCTCGCACACACCTCATTTCCTCACTCAAGCCAAAGTGCGGTTCGTGATTTTGCCTAGTGCGCTACAAGGAACAATTTCCTCTATGACCTTCTGCCAACAACCACTGATCGAACTTTTTAGTTGCCTTCTCCTTCGCTACCAAGTCATTACCTCCCTTACTCTGTTAACGGAGTTCCCCTCTCCGTCCTCCCTTATCTAGATCTTCCGACTCATTTCTTTGACCAAATCCTCCTTCCTTCGTTCCTGCTCCTGACCAAATCGTTTCTCAGTTTCCCCGTTATCTCTTCTCTGCGCTGACTGCTCTCTGCAGCATTCCAATGTCACCTCTCCATCCGATTAATTTCGCAATCACCGAAATTTTCATTGTCTCATGATATTACACGCTTCCCAAATATTGAAATATGTGCCCTCCATAGTGATATCAACCTCTCAAGATTAACCAGCAGGGATGTCTCGCTGAAAAGAAATCGGGTGGTCACAAATACCCTATGATAAGAGAAAAGTCCGTGCTCGCGCGCATCAATAAGATTCTTAGTGACGATTGCAGGAAAACGATGAAGAGAGAGGTGTCGGCAGCATCCTACCGTGTTAGTCAAGAAATATGTGAGAGATTGCTATAGGTTATATACCTCTAAAAACAATAAAGGAAAGAAATATTCATATGAGATGGGATTGAAATGAGTTCAGATCTGCGATCAAAACACTTGTGACGAACAGCAAATACAGGTGTATGGTCATACAAATCAATTCAACAAGCAATTCATGCCACACTCGAATGGCGTATAAAGGATCTGTTTATTTGTAGAAAACACTTAGGACCAATACCTTGGATGCAACTGAACGTCGAGCTGGTGACGACTAGCACGAACCAAAACAAGAAAATATGGGATAGAACGTGCTATCGGAGAAACATTTCACAAAATTAAAGCATAGAACAAGATCAGCTCGGCCATACGACTTTCAGGTGATTGTCGAAGTGAGGGATGTGGACTGAAATCGCTCACGTAAGTATTCTCGCCGAGAAAAGAAACGCTAAGTTGCTAAGAATGTCGTCAGATTACGAAAGTGCTCGAGAAACACAACGTTGTTGTTTGTTGGTAACTAAATGATTATTGAAAAATTCAAATAATTTTCACTGCAGTTAATAGTTTTCAGCCATGACTTTTTAAGGCAGCAAAAAAATCTTACTAGACTCCATATAGTTATGCGGAAAAATACCAACGTAATTACTTGCTCACACCTGCGCTTAGCTGTACGCCACGACACTACGTTAGGGTTGAAAATGAAACTTAAAAAATAACTGTTGGAATAAATCGTCAATTATGATAAAATGAAATGCAACGTTGCGTTTTGCAAATGAATTGCATTTCATCCCGGCGCTATGCAATGCGTGTTTAGGCAGTTCGAACTCGCTTATAAGCAGCAGCACGCAGGCAACTCGGCCATCTCCTCTTACCCTTCTAGAAGACTGTTAATATCAGCGCACTTCCCCCGCCTCATCCCTTTTCTCCATTATACACAGCGTAGTTCAATACAGCTCAGACACTGTAAGTGTTCGTTGCCAACAGACATGCTTTACACTTATCTGAGTGCTTCAAACGGATGAAAAGAAAATGAGACATCAATACAATAATAGGAAGCAAGAAGTCCACTAAATGTAATGTCAAGATGCTCCTCGCTGGGTAAAAATGAACATCGCAGTGATCACGGCAAGTGAATGTGAGTGGAATTTCACTGGTGCGAAAATGTTGCGGAAGTTCCGATCGCAGACCGAATATTAATGCTCTATTTAATAATAATCATAGAAAAAAAAGATTGCCAGATGGTCTTTTCACTCTAAAGCTCCGAATACCACCATACTTTGCAAGAAAAAGAAGAAACGAGCAATAAACGAGGCTGACTTAAATGGGATAAACGAAAGAACGAGAATGACGATAACAAAGAGCAGCGATAAGAAAGTCCTCCAATCTTTGTTCCATATCGTTTTGTAAAAATGTGTAGCAAGAAGAGCAGCGCGCCGAAACATTGAGGCTGAATCTATACCTGAAGGCATATAAACGAGAGCTTGAAATTATCTTTTTTGCTATGCTCACCATTCTTCCTTCGGATCAGCCGTTATGGAGACGACACCGCCGTTGACTTTCGTCGAGAATGATATATTAAGTAAGGCGCTTTGTACAGCACTATCCGTGTTGAGTCGATAATCAATCCGAATATCGGTGTTCTCCTTTTCCATCTTCCAATAGGCCGTCAACAAAAGCGGGGGTGCTACCACATCACGCAGCTCATACCGCAGCACCTAAAAATATCGACCGCTAAGACATCTATACACCATATCCCACGCTCATCACTTCCAGGCCATTTTTCGTTGATGTCAGCCCTGGAACGAGAGCCCAATGAAAGGTAGCGACGAAAACGAATAGAGTTTTAACAGAAGTGCCCAAATTGTGAAAATTCTACACGCACATATCAACGCTGTGGGCACTGAGGTGCAAAAATAACAGCTCACAGGTGTTCTGCTCATTGTGTTACTACCCTTAAAGCTCAAATCAAGTCACCAAAAAATCATCGATTATGTACATTTTTCTAAATGAGTCGCTGGATGGAAAGCCGTTAAAAAAATGAAGCAAAAGTTATTCACTTCGCTAGTTTACGAAAATGTACAGTTGAATAAAGGTCAGACAACTATCACTAACGAAACCTGAATGATATTCCGGCTGTGTGCCCAGACAGTGTTAGCTTGGAAGCCCTCAAAAACCTCCAGCAACTTCACGTAGTTCAATTTTAGTATATACCTTTCGTTTATGTGTTCAAGCCATCGTTTTGGAAGACAACAACTTCAAAACGTTGCGCGCAATAACTTCGACCTGCTTCCCTTCTGAATAACCTCGTGCTCCCATCTTATAAACAATCTCACAATACGTTAAACGATTCAATACTCAACCACTGCACAGGATTTTCTTCCGCTCCACTCTGCTCATCGAGTATTTATTTACGCAAAAGTCGCTAGTTTCAATTCTGCAATCCCCAAATTTACATATGAAGTTGTTCTACTTCTCTTCTTGAGGTGTTTGACTACACCATACGTAACTGAACGGCCAAAATCAGTATATAAAGCAAAATAAAAACACTTAAATTGGAAGAGAAAAAGGAGTAAGAGGTGAACCTCAGCATTATAGAAGTGGGCGTTAGGTTTGTCAGCCTTCTGGGCGCTAAGCCATTTGGCGAGCAACGTTCGTTCAAAGAAGTACGTGAACGGCGCTGCGAACGCATCAACTTCACTCGACAACAACTTCAAAAAACTCCAGCAGTGACGCAAAGTTGAAGGGAAATTAAAAGCAACAATAAAGACGCTATGCTTAATAAGTGTGCCACTTTATCGCAACAACAACAGAACAGCGCATGAAATCAGTCATCGGATGTGCTGCACCGGTCACCTGAAGTATGGGTATAGGAGAAAAGGATGTCGAATCAATTACCACTCACGCACATAATCGAAACTCATGCGGCGCGGAGTAATTCTGTATCGTTTTTGCGTAACCACTGTCTCATCTCGTCCTGTCTGTTAGACTAAAAGGAGGAATGCAAGAGAAACCTGTAGACAGTAGATGCCCTCATAAAACTGTACATAGTAGGTATGTTTCCGAAACTCTTTTATGAAGTTTCTTAATGATGGACCAACGTAGGGATGTGGTGAACTTCAGCTCAACATGTATTCAGCTAAACCGCTTTTGCATGAGGCCATCAGCTACTAACAAGGAAGGTACAATATCCACTACTTCATAGATCAAGGATATCAAAAAATATACCATGGCGAAATGTTTTAAAATTCACTTAGCAGGAGGCTCTCGGCGGACTTGGTAGATTTCGCAGCGACTACCATGATGACAGCTTAAAGCTCGCTCTATCCACTTTGGCCAGTCAGTACCTAGTTGTACGAAATGGAATTGACCTTTGCCGTAAAAGGGACAGGAGTGAGCGTCGATCCCGGTCAAGTTTCTAGATGTGCCGACAGCAGGCCTAGATTGCAGGTGGAGGTGGTGCGGGGTTGGGTGGACAGGAAGAACAAGAGTTCTCTCCCTGGGCTTTTTCTGCACACTTGTCTAGAGAAGCACCTCTCTGCCTTGACTAAATTCTGCAAATTCCTGGGAAGCATGCAATAAACACATTTCGGTCAAGTAAACAGTGGCACGTACTGATAATTCGCACGATAATTATGTTCCTGCTGTGGCTGAAAACTTAGCTACCAGTTTATGCCGTACGGCAATGCTCCCAATAAGAAGTGCATGGGTTGGTGATACGCCATTTGAGAATCAGATTAACTTTCCCATTACTCTCACCTCCTCTTCACATCCCTCTTGACTGTTACCTGTCGTTGGATTTGAAAAAAGATCACTGTGAGAGAGAGGACCTGGATGATATGCAATCGGTTGTCTAAGAGTATTCAAAAGGCCACAGTGGACAGCTCTAGATCTCTGAAATAAAAAGCCTTAGCTGTCGACACATTGAGGTGAATGGCATATACAAGGCAGGTGCACCAAGTATAGCTAATAAAAATTAAGCTAAGATCGACTGGGTGAGGGGAAGGGAGGTCTCAGGTTTCAAACAGTATTATCAACATTTCATGAAATCAAGATCAACCGAACTTGCAGTACTCCCATATGTACTGCAGAAGATACTCTAGAATGAGTGGTACCTGTTTGTTGGGCAAGACGGCCTTGATCTTGTCGGCGGAAGTCAACCTGAACTTGAAAGGCTCGAGATCGGAGTTGAGATCTGTTAGCACAGCAACGGCAGAGGATGGGAATGATATGAGAACGGTGCCAAATACTCGCACCGCCGCGCTGCAAAGGAATAAGAAGAAAAATCGACAAAAAAGTAACATTAAGAGTGGCATACAGTGGGCAAGTCGTTAACAACCGCAACATAATCTATCAATGGCAAAACGCATCGCCAAGCATGACTGTAAGACTGGTTAAATTAATCTATGCCGATGAAGACAGCTGACCATTTCAAAGCTGCGAGAAAGTCTTCCGGGGAAGTTCGTTTGCCTTAAATCCCATAGAAACATGCACGTCCAAAAGAATGGGGATGCAGGAGGGATGAGAAGAGGAATCAACAAATATTTTTTATTCGATGGAAACGCAATTTCCACTGCTCGTGAGTTCGGTATGCTGAATGAAGCTGCCAAAAATTCAAAGACTTTTCAATCACAGCGAACAAAACTTGGGGCTCGCAGACGTAACTATCAACTGACATGTAAGATCTGCAAAATTTGAACCACTTTGCTCAGGACGCCATATTCAAATGACGAGGCAAAAAACATGCTCGAACGAAAGGAAATGGTGCACGCCGCATATACTTGATCAAGAAGATGAAGGAGATAAGAACCACGATATATACTTGCCAGGAAGAAAAGGAAGAGAATATGATGCGCTGCATATATATGTCTAGAGAGGCAGAAAAAGACAGTAAAGCACCGCATATAAGTTTCCACAGAATGGGGTAGGAAAGAAGGCAGGAAGCCCTGCGTGTGGTGAAAACTGCAATCGAACACCGACTAAGCAACAGCAACTAAACAAGATCAGCTTAAATCCAAATGTGCGCAAAGGAAGAACTTACTGTGTGACGTCAGTCCCTTTGAACCACGCGTGAATATACTCATTGACGGCCATCGCAACAGGCACCCTTTGCTCGTTTATTGTTGCAGAGGCAGATAGCAAATTCGAGGTTGATGCACCGAACGGTGACTCCGAAGGACCGCATCCACCTAGAGAGTTGATCGAATCGCTCCGCGGAAACGGACACTCGCTTCCACTCGACTCCTCAAATTACTGCACCACTTGAGGCTTCACATCACAAAAGTGCTTTGAACAGAATTCCAAAAGCAAAAAACGATTAGTGCTTCTCATCTCTACAACCAATTTTGCTTGATGAATATTAACCGGTTTCGTAACCACAGCTAGCTCAACCCATACAAGTTACTGTAAAATGCTTTTATAAGAAATAATGGCTTTGGAACATACTCGTCTAGAGAGTGGAGCAGGTGCCGGGTGTGTGTTCGAGTGCAGCGTCAGGCAAGAAGCACCCAGCGTGGGTGTGTTGCTTCGTGGACGAGCACGAGCCATCGTGCCACCGCATAAAGAGACCGAAAATGGCAGTGGGCCGCTGCCTGTCAACTCTGAAAACACATCAGCTAAATGTTCGGAAAGATAAAACAACATTCTAACAAAGTACGCGTTGGCCTAGGAAAAATCACAACTTCCTTCGCTCCAGGACCGATACCTACTTTAAGGTAGTGCTCGAACTTCCCAAAGTTTTGCCTGAACTTTCCAAACTCAAAAGCTCTAACATAACACATAAGAAGCATTCACATGATAAGCATTCTTTGCTTAAAAAACCGGCAGGTTTCTGAAACCACAGCAGCATCAGCAACTGCAAATATAGAACTCGTGAGTTCTACGGCTGTGATTAAACAATTAGGAACGCATAAAAAACATACACAATGCAGGCGAACGTGAACGAGCGGTAATGCATTCGTTGATGCACAAAAAAGGAAGAAATAATGCAACAGCTGCAAACTGTGTGGTATGATGACGTCACCTCTTTCGGAATGCACGGTGGAGTAAGTGCCGAGGTAAAACAAGGAAGAAAGAAATACGTAAGGGCGTTAATTATAAACCTGAAAATTTTTTGCGTAGATGCTCATCACCAGTGAATGCTGCTCGCAACGGCCGCACATTGCCACTAAGGCTTAGGCTGAATGGTGTTGTTCTGGTCGTTGCTGACCATGGATCCTGAGAAAAGCTTCTTTGGATTGCGTTCATCTTCAATTCACTTTTTCAGCACCCTTCCTATGGGTTTACGTCAACGAAACCGAACGCAGCAACAGCTTGTGCGAGGCTGTCAACGAAGGAACAGCGCAATTCGCACAACCATTAAACAACTAAACTAGCGATCGGCCTCAACACATACTAACACGATGTTGTGCACGTATATATTGTTCTGAGTCAATCAATAGTCCTTCTTTCCTACGCGCAAAAGTGAAGGATACAATCAAACCAAAAAAAAAACAGCTCGTTAACAAGCTTGCAGCTGCACTCCTCTTCGCTCTGCCTTTACTGCCAGCCACACTTGTTACTACCATCCTTTTTCAAAACCGCTTCTGTACTCCAAGCTCAACAATTTTCTAGAGGTGCTAACTAATTTGAGACATCTGTGTGCGCCAGTGAAGATCTTGGTTAAACTGGGCTTTGCCGCGAACAGATGGGGTAAACCCGATCCAGCTCTGGTTGGACGGTCGGCTTCAGTTTGGCCGCTAAGGAGATCTAGAACTGAATCGGGTTCACCGCCGTACAGTTATGGGTTACATCCATAATCAGGAATGAGATCCGACCTTAAGCCAAACCAACCATTAACAGGTGGATAAATGCATCAAATGTGTAATATGAGACATTTTATGCAGATATCCCCATAATTATGTTCGGATGAATGAATGACCCAAAGATAACCTGATATGGCCTAGTCAGATATTAGTTACTCAAGGAGACGAACATTACTGATAATCAGATATACAGGTTGCCGTTTAATAGGCGCTGACCGTGTAATTGACAACTTTTATTGCATCATTTCTGGCCGATGAGATGAAAGCACCGAGTAGGTTTGTGGGTTGAACGCAAATACACTCTCATCCTCAGAATGTTTGCATAAAGTTAAATAGAGTGACTGAAGAAACCGATAAAGAACTCACCACCTTAAAAATAAACAAAGTTATAGCATCGCAAACACAAACAACCAAATGGTATTTCTCCCAAACAACGATTTGCCATTTAGCAATCAAGAAAATGATGTTCTCTCCCCCCCCCCCCTTCACCTCCCCCATTTCCTACCACAACGCTTCCTCCGCATTTCCAACTACTTTCCCTCTGTTCCCCACTCCCACTTATTTCCACGAAGAGTTCGACTTCCTGACGGATACTTTGAGCGCAGGTTAAACAAGAAACAACTCAACAAACATTCCAGATCCGGTGATTAACGTGTAGTGATGACTGCTAATGAAGGAAATCTCATGCTCAACACAGAACTTACCCTGTCGAACGTATTGCTCCTGTTGATCGAAGAGCTGAGGTTGATATGGCCGATGGCATCGCGTAATTCGTCCATCGAAGCGTTCACACTCGCCTTCGACTCATTCAAAGGTCTAATGTTGATTTGACGGAATTTTGCAGCCCTCAGCACCTCTTCATCATCATCTGAAAGCAGATATCAGCAATCGCCTCCGCTTCCTATGAAGTAATAGGCAGCAGAAGCTGATCGCATTCTTTCCATATATGGATGCGTCAACAAAACAACATCCGAACAATAAAAGATGCCGATGTATGACACGTTAAAATAATGAGACTCGTCGTCATGAGGTGACGTCTGCAACGAAAATGATTGACAATTAAACTGAAAAGTTAGCCCTTATTTTAAAGTATTAATTTCAACGCGCCTCACTTCGTTCTCCTAATAAACTGACGGACTAACCATAAACAGATCAAAATTTTGGCATTAACTTTGCATCATCCACTTTTAAACATAACTAAGAAGCAACAGAAGAAAACCGGCAATGTTGGCTGAATGTGCGAAAGATCAAAGAAACCATCACTAACCGGAAGAGTCAGTGCAGCTGCTCCACCTCGACTCCTGAGCGACAACCGCTGGTGAGTCCTTCCTTATCATGTAACCTTCCTCATCCAGTTCCTCCGGAGGTGGCACTGAAGGCAACGGCGGTGGGGATGCCAAAGGCAAGTCCATTACACTCACCATGCCGTTTGCATTAAGCAACTGCAACTGCATTTCGAATGCAAATTTTCTGACCAAAAAATATCGATAACCATAAAACTCGCCATTTAACTGCTTCGCAGACAGCTCTTGCATACATAACAATAATAGTCACCACTTTTGATTTCCTCTTACCAATCAGTAAATCAGATTTTGAAAAGGAAGTAGTGGCGACTATCCATTCATCGACCCCTAGAATCAACAGTTATGATAAGCTAGAACAACGTTTAAAGCGCATATTCACTTCCTGCTCTTCTCCATCGTGCGTGCTCCTATTTGCAAGCATTTACCCTTTAAATTTCATCGATGATGACCAACGGTTTCTGCTTGGCTGACCGCAACACGCATCATATTTACTACAGTTGCATAATCGAAAACACTTTTTGAGAAACAGGAAGCGAAACTCCGGAAATATCAGGAAAAATGACCTTATAGAGACTACAGACGAAAACCATCCCGAAAATAGCCATGCAATGGAGCTAGTATGGCGCTCAAATTATTTGAGGGAAAGATCCGTGAAAAAAATGATGCGTGAATGGAACCGTCTATTCCAGTTCAAATACAACTTTCAAAGTGTGTTCTTCCCATTTTCCTTAGGAATATTAAGCACTCAGAATCAAGAATGTAACAGAAGAGGTTATGGCGCACTCTAAACAAACGATTTTATACCGTAATAAATGCGAGATTGCAAACGACCTATCTATCTATGCGATGATGACAGATTTAAGAGGACACCATGATTTCGATGCAGACAGTGTTCCAACGGTGACTGCAGAAAGACAGCAACAGCTACGACTGCCACGTTTCCTTCATTATCATGAGCAACTGCAACAAACACAACTGCTTTTCAACCTGAGGCATCAGCTGATCCCTCAATAATTTACCACCAATCACCTTTCATAAGCATTCAGCCAAAAAGCAAATACATCGCATGAAAAGAATGATGAGATGAGCGAATTGCCAAGGAATAAGAAGATATCAGGATATGCAAGGAACAACTGCGCAACAAACATATCACAAAAAACAGCATTATCAAATGTGTGCGGTGCTACGCTTATGAATATTTGAGCACTCTTGCCCCTCTCCCACCAGAAAGAGGGTTCTAAAAGAATTGCAGTTTGACCATAGCATCAAACATGAGTACCATGCCTTTTCGATGGAAACTGCTAGCTAACGTTAACAAGTCACACTTCATTATTAACCGTCAATACTGAGAAATCACCAATTAACTGCGAAATCATAAACTACCGTAGTGAAAATTTTCAACTATAAGTAATATCCTTCAAAGACAATAAAGTGAAAACTTATACCACAGTGGGGGAAAAAATAGGTAACAACTCGAATGAAAACCGACTACTAAATAAACCCTAAAATGGTGCCACCACAGCAACAATTAGAATCACTTGTATATGCCCGATGGAAGTGACGGATGTGCTACACAATGAAGAAATTTCGTTTCGCATGCGTTTACTTCGAGATGTATATGGTTAGAAGTACAAAAGGAGCCGAAAAAAAATTTTCCTTCTAAAGAGATTTGTTGTTCTAATAGCACGGACGTGAGGCTTCGGATACGCCTCTCCTTCTCTTTGAAGCGCTCGCTTGAATGAAAAAGCGGGTCCTAGCCACTTTCATAAGATCAACGCTCCTCGCCCTAATGAGGCGTTACGCAAAAACCATATGCAAGTTCATAGATATGGATACGACAGAACAAAAACTATACACGGATAGAACAGAACTCATACGGCAAATATAATCAGCATTTACGTATTACCTGGCATTATTACTGCTGTCACCACATCAAGTGCATCTGATCGCTATACGTCCCATTTTCCAGCGTGCTCTTTCGCCACCATCAGCACAAAAAATCGGTGCTCCAGGATCTGCCAAAATACCAAACATCCATCTAACAGCCTACCTAACAATTTACTGGACGAACAGAGTTCCTTAGAGCAACTGGAATGCATCCTCCCTCCTCGAAACAAAACCTCCAGATGCATCCCGGTGAATTGCTGAAAGTCTAGGAATGATGCGACGCTAAAGCATCTCGGTGAGCAATTCCAGGAATCTGGTTGAGCAGCTACAGCCTAAATGTGCACCATGCAAATGTGCTTAATCACATCGCTGGTACCGTATTCATCAATAAATACAAACTGCACAATTTCATATATATTCGACTACCCTCACGAGCAATGAGAAGAGAAGAAAATAAACAGTAAATATGGACAAGTTCCATATACATATATTCCATTAATAGTGAACGATTCTCACTAATTAAGTAAATGAGATCTTGAAAAGATCAATGATTGCGCTAAACTCCAAGAAATTATGACCACAGAGGACTACGACCTAATACACAACAAGGACAAGCTGGCACTAAGCGCGGTTGGCATCTAAGCATTCATTCGTGACATCTTCAATTAGCGCTTATTCCTGAGTAATTTCAGTCGGTATGTCAATAAGTTGCTCGTCTTCACTCCCTTCTCATTATCAAATGCGGAGGAATTATTCGGTGTCACAGTATGCTGTAAAAAGACCTCTAAGGGCAAAATAAGTCAAAATATATTCGTATCAAATGAAGAAAAAGTGGAGAGTACGGAGTGATTTTTTGCAGAGAATGTGGAGCGGTGAGCAAATATGACAACGCAATAACTGATGCAGTAGCACCAATCAATAAGTAACCCTTCAGAAGCACTAACATCTAAATTCAGAAAAAAAGAATGCAACTTCGTAAATCTCTCAGAAGAATCACACTTCGTTAACTTCCTAGAAAAACAATGACCGAATTATTTGCATTTTACATGATGACTTCTGAAATGTGTTCCACAAAAAGTTCTTTTGAATTAAAAGTAAAATCATTCCACTGGGAAAACCGAATCACCGATAAGATGAAACACCTCTTAATTGTTTCTTTCTCAAATGCACAAGTGAGCAATCGGACGATATATTCATTACTTCGGAAACAAAATCTGTGCACTCTACTACGCACAATCAGCAACGTATTTGGCGTAAACAGAAAAATGAACTCAAAGAAGATGAAAAAAACAAGGGAAGATTAGGGCACAATTACGATGCCTGCTGGTTGAATGCATGATATATCTCACCCTTTTTGTCAACATCACACATACTTTAGCTCAACAAAGAAATTTCAACACATACACTACGCATCAGTTAAAATGAAATAAGATGAAATAAGCGGCTCATTCTGAAAAAAAAAGTAAGAAAATTATCTATCTAAGGCAAAAAAAAAGGATTTTATGAGGTTCATGGTATGGGCGAGTTTGAAGAAATATCTAAGCTGCTAGTGAAGCAAATGTTAGGTTGTACACTCGAGTAAATAGGTAATAACACGACTCGACTACATACGGCTCAATTGTTTAGTTACTTAGTCCCTGCGTAAAGCAACAGAATGACCTCATGTCACATGTAAAGAACAGCAAAACAAACAGTCATGAAGGCTGATTTTTTCGCCGCTGACAGAACTAATTCTCAGAATATAGAGCAATGACAGAAACGCCCTTCGCCGCGCCCTAACACGCTCGCTGATTTGCGCGTTCAACACTTCTTTTCGGCTCCTTTCTCGCTCATTAAATTTACCGCAGTGCTCACTGATCAATCGCATACTTAACTGACTCTTCTGATGGACTTCCTGTCAAGATGCTTCACCGAGCAAAGAGTGGATCAGAAGGAAAACGCCTAACAATAGAAAAAAGTATGCGACACGTATGAGGAACGGAATGAAGTATGAGATTAGCATCTTCCTTGAATAGATCCTTTAATGTGATCTAACGCTGATAACAGGATTGAAGATGGGACGGTTTTTCTTGGAAACTGGGTAAGAGGAAGGGAAATGGAAAAATGAGACCTACTTGCCTATTACTCACTGAGAAAAAAAATCAAATATCCCGGAAGATCCCCATTAACATCACAACAAGCCTTCGCCACTATGCTACCGTCAAGAATGTACCTGAAGAATCGCGCAAACACGTTCATAGACGAGCCGCAATAATGAAGCACACTATCTCCGTTAAATAACTTTAAGATGAATGCAGTTGCCATGCAGAACATTCACACTGGTGCACGCTATCTTTCTTTGACGTACTTAGCGGAAAGACTTCACGAAATAGGCATCATTCTTTGGGAAGAAAAACACCACAAAACGAAGAAAAAATAGCGATTCAACGTCGCTGAGAAAGCCACACATCGCTTGAAATATTTCTCACGCATAACTCAGCATTAGCATGACCCCACAGCGTTGATGAAATCAATAACTAGCTTGCAAGCTCCATCATCCTAAAGGATAGGTATAAAGAATGTAAAACATTGCAGAGTTAGTCAACGAAATAAAACAAGTAAAAACAATCGTCACAAATAATCAAAAATTATGCAGAAAATTCTTCGATAGCAGTGACTCAATAACGCACTAGTAACTGCGCAAATTACTTCAAAAAAGACTTCCCGTTCGAGAAAACAGCCAAACAGATTCCTCAAAAGAAAACAAAAACCTTTAAACATACTCCTTTCTCGCTGCTCTTACTGCTGCTCGCCGTAGTCCTTGCATCTTCGACCCTAAAGTTTGCGAATTGTTATTCGATGCTTGTAAGAAACAATTTTTTAAACTTTTACACTGCTTTAAGACATACATCACCCATCTTACTGCAGTATTCTGCATGGCACCAACAACTTTAAATAAGCAAAACGAGTGGCGTATGCGAGGATTGCTCATTGAAGACAGGGGAGGGCGGAGGGGAAAGATAAGGTAGTATGACCAACTCTGGACGTTAGCAATTTGCCGATAGCACTAATGTCAAAACTGCAAAGTTCCTAAGGCGTCGAAAGCGCTCATTACGAAAACTGATAGATCATCAAAATTCTCCGACACCGGAAGTGAAAATTCGAAAGAAGCCAAGAAAATGTTTCACCTTCAAAGCATCTCTATACGCTAACTTTTTAAGTGCAAAGAACTAACAGGCTGCAAATTTCAATGCAAGCCATTCCAATAACGAACATTTATTCCGACTAATTTGAAGAATTCACAGTTTTCCCGATTACCGTTAGAGGAAAACAGCGAGAGAGAAAGCTGGATCCACTTGATCTTTTTCATGGCCACATCAGGCTGAAACTTTCTCGACGCGTTTGAGTGCGGAACTTCTAAAGCGGACGCATCGTGCCATGACTTTAAACCGCGAGTGAAACAATGAGAAAATTTCCGTAAAAAAGCAATTGAAGCGAGGCGATATAAGCCGAAAAAACTGCCCCTTAGTGGCATATTATTTCCCCTCCTAGTGCTTATTGCATCCTTCATGAAGAGTTGAAGCTTGAACCTTTTGCTCCTTCTGAATTCCTTCAACAGAAGTACCACAGCAATTTAACCAAACAGAACAACGTGCCCAACAATACATTGAAAGCCGTCAAATGACTCCACATGAGCAAATTAACTGCGGGATAGGAAAGAAGCATGCAGCATGACGCTCGCCAACAATGAAATATTTCACCAACGTGAGAGTCCTACGTCATGCTGCTTTGCATATTCAATAAGCACACAATTCGTAAGCAAAACGGAGGAAATGGACAATTGTTCGGGTCAAGGCAAAGTGGCCGGAAGAATCCCCAAGGAATTAGTTCTCAGATTGAAGCATACGCACTCTTCGGAAGATAAACTGCACACTTCTTCCTCACTCCGTTAGCTGCCTAACGCTGAACGACTCACTGCCCTCATTGTTTCCTTTGGCTGTGTTCAAATGGTGCGGATACCGATGAGTCCTTAAGAATTTACGTGTGGTATGGACATTTTCTGTCTTGTATAAAGCGTAATGTGAAGTAACCTTAGAGCCGACTGACAATAAATAAACATAAGTCGGAAACAACTGAAGCAATAATAATATCCATCAAACATTCGCAGCACAAAATGCCCCTTCAATAGTACCTACCTCAAATATCTATATCCCATTTCACGTTTCGTTGGCATCGATAAATGTGTTGCAGAAAAAGGTCCAGAAGACTTGAAAGGTGCCCCAAACTGCAACTAAAGTTCACTCCAACATGAGAAGGGGATGACAGCAAAAGCCAGTAGTTATTTTCAAAAACAGGGAAGCAAGTGGAATTCGATTTAAAAACTTCCCTCCCCATACCAACATTATTAAAACCTGATGCTCCGGATATCAAGCTCGGTGGATCCAAGACTACAGCGTAAGACACCTGGACATTACCCTACCCTCCCGACATACTCCGACTGTATAATGGAATATGCAAAACTTTCTTCTGAAGATTAAAAGCGTACCCCACGTGGTTAGAGCTCGTAGAGCTCGCCTCGGGCAATGTGGTCGTCAAATCGGTGGCTGTCTTCTTCGACTTGCTTATATATTTCTTCAAAAAGCCTGCAACATCTCGGACTTCAAAAAACCCTGTTATGTTATGATGGCACATTTTATGCCACTAATACAGCACCAATAAGTTTTGCAAAAAACAAACGAAAAGAAAAACCTGTCGCTTCCTCGTCGGTGCACTGCAAAACTGAGATGTTTTTTTCTTGAATCACTGCAAACAGAATGTGTTGACGCATGTGAAATTTATCGCTGAAGACAAAGGCAAACTGATTTCGTCTCGAAACAATTCAATTCGCAAAATGAATACCATCAGAAGCAAGAGCGCGACAACATAGAGACTCATCAATGAATGGAGTGATTCCAACACTCAAACGTTCCGATAATTTCGCTAATGAAAGCAGTTTCGAACATAAATAGCCGCTGCAGCGTTCACAAGGGGTCTTTCAAGGTGGAGAAATCTTGCACGACCCTACCTACCAACTTTCACATTCTGCAGAAGGATATTGATGCATCCGTGTATATCGGAGGAAAATGTGTAGTCCATGGGAAACAATTAAAACAATGTGCGCAGTCCTACAAACATTCGTTTCCACAATGATTTAGCGCGTAAAATGCCTCTGTTATCGTAAAGTAGGTGCGTCAATATTCCAGAAGGGTTTACAAGCTTACAAGAGCATCTAAACCTTTAGAGAGGGCACGCATTCTGCAATCGGTCCTGTGAATGCACTACTATACGCCAGCTCAACTGTCAGCTGTGGACAACACACGAGTGCACTTCAAACCGTTTCAATTATAAACGACAACTGATTCATAATCAGTGGAGTTCTTTCACAAAGACCATTCGCATATTCATTAAACCTTCCAACCTCTCAACGATAAGTCCCACAATGCCCGTAATTCAATCCGATCAAGAAGCGTCCTCATTCACAATCCTCAACAGCAAACAACACCAACAAGCAAGCTTTATGATTAATAAAGATTCAAGAAAAAGCTTTCGAAAATTGTTTTCAAAATCGATAGATAAATAGTAGTAGCTAAAAAACGCTCTATCATCAAAAAACAAAACCCCATCTTTTCTCTCAAATCACCATCGGATGAACTGCGCCAGCTGCTTCGCTATGCGTAGTAAAGGATCACAGAGATCCCTCTCTAATCAAAAATAAGGCACAATCCTCATAATGCCTATGTCGCAAAGATAATTGCTCTAATTTATTTATCTACTACAGCATGAAATATTTTTTACTTTGCGTTTACCTCTCATCTCATGTGCACTATTCGAAACTGCTATTCTTCTTTCAATCACCATAAATACCAGCTTTACGACGACACTACACAAGCCGTCGAAAGAGAAACATCTCTTGCGATGAAAACTAATAATCGGTGCTCATAATCTTATATGCAATATTTAAATCTCATGGACGCAATGAAGCTAGATAAGGCTTCTTCAAACTGAATTTGGTAAAGCAACACCATTTTGCGTAACTGATATGCGGCGTTTGAATGCAATAACACAATCGCTAAGTGCTCACGCAGTAATATGTCTATGAGAATAGGAAAGTGTAACGCTGTGAAATTTAATAAAGAAGCGTTTTTGCTTCAATTATAAACCAAACGAGTTGAGAAGTGTTCTACAAGAATGTTGTGTTAAGAACTGAAACTCATTACAGTTATACAATAAACGAGAATTGATTATGAAAAAGTAATCTGCATATGCGATCGCAGTCTCACAAATCGTTCATATTTCACTCTTCTTGAATGCAGTGATTAGTGAAATGTGAAAATAGTGAATGCAGTGAAAATTAGTGTGAATTAGATGAATGCATCAGTGATTAGATGCAATGAATGTGCGAAAGCTATTTAGGGATTCTTTTGGATGACGTCAAAGCCGATGAGGAGTACTCACTCTAGTTCAACTTTCAATACAATCAGCCGTCAACGAATGCCACTTCCGCCAATACTCTTTCACATCCCAAGCATGCACCACCACGTCAATGCAATGAGTAAAAACCGAATACAACAAACATCCTTTCACATCACACCAACAACCACGAGTCAAGGATAACATTACGGGGAATTGAAACACTTCCAAATCAATAAACCAAAAAGTGGTTTTACGAGAAAAAGTCCAGGAATTCCGATTGCTGAACCTCTTTTTTGGGCTTACTGTACTGGACGTATCCTGCGAAAATTTCGTCCTCGGCGGAACCGCACATAAGAGTGACTTTGCAACCACGGCGCAGAATACGCTCAAGTACCAACCTCCTAAATTTTATTCGAATCGACGCAGTAGATCTAGGAAGGGAAAAATGAGAGGGGGGGGGGGTCAGATAAACAGACCTCCGCATTTTAAAAACACGTTTGGAAAAATACATTGTAATGCTTCGTGGCAACCACGACAGTGGAAGGACGGTGATGAAACGAGCAAAGACAAACTGAAGTTTTCTGAGAAGATAATGCAACATGATAACTCTGACCTTAAGAGACTTTCTTCAAACACTCATGTTGCAATATACAACTCAAAAAAGTTGTGGATGAGTCACTGAGCGCTTTCACGCTTGCTTAAGTTTGCAATCTTTTAAACATCTTATTCCACGCAACTTATTTTGGAAAAGTAATTTCATGTGCGGAGCAAAAAAATTTTTTAAAGCAAAAACTCAGCGGTGAGGCGGACCGTGATGGCTTCAAGCATAGTGCCCATGTGGCCCAAATCCAGCATCACGACCCTCCCAAAAACAACAGAATTCATTAACAATTGCAATTAGCCAACTTGTCTTCCTTTATATGTTGTGCAATTCTGCAACGCGAACGATTTATGCATTCTCTATAGAGGATAGTATGGTTAAATAAAATATTTCAATGCAATACTTAAAAGCAGCGCAACCAGAAAGGAATAGTGAAAACGCTGTGATACGAGTTGTTCTCCTCTCCCCCATTCCCCGTTCATCTCTCCTTCTCAAACCGATCGAAGGAAAATGGTAGGTACAAATGGAAAGCTAATTCTGCGACGTCTATACATTACGTGAACGATTGTTAAAAAACCCAATGCAATCATCAGCAGGCTACAACGACATGCAATCAACTCCACTAGCGCTCATTCTATGAAACCTTCAGAATAGCTTCTTAAGTGCAATATGCAGAACGAAATAATGCAAGGATGATCGAGTGGCTCCCAAATCACGGAGAAGATCCTACATACTACACATAATTTTGCAACTTCGACAACTTTAAAATACGAAAGAACCTTATACATGCACATATCGGTTTTAATTTTGCTCGCAGAAGTGCTAAATCACTCGATTCCTTTGAAAGTACTTGTTCAATGTTCGCAACCTGCCTGCAATAGTTTTCGCATCCGTCGGTCAGCACCTCTACCAAGTTTCGCGTTTGAAAAATCCTCTCTCTCTAACACACACACGCACGCACGCACACACACACACGCAGACACGCACGCACACACACACATACACGCATATGCACACGTACCCGGCATATAAAGGTTGAAAAACACACACACACATCGCTTAAAAAAGATGAACTTTATGCGAATATAACCTGCATGCAGAGAGAATTTCTATCATACGCTGTTGATTCGAATATGATCTTCACACACACCCTCTAACAGAATTCAAAGGATGGCTAAAAGCAGGCGCAACGCACTTCGGCCGTCGTTGCCTGAATATCGCCAAGGTTTCATTGCACAGGCTTCATATGAGTTTTGCTACAGCTGCTATCAGTGCTCCGGCGCAAATCGCATGCACTTAGCGCAGAATAAATGCCCACGCATTCCAGCCAAGCGGTCATATGGTTGAGACATAACGCAATGGGACATCTGCACGCACTAATTTATACTTCCACAAATGTGTGAAGACGTCTCTGGAAATCATAGCAACGAAAGCATCATATGGCAAATGTGGAGGAATGGGATGGTGGGCAAGAAGAGCTATTCGGCTCACTGCGGAGATATCCCTACTTCAAAAACTGGCTTAAAACTTATTTGTCGCCAACACGTGATACCACGGGGGAAAGCGTGTCGCATAGACTCGAACTGTTCATAACGACGTCGAAGAAGAAAACTGAATGCCTGAATAACAGATGGATATAAGATTTTCTTTAATTTAGCGAAATATAACGCTGCAAAAACTGTACCATAAGGATGGCGGAGGAGATACGCACACTAGATAATGCCCAATTTGGCAGAGCATCGTTGCTAAAGTGCTATTCAAATCGTGCTGTATGAAAACGTTTCCTATATAAGAAGCACAAAGGAAACACGTAAAAGGCGACGAAGTTTCCAAGCGGAAAAGGAGCTTACCAGACGATTCGGATTGGCTGTGAGAAAAATCGTTAACGGGGACTTCAGAGGAAGTCAGACTGCTTTGCGAGGCATGCTTCTTCCTCTTTCCTGGTAACCACAACGCCAGTTTTTGACGGCCAAGAGACGCCGAAAATGGCATCTGTGTATTCGTTGATGTCGGCGTCGTTACCGCCGCCGCTGCAGATGAGCTGCTGTCGCTTGCTCCCGGTGATGGCTAAAATGTGGATTAAATTCAAACTATATGCCAAACTCACCTATACAAACTAACAAGTATTGGAAAGCACTAACCAAGCAATCAAAACGAAGAAAAAAAATCTGCTAGCGAAAAAGAGTTGAAAACAGCAGATATAAGGCCCAACAAGAGGTGACACAGCAAGATAAGGTAGCTAAAAGACCAGCTGGTAAAAATCAATGAGAGAGGAAAACCAAAAACAATAGCTTTAATCATTAGTGGCTTCCGGAAGATAGATAATAATGACTCTACGCAACCAATCCATTTTCATTTGACCAATATCACTTGTTTGTTTTTGTTTTTGGCAAAAAGGGTTGCAGCCAAATGAAACGGCACACGACAATCGGGCAGAGGACCTCCAGTTGGCTTCCACTTCAGACCTCAACTGCCACATGTGCTGGCCACTTGTTCTTGTGACGAATAGCATAGTGGGACTCTTATTAGATAGAGAGACACAAATGAGAGAAGTGCACTCTCAATCCATGCTTGAATTCTGTGACGAAAAATACAGTTGTCTAACCTACCCTGATTCACGGTGAGGTCATAAACTTCATACATCATAAACACCAAACGAGAAATTTGCACTTTCATTGATGTCGTTTCGGAGGCAAAATTAGTAGGGCACATCACTACATCATGTGCACTTCTTAATACTAATCTAATTACTAGTTACAACATCAAGGCATTTTATAACTACTAGCGGCAGAATTTTATGGGCGAAGTGAGGAAACAAGGCGATTTTTCTCTTCCAGTTGAACAATAATTTCCTCTGCACGTAAGAGGAAGCAAGAAGACACCGACCATTGAAACGAACAAATGTTACCTGGTTGTGTGCGTTGCTCCATGCGTCGACTGCATGACTGTCCAAGCCAAGCAAATCGTGCGCGGTGGCCGGCAGAGGTTCAGGTTGGCTCATTGAATGTACAATTGTCGACGTATTCGAGAAAGAAGGCGCCGACGTGCCGCCTGCCGTTGTGCTTTCGATGACAGTGTCCAACTCCTCGAACACCACCACTTCTATAAACAACAACTCTCCGATAAACCAAATGGTTACTAAACAATAAACCGCCCTGTACAGAAAGATCAAACACAAAATGATGCACCATCTTTCCGAAGTATAAAGATCTGCGAAAGTGACACAAGAAATGAGTATGCAGCGAGAAAATCTTTTGCCTTCTCTACACATGGAAAACTGAAAACCAAGAGAAAAATAAAATGGATCGCAGTAGCCATTTCTTAAAACATTTTGAAGTTGAGAATTAATATACAATTGTTTATAAAAATGGGGTACTTTTATACGCCAACATGATCCTCTTCAAAAAAATCACTTGCGATAAGCCCCTCAAAACGTCGATAAATATTAACCTACGAACTACTTCCACATTTTCCACGAACAAACAACCAAACAGCTTTTTTCAAAAACGATTACGACAGCAAATAGGATAAATAGTTCGGAGGGGCAGTAGCGAGCAATGGAAGGGGAATTCGCCAGGTGTGAGTGCAGAAGTAAAACTAAAAAACGTTGATGAGAACTGACATTCGCTCTCAGTGTTATGTACAATGCACAAAAGCCACAACCAGTTCTTCACCCTACTCGCCACCATTCAGTTTTTGTTTCAAAAGCGCTTGCAACACGCTTCGAGCCCAATCAAGCGTATCAATCCACATTAAACAACAATATTAGCAAATCTCCACAAAATTCCCTTCTCAAATTTTGTATTAAACATAAGTGCTAAAAGTCTCACGAGCATCATTCTCTCTCACTAACCAGAAATTCATTTGCAGCAATCACCCGAATCAATCCGACTCCCGCCCTATTCATATTTATATTTTCATATTTGTAAATAAACGCTCAAGACATCGACATGCTCGAATGCTCGTCCTTTTCACTACTGCCTGCTGGTACATAATTCGTCCCTTTTTCCGTGAAACTATGGCTCCCCCTAAACACAGAGCCTTCTACAAATGCGTCAAAACATACTTGTGATGATGGAACCTGAATGCATTTTTTTGACTTCTACGGATCACACGCTGACTCCTGACAATCACTCCCTCCGAAAAAAGCTGTGGCGTATCGTCATCAACACTGGCAATCGCCCACGACCATCACACCCCTTTGCAAACTAGACCACACATAGTGATAAGAAATGAATGAAGCAGTACTTTTAAAAAGTCCAAACAAGCTGTTTACCTGGTCTGTCTTTGCCAGTTCCTTTTGTTTCCACAAATGTCATCATTATGTCGCCGATATCGATCCGGTCGATCGACTCGCGATATTGAGAATATACCTGCAGTTCGTCATAGGTGATCGCACGCGCAGGTAAAAGGTGATAATTTTCCCGTGCTGCGATAAGCTGATACGGCTGCTGACGAATATTAAATGCACGATGACGAAGACAGTTTACCTAATACTGCCCAGACCATGTCATCACAGCAGAAACACTCAAACGACGCGGAAAAAAGAGAGTGCTCGCTAATTTCAGCAGCGCAAAAAGGAAGCATGCGATGGAAGTTGCCTAAAAACGCTGTCTTCAAATCTCTTTTGGCGAAAATAAAAGATAAAGGAAACCCTGAGATACTTCAAATACAATCACATAATAGCTTCCTTGCTTTCGTTTATATCTCTATTATCCTTTTTCATCACCACTACTCTCATTCAAGCCTCGTTACTTTACCCAGCACGAATCTCAATCCTCTGTGTGCCATCTCATCCCGCGATTCGCACTGTCACTGAGCATAAAAGGATAGCGCATTCTTTGTGAACATCAAGAACATTCCCTCCGATGATGGCACAAATCGCCAACGCCGAATGAGTAATCTTTAATTTGGCGGGTTTGGCTTTCACCGACGAACAATATCAGCATGCTTGCAAGCGAGTCGTTGAAATGTTTTAGTAATTTTTTTTGCTGTTTCACCTGTGCAGTTGAGTTGATGCATGCAGATACGCATGCTTGTGCACAAGCACAACTGCACTATCAAACGTGTCGGTCGACGAAGTGATCTCCTGTGAAGTGTAACAAAAAAGGAAACGCACTTCACAAAACAAACATCACCTCACCGAACTAAATTTGCAAATTGCTTGCAAAAAAAGCAAGTGCATCCCTACAAAGCAGGCTATTCAACTAACTGCAATTCTCATTAAACAATAAGGCAGCACAACCACACAATGCCTATGCAGCAATAAACCAGTGATCATGAAGTAGCCGATTTACAGCACCAAAATTCGAAGTACCACACTACCAAATCAATTTACGACCCTCCTCAACAGTAGAGAGAAAAGGAGCTTAATAATCACACACTCGCCAAGACAATTTGCCGGATACGTATGCACGCATGGATGAATATGGAGATGGGGAGGAGAGAAGAATGGGGGAAGTGAAACCCAGCGAAAAATTTACGCTCGTCACTGAAAGTGTGGCCAGAAATGCAACTGCTCTAAAGAGCAAATTCTTGTTTTAAATTTACTCCGATAACCTAACTTCCGTTTGAAGTATAAGCGTCTTCATATGTTTTCTGATCGGAAGCAGGGAGGGGATGGGATGGGGGCGACAAGGTGAGCATACTTACGGAACAATGTGAGACGCTCTCAAAGCGGTAATTCTTTTGATGCGCATAGAAATGCGATGCTTAACCTTAAAAAGCCACGTATTGGATCGATCAGCCTACGAATATTCACAAACCAACGTGCCTCCTATACATATAGATGTACACAATGCATATATATATATATATATATATATATATATATATATATATATATATATATATATGTATATATATGTATATATATATACGTATACAGGAAGAGATGGACAGAGAGAAAAAACCCTGCTATAATGGCCACTACGATTTCGTTCCCTTTCCTCTGTTCACCTTCCTCTTAAAAGAAAGCCCTTCCTTCTCCTCCACCAAACCATAGTACATCTCCTTCCTCCATTCCTGCAAAGGTTTATAGACCTCTCCTCCTTCAAATATAGCCTCTCCTTTGAAGAAGCCTCTTTGTAAGAATTCTCGTAAATCACTCCCTCTCAAACTTGCTTCTCTGCGCCTCCTCTTAAGACCTCATTTCGTATATGCTCCCGCTGTATCTTTTATTCTTAAAATTCCATTCTGAAAAAGAAACTGCTTGCTCAGGCTGATGGTCATTGCCAAAATCCAACTGCAGTCACGAAACTGAACTTAGAAGACTTTTCGTCTAGTGCTCAGGAAGTCTTTAGATATAGTATCCCTCCTTCAAGGCTCATTAGGCCATGCATCGCTGCTCTCGATCTGCGCTTAACAATGCATCTGGCCTTCCATTAAACGCGCTTTTACCAACTGCAAAGGTCAGTTAGACGTGCAGATGGACGGTTGCCAGCTGGCTGCCATACTCGCATGCTCACAAGGGGTCCGCCGCACTCGCGCATTTGCCGCTTCACGCTTCGAAGTCATATGCGGGCAACTTTTTCAATACTTCCTTAGCACGATGTGGCGGATATTTATGGCAAAAAGATGTAAAAGCTGAGATGGAGCGTTCGATGTGTATCGGAAATAAAAAGCCACTGCTTCAATACTATGTTAGATCCCTTCGTCAATAACCACATTGAAACACCGCTCCATCAGACCGCCACTCAAAAACCTTTAAATATACGTACAACCAAGAATGGCAGAGATTCCAGGGGAAACATTACACGGTTATAACATACATTATAGGACGGGACCCCTGCCCATGTCGGAGTGAACCACATGCTTTCGCGGAGCCGATGAATTTTTCTCATCTTAAGTCCACTTCGGGAGCAGAGGTCACAGCCCGTGCGGGGCCGGAGGCGCAGGAAGGGTTAGGAGCGAACTCAAAACGCTACAGCATGCTAACATGAAACGGAAAAATGGGGGAGGGGGGAGGGAAGGGAAGAGCGTGAATCTAGAATACAGTGAAGGCGTTCTCAATAATACCTGAAGCGAAGCAGTATCTCGCCTTCAAACACGAGCATATCAGTAACGAAGATGCAATATTAATAGCAGTATAGCATCACTGAGTGCATAATGCGATAACTGACGTGCATACATGCATATCAATGAGGAAAAGAGCAGCTATGAAACCTGGGACGAGGCGGCAGCCGTGTCATCGGCGACCCTCGCAAATGAGCCAAGAAACGCTTTCATTTGCTGCAGAAAGGCCTGGTCATGGGCCTGGAAAGCGTGTGCTGCTTTCACCATCTTTTCCTCGAATTCATCTCGAACGCGGCCATACTTATCTATATAGGCACGATACTCGTCACGCGATTTTGTCACCTTACTCTCTGCCTAAAAAATGCCATAGACATCATAATAACGCAATATGATAAATTCATTACCACTTGCTCCATGGAAAGTAGCTTCCCAGAGACGCAGATAACGACTGCCTAACTCCCCCGGATAAGAGGAATGTATGGGGTTCACCGAGATAACCGTGCATATAACTAGTGCCACAGCTACAAGTCAACACATCGTTTTCGATCGAGAAGAAAAAAACTATCGAAGAAGCAAACCAATCGATACCTTTTACTGGTTCAATGCAGTAATATAAATCAATTTGGAAAGAAGGGTACAGCCACAATGCGGTATTCTTGTGCGCTGGAAGAAGTGCTCCACATTGCCGGCAATTTGTGGTGGTGCAGCACAAAAATAAGAATAGTTTTTAAAATCTAGCATTCGGGACAATGTTACGAAGAGATCGTGCGGCACCCTTCACAGCGTTGCATCAACAACACGCTCACCATAGTTTTGTCAGCAAATATATGAAAAATGCGAGACATTTTTCAGGAAAAAAAACGAATGAGTGCAAAAAGAATGGACCATAAAAGATACCACTCTGTGATCAGCTTGTTAAGGAACTCTTGTTGGATAATACAATCGCCATTTCGGTGCTTCGATTATTGAGGTGCGCGAGCACAATTAAACGCTTGTGAGAATAGAGTTTATCTTGCATCATTTTCAGTGCGACTTGCAAAACACCATTAAAAAAGCTTATGAAACGAGTAATTTGCAAACTGCAAAAAGAAAAAACAGATGTACAACTCAACGCCGCAATTTTATAGAGAAAGCTTTAAAAGTTTCATTTTTCGTGAAGGTCAAACTGTACAGATTACCTTAAGGATTTCTTTCGACGTTCCGTTCTCCTTTTTCAGCCTCTCCAATTCAACACAACGCTGTGCGTATGTTTCTTTAGACTGAAAAAAAAAACGCCTAAGAATCCTCCTCACAAAAATGACTGCAAAACAGACTGCTTTCAGAATGTCATTTCAACAAAGATCGTCAGTGAATCGTCATTTGGCTCTTTGGATAGCACCTTTGACCGAAATAGTGAGACCTTATTTGGTGGTTTAATGTGAGCTTCGGTAGCCACAAGAAGATGTGTAGGGGGGATAAGGGAGGCCGATGGATGGGAAATGAGGCGATGCAATTCTTCTTCATAAACCTATCCGTCAAACACATACATGTGAGGGAAGAGATATCATTCACCACCGTCTTGTAATCAACGACTCAATAAGAGTTTGTTAACGATGAGATCTCCTGAACGAATCGAAATGACAAAACTCCATCTGAGATCGAAGTATTGTGGCCATTCACCACTCTTCGTCTTCCAACTGAGTGGGAAGGTAATTCCGCAAGTTCCAGTAAATTATCGCAATTCGCCCGATTTTTTTTTTCTCACCATGAAATTGCCAAAGTGATACCAATTTTGACTCATTAAAAAAAAAGTTAAGACATAATTTTTTTTTCTCTCTTTTCGTTCCAAAACTTAACTCGCCTCAGTTTACTCAGCTTTTTAGTCGTATTATATCCAGCAACTTCCCCATCCGTTATTCCATGATACTCCAGTGCACGTGAATAATCTCTCCCCACTTTCACCCAACTTAGTTTTGAATAGAATTTTTCACGAAATTAAAGGCGCAAGAATTACTATATAAAGGTCGCAGCAAAAAAAAAGCATTTCTGAGTTCCATTAAAAGTTGCAATCAGTGATGTTTTACCTGTAAAGGAATTCGGATACAATCACGCTTTCGCCCTCAGAAACCTGTGTTATCTTTTATTACGGAAGCGTTTTAGTATTATCCCAACACATTTTCTAAAGAGAAAGGAATTAAACCAATAGCCGCTGAGGCACAATACCACCATGACATAAACTCCCAAACGTAACTTTCCGTTCAACTTATGGCAAGCGAAGATAATAAAAATATTGAAGAGATTAGTGGAGTGAGTGGAAAGAAGCTAACGGTTTCAAGACGAGCTAGACTAGCTGAGAATTGTTGAGACAGTGCAAATGCTTAACAGAATTTCGAATTTGCAATTGTAACACCCGATTCGCAAGAAAAAGCCAGTAAGGTGAATTTCTTTTAAACATCATCAATGCCTTTCAACAGCTTGATTATTACAGTTCTTCTAGACCCACTTCATAGAGTTCAGCGAGTGGATGAAGCCAAAAAGTTTTCTTTAATATTACAGAATTACTCCAACAAGTCTGACTATTACTATGCTTAAAAATTGCCTGCTTTTAGCCAAAAACTGAACTAAGAGCGTTTCAGCAAAATTATCAGTTTTATCAACTTGGGCACTCGCCCAGAAACCATTTGCTGCTTTCACGGCTGTTGATGAGATCAACAGAGATCCTGTTGCCTACTTTCAGATAGCCAAAGGCCACCAAGCATGGTTTGGAAACCGCATCCGGTATCCAAGGACCACCAACGCGATACTAGCAACTGCTTTTATGGCCAAAAGCCAGCAAACTGGTGCTGTTAGCTGCTCCTGACAGCCACAAGCCACCAAACGTATGCCAGTATTGGCTTTTGGCAGCCGATGGTTACTAGAAATACCTTTCAGGGTTTATTATTTCCTCAAGATTGGTTGCAGGCGCTGGCTGGAAATCGACTGCGGATGGCGGGAAGCTGCTTCTTCCTATTTATGAGGAGACGATGCCAAGAGAGGTTGGATTCCTATCTATTGTTGGATTCTATCTATTCTATTCCTATCTATTCCAATCGGCTCCCATTCCTCCTCCTTTATCTGAAAGATGTTAGAGAAGCGACGTCATTGCCAAGCAGCAACCTTCAGGGAGGTTGGAAACTGCTCAATGCACTACTTCAAATAACCTTTTGAAGACAAGTAGTAGTCGTCTGCATAAGATTGACGGCATCCACCACGTCCTGCTCCTTTACTCTTTTCCGTGAGCGCACCAAATCCTCATGATATTTGACCACCTGTAAAGGTATTAGACAGTAAATTGCCAAGACATCAGGCAAGAATGAAACATGTTCGAGTCAATCACCATCAGTGGTCATTCAGTTGAAATTAATGAACACACAAATTTTAAGGAAAAAACCACTAAAACAGTGAAATATATTTTTGAATGAGGCAATAATTCAAAGAGAACACGTTCTAACAAGATATCAAGTGGAAGAATTTTAAAAAAAGAAGGAAAACAAAAATGGATGAAGTACATAAAAAATCACATCTTTAAGTAGTTGTTGCAATGCGGCGAAGAATGACGACTGAATTTCAGCGAGTAATTCCAGTGTTCCCTTTGTCAACTGCCAAGAACTCGCAAATGCATCACCCGATGAACTCAGACAACTTGTCTGAAATATTTCAATTGTATTTGCCATCAACAAATCGCTCACACAGAGATACGCCAATAACAAACATTAATGAGATGCTATATTAACTGCCAACGAAACCTCTCCAATATCTGAGTGAGTGACAACTCTTTACGGCTTTTCTGCAACGCTGCACAATGCAAACACAACAACATTCGTAGTATGACGATTGAAAAAAACAGCGCATACTTCACTTATCACTCAATTAATAACCATTCAGTAACTCGTCGTTCATTTGATCGTCTGCTAAAGGGAATGGAGTCCGTCTGAAGACAGTGAAGATCATGAAGAAGAAAAAGATGACTGCCGATCACCTTTCACAAACCTGCTCAATTACTATATAAGGAAAGAAACTACAAAAGCGAAAAGCAAAACTTGGAAAGATCCAACACAGCGTCCAGCAAGGATACTCATACAAGCAAACGACTTATCCAAAGAAGGCTAACTAAACTAATAATAACTAAAGCAAAAACAATAAATAAACTGTAAGATTTTTTGCGCGATCGACGGCATTCGCTATTACAATATCCTTAGAAGTTAATGCAGCAGAAAAAAAAACACGCTTAATGGCATCGCCACGGATATACATTCATTTTGCAATGCGCTAGAATCAACGTCACCTTGCCGAATCCATATTATCAATCAACCTCTACATTACGCCGACATCTCATAGTGTTACCATTTATGTATAACGAGTAAAGAAGAAAGCAAACCTTTAAAATACATTTAGCGAGGTACTTGCCATTTTCCTCTTCAAAACTCGCTCGATCTTTCAAGAATTGGGCCAACTCCTGTACTGATTCCTCACCCTGCTTGAGGTTCTCGTATAAAACGTGGTAGCCATGGTGCTTTTCGCCCTGAAACATCTCTTTACCTTTTTGGTATCAATGCTACAGCAGAAATTGGCCAGCAGGACAAAAAATGGGGTGGATAGGACTCTTTCGGTGTGTACTCCGCTGGCTAGCGATCGTAAAAACAAAAAACAAAAGAAAAAAACGAACCCAAAAATGTTCGGCGTAATCCACAGTGACCATTGTGGAGGAAGACGTGAAACATCGACTTGCAAATAGAAGATCACCGTGACAGCAGCAGTCTCACCCCGATGGCACCTCAGCAAACAACGATAAAACCGTGGCACGGAACTGCTGCACCGCCGCTGAACGTTTAGATAATCATTACCACTCTCACAACAAAAAAACAGTAACTGGTCGAGCACAAAGATCACAAGACGTCAACACAACATGCATGACGGAGAATTAGGGATATCCTAAGGACTTTATATACATAAATAATACCGTACAATATGGTGGTGATAATCTAATGAGCAATTAATGCTGAGTGGAGCAAAAGTTAGAGCGATAAAATTTACAAACTGCTTGCAGCCTAACTTAGAAACAATTAACGTTGCATCCAACTTAAAAACTTCAGTCCACTGAAACCAGTTAGTACGTATGAAAAAGGAACTTGCATGATATGCCTTTTTGTATGCACACAGCTCATCAACCAGTTTCGCAAATTGCTATAAAAAGAGATGTCGAACAACCTCTTCACATGTACACTCCGGTCGTCTCGCTCTCATAATTCAAATGATCTGCTTGCATGTACAAATGTATTAAACAGAAGATTCTAATATCCTGATCTGATCAGAAGATTTTTAAAAATATTGATGTAATAAATGAACAATTTCTTTTCTGCTTTTCTGATCCGAGCGGTAAAGAATAAAAACCAGCTTCTGTGAGATCACATGACCTTTCCCGACCTTTAATAGTCTACAACTGGCTCCGAAATTGACGAAACAATTGGAAGTACTCGTATGGGAATTAACCTGAGGTTCACTTTACATCTATCAAATTTTGTAACTATAGTCTCTGTAACTGCAAACTACCTGAGGGAATCCGAGTTTAAAGTGCAGGGCAGGTACACGTGCAACTGTGATGGTGCCATAACGCGCTATGAAAGTGAATAGACAGATTCCAATTCAGCAAACACGTGATTACACCAACACCTAGTAGCTATACGCATGCGACTGTACCGTATTCAACAGATCCACTATGGTCACAGTTACGGAACAGGTGCAAAATTTTACCAAGTTTAGCAATACGGAGATGCACAAGCATCAGAGGTAGGAAACCTTCACACCCTTCCAACCTTCCCCCTCTTAGCAACCATGCAGAAATCAGAAAACAATAAACAACCTGTAGAAAGTAAGCGAGGAAGAGCATCTAAAGAACTGACACGATATGTGCTTTTAACTTTATTCATATGACCCATCACTTTCATATGCTACAAACACATTATAGAAGTTGTTCTCGTGAGCTGACCGCTGGTGAACTCTGCAATTTTTTGTCATCTTTAAATACCTATTTTCATAACGAATAGATAAACGCAAAAAAATGGACACAAAAGATTTCTCTACAGTCTACATCGTGCCCATCAGAATTTTAAGCTTTGGTTTCATCCATATTCCTGTTGAAAGTACAGCAAGGACAGACCGACAAAAGCATGCAGACAAACAGACGTGATGCAGCTAGAACGTGCTTTACAAGAAAAAAAACGCAAAGACGATAAAAGAAGCATCGAAGCGGAAAATAGCGATGGGGAAATTCGTTCAAAAAACGATAAAAGAAATTGCTGAAATGACGTCGGACGTGAAACAACCATACTGCAGCTAAACTGTGCATGATACAAAACTTTTTTCAACGCTTGAAGTAATTAGGTGAAATTTTGAGGATTGAGACACCTGCGTAAAAATTTGTCGATAGTTCAGAGAGAGGAATGGCAAACAGTCAACATCTGCACACACCCACTGGATCCCCACCTCACCACCGAAGTTTGGCAACAAAGGTGACAGACATAAAGCGCCCAACATCATCAATGTAATCCTAAATCTCGAATCGTCACCATCATTACACGCACACGTAACAGCTGGCGTATCTCCATTCATCACACAGTTCGCAGTCGGATGGCTCGGCATGCAGTTTGTGATAGCGAACAACTACTGGTAATGGCAAACTTGTTGCGAATTGCGAGTAGAGAAGGGAAGGTCAGGCGATGAAAATAAGAGCAAACGTACATGGGGCAGCTATACCGGCCCAGACATACTGACTAATACAACTTGCATTAGAGACGCCGAAACCGAAGATGGGGAATGGGGGATTTGAGGAGGTGGGGGTAACAGGGGACGGGCAGGAAGGTACTGACGCTCTCAGTCACAAAGAATCACGTAGTCGTAGTGAAGGTGTGATAAAAATTCGAAGGTATTATGCCACACCAATCTCCACGCACGTTCAGAAATGTTGCCGCGATGCGCCTGCGTTAATCCCATGGTTATATGGACCTGGATTAAATACTGCCTAGATCCCGATCCGTTGGTTGCCTTTTTATAGGAAGAGTCTTTAAAATTCACTGCTAACAGTGCATTCTTTTTTATACAGAAATTTCAACAAAAAGCGAAAATATATAAACAAACAGAATCGAAGAACAATTAATAACAGCTGCAATAAAAATCTTGTACAGAACTGAAGAGCGAAACACGGCGGCCAATGAAAAAAGAAAGACTCACAATGCCGCAACACATAAAATACAGAACGAGAACACAATAAACCCAGAAAAAGATGTATACATGTCCACATGAAGCATATACGCACGATTGTAATTAATGAACGCACATCGTCGAAAGAAGCAAAACGATGTCTAAAAGATTTGTACTTCTTCGATGGAATGGATTAAGATCATTAATAAAAGAAAGAGATTTTGTGCTTCGAAGATGATTTTGGAGAGCATATTTCAAAAAGAAAAGCTTTAAAATGGAAGCTGTAAAGGATAATGTTCATGAAGCACCTTCTGCGCTGTAAAAGGAATCCGAGAGCCACCGATTACATCCCAGAACGAAGGAGGAAATGCTTGCAAGAAATGCACCGGAAAAATCCGTTCAAGATTTTTTCTCGTAATATAGAATTGGATCTAATTTAATATCAGAACACCTCAGGTTTCAAGACCGCAACTTTTCAGAGAGACACGACAATCGGCTGTGGACGATAGGCGAAACGATTCATTATAAATGCAAAACGAGTATGATAGTGTTGTACATTTCCAGCACTCTTGACACCAGGTGAGAGACGGAGTTACTACATTTGCATATAATATCTTAGGTTGGGAAGCCATTATACTCCATACACTATAAGAAATGTCCCATGCATTTGTGCCGAAAAGCAGGCAAAATCCAATTTGCAATCTTAAACGCCTTACCTGCAACTACTGAACAACACAAATTCCACTACATAGTGAGATTTGGTTTCTATATCAATGTGACGAGTTCCACTGCCAGCTAATATAACAACCGAGAACATCCAACTTCAGAAAAGCTCCCTACAAACTTTCAAATGAAGTATGCAACACTTTCCACAGGAAGCGACCAACTGTCAAAGGTGACCAATCAGTGAACCTATTGAGATCGTTTAAAAAAGAATGGAGATCAAAAGTGGCACTAGTAAGATGTTGCGTATTTTCAAACCATCTACGAATACTTGGGAAATGATGTGACACGTCCGAATGAATTTATCTACCTGAGAGGTAACGAGCTTCTACTTTGTGTGATAGTTTCTTATGGCATGCACCATCAAACGCTCTATGTGCTCGATGTATCCTGCGTCGATTCGCAATTCGCTTCTAGGTGGAATCGGCTCCGAAAACGCGCATCCACCACGAAGGAAACCACAACGCACTGAGGTAATCTTCCGCGATAATTTCTGTAACCCTAATGTGAAAGATGATCAGTTCACGGACCAAGAATTAAAGCGGCTGAGATTGTGGCAGCTCGGCGCTATATAAAATAAGAGGGGACTAAGTTACTGAACTACTACAAGCTACACCTAAAATTTTTTTCACGTCGCAGCGTGAAGGAAAATGCGGTCATCTCGTCTGAAAATATGAGAGAAGGACTGCAAGATTATTGCATTTTAGCACTAGCATATCGCGTATTTCGCATTTGAAAATACTTGATGTTAGCAGCAAATTCCATATAACAATATTATTTGGCATCGTATAAAGCAACACGGCGTTCGAGCACAATTGAAACGTTCTTTTTCGTCTTCGTGGACATTCATTCGGAAATTACTGGCCCAATTCGATAACGCACTTGGCTCATGGCATTCAACCCACGAAAATGCTCTGTCGTCAACCCATGGGAGCAGAAGAACAATGCTGATTTCAACTGTTCAAACACAACTCAAAAATCATCATGTTGTCACTGTTCCCAAATTCCGAAAATTGGTTCCAATATCAGACAATCAGCATGGCATCCGCCCTGGTCCAATCATATTGCCTGAAATTTCGACAGCTTTGAGGTGCTCGAATCGCAAACTGAAACGGCTTTTAGGTAAAAATTTTAGTCGCCGCTTATTAAAAGGATCGCAGCAACCCTTGCGTCGTTTATGAAATCACCTCGTTTGTAGGTAAAGGGTACTGTTTATCCCCCCCCCCCCCCCCGTGGAGAGCGTCGCTAACATACCATACCACCTGCGATCATCCACGACAGAATGTGCCGAGGATGTGGAACCATTTATAAAACGACAGCAAAGATTATTATTGTCTCCAGCCACAACACAACTATCCATGCAACGTGCCGACAACTGTTCAGATTGCTGTTCCCGCACGCAAACAACTCGGCGGCCTGTATGTAATAACGTGATGAAATTCAACGGCATGAGCGAAAATCAACACTCAGTATTTCATACGAGACAAAAATCCCATCACTCCTACTTGAACAGCTTATGCACTAAGATTTCTACGCAAATTGGCTTGCGCACGAACGGCTGAACATGAGCCAGGTTTCCGAAATCAAAAGCACATTATGGTCGCTTGCCACAATCAGCATTTCTAACTGGGGGTCCCGTTGAAAATGCCACGAGCGTCCAGTTATATAGAAGAACTATGAAGCGCGATCAAGCGTTAGCATATGAGAGCTTATACCGGATGCTTTGGGCTCCCATGCAGGAACGAGGAACGTGTGGGTTGTATGAGTGGGGACGATGGCTCCCGCTGGCCCACTTATTGCGGCGTCCTATGAGGCAGTGAATGGCTCGTTCATAGAGACGTCAATTATGGGCATCGACTTCATCTTTGTGAATGACAAAACGTCATTTGATTTCGCACTATTCCTTTGGTTGAATTCTTCGAGAATCGGTCGAGGATAAGAGAACGTGCAAAAGGGAGAGATACATTCGGCAGCACCCTTCAAGAAGCTGTGTGCAGGGACCACTGCTACCGAAAAGAAAGAAAACCTTAATTGGTCTTGGAGTTTTATAGACCTAGACGTTTCCTGACCCTGTAAAAACCTGGGCGTCTCTTGCGGTTGTATATACCTAGGCATTTCTTGAGGTTTAAAAATTTGGACTTTTTTGAGGCTGTACACACCCAAATGCAGTTCTGTGGGAGCCATATCCTTCTAGAGCGTAGCTTTTGCAGATTTTCTGCTTTATTGTGCAACAAAAAGAAAAAGAAATAACCTTCTCAACACGGTGTTAAACTTGCAAGCAAAAATTCTAAACAAGCGCCTCCTCTAGCCGACAAAAGTTTCTCAATCGTTGTTCGCACTTCTCTTAACGTAAACAAATGCAAAAGCGTGCCAGATATGCCGTCACGATACGCTCTTTTATGACCTCGCCAGTCAGGCAAAGCAGCTTTATAAACTCTCAGTACACAATAAAAAACCAAATAATACAGCTATGTTTTGAATAAGCTCACTACTCGTAGAGACTTACAGAAAGATCCCCTTTCCATGCAACTTGAAAACCCATAGGTTGCAAAATCCACAAATAAATTTTTATTTCCAAGTGTGCAACCACGTTCAAATTTGACGGATCAATGTGCAAGCGTTCAGTATAAATATATTTCATATACACCGATTAGCCATCTTTGGCTGCGTGCACGTCTCCAACGCGCTTAAAAAACTGCAGTCCTGAACCAAAAAATGTGCAGAAAACGCACATAACATTTATTAAAAACGCACAAAACGCCGCATGAGTCTGTTAACAGCAGCCGGTCCCACAGCTGATACGATTTCGATCTGAATGGTATGAGTTCGGCAACTCTGTTATCGTATCTCTCCTTCCAGACTCTTCAAATTAACGGCCCGCTCGTCTTTCGGATCTCAGCAAGCAACGGTTACGACTTGCAGCCGATTTCGGGATAGCTTATGGCAACCAAGGTGGGGCGATGCACTTCGCTAGTCTGTCAAGGCAGCAACATCTCACAAATCTCATATCTATGAAAATGTTTAAGTTTCACGTAGGGAAGATGACTGCTGCAACCGATTTCCACTGCACCAAATTATCCTCTTTCCACCGCTATAGCGTTTGCCCGTGCAGCGCATCATAGATGTTTAACAGGATTCATGTGCACAAGAAATTATATAGAGTGTTGACTTCAATGCATAAAGGGAAAGGAAGGTCGTAATTCGCAGTCAATGCAACAAAAGCTGTATAGCCATAAACAACATGGAATGCCTGCGAAATTTCGCTATCACATCAATACGCAATGAAACACGAAAAAGGCGTTAAAACTGAAATTCGACAGAACTGTTGCCGGCATATGAAAGAATACTAAACTAATGACAAACATTTATGCCTGTAAAGATAAATGTACAAATATTTGCTCTTAACAAGAGCCAATGACCTAAAAAGGATAAGAAATATTCGCCCCTGGTGAAAATATCAGCGTTCTTGATATTGCGATTCTCAAGGAACTTCAGAATCGCGTGAACGTTCAACCTGTGTGACGAGCAATACAAAAAGGATGGCGTTTCTTTTCAAGGTGAATGAACATCGAACGATGAGTTCGTAAAGCATGATCAAAAAAATCTGCACGACAATGAGACGTGAACGCAACACTGTGTGTTGAGACTGTAGGTAACAGCGACAGCAGTGCGCAAATCGACACACGTGCTGAATGCACCGCGAAAGAATGCATACCACACAACAAGTTGTTCGCCCTAATTACTTTTTTATTGCCACAAATAAACAAACAGCCGAATGAAGTTCCCCTTCGATGGTTCCCTCCTTGATGTCAAACTCAGGTATCTTTCCTGTCAAAATTATCTCATTTAAGGGCTCATAGGGTGAAATACCACAACGAACCTCTCTAACGGAACACTGGAACAAGATGCCCATCGTACACTCTTGCAAACGCAGTCCGTGTACCAATAAAATTGTGGACATCCATCTATGACAACCTTCTCACGTAATAACCAATCGAAAAAAAGTTCCATGCTAAGCCACCGCGCTCTTTCATTTGATATTGTGATCAGCGAGACTGGAAAAAACATTTTCCAAATCTCCATAAGTATGAAGTTCCAATGGAAATCAATTTTCCTTCCCTCTGCCTCCCTCCGCATTCCCCCACTTACAAAAGACCCACTTTGGAGCGGCATGTTTCGGCGCCTAATTATCGAGGTTCGTCGTGTTCGTACTGGAAAGATCCAAACCGGTCTTACAAAAAAGCGTAACTGCATAGCCTTATTTTTGATGGGAAACAAGGCCCAGAAACCTAAAAATAGCCGCACTGAGATTTCACTGAGGAAGACTGGCACCGCATCGAGTTTCTGCAAGCTCTGCTGACTAGCTCTGATCCCTCAAATTTCCCCATAAATCCCCTTCCCTCGACCAATAAAGTGTAACATGGGAACTACGACACCTCTGCATAAATAGATTGTCATTCATTGTTGCAAGCGAAGTTTTGCTGCATGAAAAACAGGAAAATCAAAACAGCAATGGCTAAACCACGACGCAGCCTGCTCCCGAAACTAGCATGCACTGCAGCCGTGTCGAGTGAGCATGCCCACTTGTCTGCAACAAGTTACTTGCAGGATTATAGATGCACATGCTGAATCGGATGATTCAAAGTACATTCATTGCTTTATCAGCTAAGATAAGTGGAAAAGAGATGGTGTGATTATTTTGGCATTAAGCAAATAAATGTTTTTTTTTTTTTTGGATTAAGAAGAAAACTTGATGAATGGCTATCGAACTCCTCTACGCGATTTATCGGCCACTTTTACTCGGAGCTGATGTTTTCAAGTGACTCCTCAGTCGAAACAACAGGATGGACACAAATAAATGCATACTGCCATGATGTAGCCACGAACCGCTGTGTAAACAAAATTTCGCGAGAAATATAAAAGCTAAATGCTGTCAAAATTTCTTTCGCGTTCACCAAAACACTGTAAAACCGTATTAAAACCAATATGCTTATGACTGAAAAAAAAAGAACTAACAAGGAACGGTTCATCCGTTCACATGTAATAACGGTTGGACTTGGACCGCATAACGGATGAAATAATATGCCCTTCAAAACTCGTAGGATTCAAACCGCGGCCTTGTGATGTTGATTAGCATCTAATGCCTTCCACTAAAATAATCAGAGCCAGCTTCCGCTGCAAACGATTGCAATCAAGACGCATTGCGCTGAGATCACCGGCGAAACTTTGGGAAAACGTCACAGTTTCAAGGATATCATTACGATTCGATCCCAACACAATAGAAAAGAGAGGTCAACGAAGGTAACAAAACGTGATTAACGAAACTGCATCTTCAAGTTCACACACCTCGAAAACGTACAATGCAAATCCACACTGTGTCCACTCTGCGAGATTGAATGTCAACATCACAACAATTACAGCTGCAAAAAATGGGGAAAAAATATACATGCAGAGTCAACAGCGAAGAGGAACTCGACTTTTAAACCTGAAGCCTACAGAACCTGCCACTTTAGAATTTTGCAGAAGAAAATACAACTTTCTCATGAGAACTGGATGAGGGGAGCTTGTTCTGTTAGTTGGAGCTCTATCCCACCTCCTTAAAAGCAGGTATTCAGGAAGCTCCGGTACGGATGCGGCGAAAAATAAAGAGATATGCTCTAACGATTAAAGCGTTCGCCTTCATCACCTTTGTATCCTTCGCTACGCGCACCAACCTCATTTATACAAAAGCGGCATAAGCGCGTAACACCTTTAACAAAAGTTGTGCGGGGTTCTCTTGAAATTACTTTTATCATTTTTGCCATTGAAAAATGACCGAAATACGTACCGAACTTTTTAAATGGAGGATTTTGAAGCTCCAAATAGGTAAACAGTAGGTGCATTTGACCGCCGGTACCGTTTGGTCGCTGGAACTAAGACGCCGAATTTGCGGCCAGAGATTATGCACACCATCCTGCCCTTCAAATTACTGTTGCCCCACCAGGTCATCACGTAAGCCAAAAATTCTTGTCGCCTAGCCAATGCTGTGGACAGTTGTGCAGCTCTCGGTCTCTGCTGCACGTCTCGATCTGTCTTCTTTTCCTCGTACCCTGCACTACACGTACTTGAACCCACGGCGCTAAATTAAAAACGATATTTAAAGAGTCCATTTCTAAGGAAACAGACCACTATGCTGGTGACGAATAAGTAGCGGTGACTTGTTTGTAAAGCAACCCTCAGTAGAAAAAGAAAACCGCCAAATCAATTTACGAACACCTGGCGCATTCGCAAGAAAACCGAATCTGCGGACACCATCTACTACTGGGTAGAACGAGGAAACGGAAATGAAAAGTCTGGTAGGTCACAGCCGTCATGAATACACCTTCTAGAGAAAAACTCTCCGAACAATGGCTTCTGTTCGACAGAATCCGACGTTGAACAAATACGAACAATGCGGATGCAGCACACTGTCGACTGATATGAAAACTTCAGAAAAAACATTGAAGAAAACTACCGAGAAGATAATTCTCGACCATTCAACAAACTGTTACAGTGAGAACTTTTGTCGAGGGCGCACAGTGATGGTTATCAGGCAATATGAGTAGTTGCTAGAGAACACCTGATATACAGGTATAAAAGCATTTACTCAACGTTTCGGCGTCCACATCACCATCCGAAGCACGTTGTTGTGCAACTGATGCTGGCATAAAGTTCAAAGACATCAAGTTGTCTGCGCTTATGGTGATCGCTTTCTGCGACCATCCATACCAGCTATTGCGCATTGGCGTCTACCATGGTGCACAAGACCAACGCACCCATAACACAAAACCTTAATCCTATATTTGGGTTACTTCGGGTTATAACCTCCTCTTCCTGCAACACCAGCAACTAATGCAATTAGAAACTCAGCAAAACTCCAGACGATATTCACACAATTCGACGAGCGCATAATCAGCGAAGAACTGAAATAACATCACATCACCTGAGGGACAAAAATTGGCTAAGGTTTCACACCTGCCAACCTCCCCCCCCCCCCCCCCCCCCCCCCCCCAGAATGTCGAAGACTGCATAGTGCAGCCTAAAAGTCGTTTCTATGCTAAAAACAAATCCATCAGCCTAAAACGCGTTATGTTTTTTAAAAATCCCCCTTATTTCCTTCTCCTAAAGTCCTCTCCCTTCTAGCTTGCACTCGCACCTGGATCCACGCTTACTCCTACTACTTCTACAAGCCGACTGTTTCAACATGTCTACCACACAGCACTGGCGAAAAAATCAGCGCTCGACACAATCTGGAGAATCTTGAATGAGTTATAGCTGAAAACAAGTTCCGCATCAAGGTCTGTTATAATATGCTCAGTGCAACATCTAAAACCTCACCGTCAACTCAAAGTTTATAATCGCTCAAAGGTGAAAGGAAGTGCTAAAGACCCATCTTTTGCTTTCGTTGACATAATATCGATGCAGAAAACGTGACTGCCTCGGAATGTCACCACAATCCCGCTATCACTGTGAGATAAAAGACCGTCTCTTACAGCTCCATAGGTGTGACGGAGTGACTCCAACTCATCCGATCACACCATCATTGTTTTATTGAGCAAGAGACGACGTTTTTTAATTCGACGATAGCAATTGTGCATTGCTTCAATTCAAAATGAACAGTAAATGTTAAATGATAGTGGAAATGTTGCTCACTGTGCTTTTGTTCGTAGATTTGTTTTCCCCTTTATTCTCTCATATTCTCCCGATCCGTTCATCCGTTGGGCGGTCTTCGCATTATGACATGTATATTGCATGTTCTCGTGCGTTTGCGAATAAAGTCAATTATCCGACAAATAGCGAAACTCTTGCGAGAGCACAAATCCCACTCTTTGCTGCTATGAAGTGGACACGTCGTTCGACCGTGTGAATTGGATGTGAAATTTGTAATGAAATTGTATCCTTAATATGTTAAAAGCAGTGACCGCCAAGAAGAATTTCATCCTCTCGCAAGAATTCTACTCCCTTCAAATTTCATTAGCCATCAAACAGCAAATCCCCAAACAAGCTTGATTATCTTTCACCATGCGGTCTTTCTCTGCCTCACGCACCAAAGGGAACTGCAACACAATCGCTTCAGCAGGAGCAAATGTATGCGATTGTCCCAATATTTGGGTGGTCAGAAATTTGCACAATGCGGTGCTATGCGCATGGTGCATTATTTGAAACGCTGAGCGTATGTTGTGAAGGCGGTTTCGACAGGCGCTGGTGCGTTAGGGTTGGAAATATCAGTACACAACGCTCGAAAAAAGGCTTGTTTGGATTCCTATTTGGCTCATAAAAATTCCAGACAGGTGGAATCCAGGAAATGCTGCACCATTTTACAAATTCTGCTAAATTTGCCGGGAAATCACGTATCTGTTGTAGCAGTAGTTCAAACAGTTGCTTGGCTATAGGGCTCAAAAAACATTGTACAGTTTAATTTAGCTAGAAAGACATTCTGTTCGTTATGGTTCACAAAGGTTCAGCCACAAGTATTTTGTGGATGGTCGCTTTCACTTCAACACCAATTTCCGGTGTTTTAAAGCATTTTGTGGCGATGTAACGTTGAGATATAGACATTGCTTAACTGCTGGAGATAAATCCCTTTCTGCCGATGTAACAACGCATAAAACTCGAGTGCATCGATAACTTGAAAAATGCTTTGAAAAGCATATAGCAATTATATCCTGCAATTGTATCCTATTTATATTTTAAAAAAAAGCACACAACAAATAATTGTATAGGTAACGATCCTCAAAGGTTTTGAAAGTCATACACCTAATCTCTCGGTCAGACTTTGGACAGAAATCTGCATCGCCCCTTTGTTCAATGTGAGCAAAGGATAGTAGTTTCTTCACAAAGATGAGGTTGTGCTACCTCTAGCCATTATTACAATGACAACCGATATTACAAGAGAAGTTTTCTAATTAGATGCTTCGAAGATTATAGAATATCGGCTTTTGCTAACAATCATGTGACGTTTAAGGAGCATATTCGCGTGATAATATTGATTAATGTGATCAATAATCAGTGACCAATGAACACACTCAAATATTTTTACGCAATAAACACCTTGGGTCTGATCACTCCAGAGGCAGTATTGGACCGTATAGTTATCCGTCGAAGAGCAGTCATGAAGGACGTAATTCAGAGTTACAAAACGTTTATGAATCGGTGTCTTGATTTGCAATTCTAAGTAACATTTGCTTGCGCCGTTTAACGCATCTTAATATCAAATAGCTACAATCTACAACGCGTATACGTCTTAATCATAAACTCTCCAATATCCACAGAGGAGGGCAAACTATGAGGCAGGGTTTTTTTTGCAGATTAAAGTCGTTTATTGTTTTAAATAGGCAAAACATGAAGAAAGCTGCCATTGAATAGCAAAAAGTAAATGTGGTTCCGCATCTCTGTTCAATTGCTATGAAATGACTGAAAGATCATCTAGACGTCGAGAACCGAAATTCAACCTCGCTCCATTCCCAGAATCTGCTTAATACAACAGCAAAAAAATTGCATTACTTTTGGGTGCAACGCAGTAAATGATGTCTTGGAACATCTCGGACGACTACAGTGATAGAGAAGCACATGAGTAAAGCGCAGAGATGTTGAAGAAAATAAGATATCACTGTTTCGAAAGCATAAAAAGGAACGGCTCTGCTTGACATGGATTGCGCAAGGCAATAGTTTGTGAAAATTGCTCTCTCCCTCTCTCTGTTTCGTCGAACGTTACATCCGGACGCTCTTTCCCTCGCAACCGTCTTATTATGGATTCTCAGATATCATTCACCCAACTGCATTCATGTTTGCATGTGTATTGGATATTGGCACAATAAAAACTCTCCTTTGACCGCGTGCTCACACCAGCGATCGCATCAGCCAAATATGAAACGACGACCGCTAAATGTACTCGGCGAATTAGATATGAAGATGGCTGCAGAGAACTAGTCGAATGTGTGAGTGTATTGTTCGTTAATCTCATGTAACAGCAAACTTGTTTGTCTCTTGTTCGATCTCGACTGCGCATGACAATGCACTCCTTTTGTTTCGTTTTTTGAGCGCAACTTATCCGTACAACATCGTTGAAGTACGTCAGCGCATTATATAATTCATTGCCAAATATTTATAACAGAAGAAACGATCGTTAGTGGGTCTTATCTGATCATGTCTGCACAGCTTGCTTTATTCAGTTAAGTTGAAAGATGCTTGGTAGCAGCTACGATAGACAATACCGGTGGCTGCTACGGGCAGTAAGTTTGCAATGCAAACAGCGGAAGTAGAACATGCCCAGTGAATTTGCATAGGCAGCAAGGAAAACGAGTTGCATTCATCCCGCATTGAAAAATATTGATCTCTCTTGCAGTGCAACTATCGAATGCCACAGCTTAACAGTAAGGTTCCACGCAGCAACGAAAGATTTCTCTATTCAGAATGCTCAATGCATGCTGTGCTTTCCAAGTTGGTTTTTTCAAAGATTCCGGATACCATAATCCTTGATCCCACCTTGTACTCGACTCCTTGCAGAAAAGATCACTTGAGCCCGTTGTTCATGAAGTTTAGATTAGCAGAGAGTACACTGCAAATGGATGAAGCGGCGGCCGACTTGGAAAAAGGGGAGAGTCAACTCCTTGCTCCGAAGCCTCGCAGATCAGTTAAAGAGTCGACTCTAGGCCTATTTCTAAGCGATTTTTCCAACTTTTATTCGTCTGACTTTGCTGTAGGCGTTTTTCAGAACAGAGCACCGGAATAACTGTTATGCGGCATTTTCGAAATACGGTAGATGCATGTATCGGACAGACAACTTAATTGAACTGGACAGAAAGAAACTCCACCAAGAGAGCACCTTGTTTATAGCTGCCTCTAGACTTGATGGAAATTAAAGAGCTGCTGATTCAATGAGAGAAGTGTCGCTTATGCAAAGTTATAATGAAACTTTAGGAATTTCTTATTTTCATATAAAGACTGCAGAAATGATCTCAGTCAATAACCATGGGCGAACTTTTTCATTTCCCTTCAACTTTTTTTCTTCATAATTTCTCTTCGAAAGCAGGAAAAAACCGGAATTGAAAGCGATGAGCTACGTGCTGCAGAATGAACCTGGACCGGAAGAACTCGAACTATGGAGTAACCTGCTGTAACAGAAATATGTTATGTCCTGAAGTTACACTATTGCAGTGAACGACAATATCTTGAAACAATCACCAAGCGTGTGTGGGGGGGGGGGGGGGGGGAGGGAAGGGGTTTACGAAACAAAAATTTGACTCAGATGTCGTTGAAGAAACGGTAATCAGTAATGCGGATGCATTGCACTTATCAGATCATGGTACCATAGGCTCTAAAATTTTCCGAAAGCTCATAAAAGCAAAGGCCTGGTTAACTCTATCAATTAGTCAATATATGGGCAGCGTTCTCGACCTGCTACCATCACAACGATACCCATAATGCGATAATACCCGAACTGCTGTTAGCAAATCTTGAAACAAATGATCACTACGGTATTGGTTTCGAAATTGTTGCGTCTATTGAATCAGTTGCTTTAAATCTACTTATCGATCACAACCGCTGTGATTGACTCACAGGAAATGTACTCACACGTAGAATGGGATGCGGCAATGGATAGGACGTTAAGATAGAGATCTAGGAAAACAAGATGGGGGCTCTGTGATCCGAATATGACCATTGCCGATGAGGCGATGAACTTGAAGAACGCCTCAAATCTTAAATAATGCTCTGCCTGATTATTTCGGCCGTTTAATTTCTTTGACGAGAGATCTATTGACAGTGTAAAAAACGATCTAAAATCCGTGAAAAACGATCGATTTTCCTGGAAGCCTCTGTTAGTTGCCATCGCATGGCTGAAATAATAAAAAATCAGCTCACCCCTAGAGCAGTGAAAACCTTTACGGCTAAAGTTATCAGCAGTGACGAGGTAGGATGTAACCTTTCATCGTTCACTGTGAAAACATTTGAAAGGAAGGACAGTATCCTGTCTGCCTTCCCAGCGTCAAATGGTTCAGTGAGGTCTGCTTCAATCCTGTTCCAAGAGTTTTGTCCATATTTATTCCCATCATTAGCCCAATTCAACAAGTCGATGTGACAATAGTTGGTAGCTATAACCAGTTGACTCTACTTCTCTTAACGAAACAATCAGCCCGAGCCTCGCCACAGCCACAACAACAGTGACAAACTTTTGCTCGCAAAACCAATATACGAACTTGGTTGTAAACAAGCAGGCGTAGTACATGTTCGATGACACTCAAAAATCGTTCACGCGTCACTCACCAGCCATATCAGCCACCCAGCTTATCACCTTTTTGTAAATTAGCGCTTTTATATGGGCGTTCGCACTTGTCGCTCACCTGTACGGTTTCTTCTACACAGCGTTTTCATGTCACAGTTACCATTGATTTATTGGTGCGCACGTTGGTCGTCTATTCCATTCAGTGGTTATTATTATTAGGCTGTGTAAACTGTCGACTACAGTTAATCAGTACAAATCCATTTGCGAATTCCACCACGTGTACTTCTTTTATAAATCGGCTTATTGTTGACTTATTCTCTAACAAGGAGCTCCTCAACCTCTATGAAACGAATACTAATCGCAGCAATACTCTCAATACTCACATCGCTGTTCTTCTTCTATACATCAGTCGTTATGCGAAATTCGCTCTCATATATTTCGCGAACATTCATATGAAAAAGCTTTATATGATAGCGGTACCGCTCATGACGGCTGAAGGTTTTTGTTTTCCCTATCATTGTTCCGATTGCTTTTAAAAGGTATTATTGTTTTCTGATTGAAGATCGTTATTACTGACTTGTATATTAGGAGAGATCTGCTCTAATTAGACAACAAGCGTGCAGCAATTAGGTGGAGGATGCACAGTCAGCATTCATACGTTAAACATGCATAGACAAAGTCAGCAATCCTAGACATTATATAAGGTATTTATCGATCGTTTTTTAAAGAGCAAATAAGAGCTTTCAAGGAATAGTTGGTTGCAAATTTCTGAAGAATCACATTTTAAGAGAGCAGTAAGTTGAAGGAATGTAGTGTGGCTTAACCTCGTTGGGTACGGCTTCATTTGTGTCGAATTTTTGTGTGGTGAACTGTTGACTCAGGTGCACTCGACTGTGTCTCGCATAACATCGGCCACCTGTCACCACTACTCTCTCCTCTCCATCTCTCTTTCACATCCGGCTAGGAAATATTTCATTTTACCCCGTCGTCTTTTGTTTTTTTTTGTGTCGCCTTCTCGACAATGAGCTCAATAGATGTTTTTTAACATAATGATAATGCCTATATGCTCTTCTCGCTGTTGATACCCGGAATTATGGGGTTTCGCAACGGCGACGACTTATTAGTTTTTTTTGATTCTGTCCATTCATCATTGAAATTTGGAAGAACTTTCATACGGAGTAATCCTGGAAAGGTAATAGTGGCCTACAGCATTTTTATTACATACCGTACGAAAAATTTTTGATCAAAAACTTCTGATTACCTGAACGAGTAAATATATTTGCCAAAATTAAGCGCCTTTACACATTCCACAACACGATTACTTATTTCCACTTTCCTGTCATATAGACCTACATTTATTATGCAAAATCATAAAGAAACCCTTGTTCCAAGGGTAATAAAATTCAGCGCTAATCAGTATCAGTGTTTTCTGAACTATCAAAATAACATTCGGACAGTTAATGCCGTTATCAAGACGAAGGTGTAGCTCACGGAAGTTGGTAGTTTATGCCGACTTCTTGGCGCAGATTGGTACCGCAGTCGCTATCGTTAAAATCTCGTGAAGTGCTGCACGTTGCGACATTTGCACTACGCATTCTCGCAACCATTTTTGAAACTTGATTTGGTGCTGTCCACATTGCCTTCGCGGATCTCGTTGCGTACGTTCGCCAACGCCGCCTACTGTGCTGCAGTGGCTATTACAGTGCTACATCGTCTTCACAGCACTCCTTTCAGAGAATTTTGTACTTTTCTTTCTCTTTTCTTGCCATTTTCCACGTTTTCAAAGATCTGTTAGTGAGCACTAGCCTGTGCTCGGTAGAGCGTGTCTATCTTCTGCAGATTGTATGAATGGAACGTTGCGCACTGCGTAAGCGATATTGACGAAAAACTGTGCATGCAAAGAACGATAACTGAAAATAATAAATGCCAAGTTTTGATTCTTCCTTGCCGTTGGCAGTTTTATTGCAGAGGTTATCAGCGAAACATTTTTCATTCGGTGACCATTTCCTACATACCTACTCTTCAATACATTTGAATGCACATCAATTCCGGGCATAGTTTTATTAGTAGCGGAGAGAAAAATTTAATGCATTCATTAACTTCAACTTCTATAAATGAATTTCTGCGCTTATGTCACCTTTTCCTGCAATGGCTCAACGTAAACACGAAAGATTTGTTTGCCGAGCACGGTCCATCTGTTGGCAAACAACGGCTATGCAAAATGCGCGAGAGCAAATATTTCGGTGCGCTTCCAGAACTTATCCCAAATTTAATACGTTTTGGAGAACCCCAGAATAACAAACTGCTCACACGCAGCGCAGCTGTAGCTACATGGAAACATACACACAGACGCACACATACACACAACGTATTGCACACATACCACATACGCATATATATATATATATATATATATATATATATATATATATATATATATATATATATATATATATATATATATATATATATATATATATATATATATATATATATATATATATATATATATATATATATATATGCAGACACAGACACAATCATCCAGACAGGGACCCACATTTCAGCCCACCTCTGCATATTTTGCGAGAGCGCTCCAAAACTTCTTCACCTTGCTACTTTTGTCGTGAATATCCAACTGTAACATTTTTATGTTTGACGTGCATTTTGAAAGTTGCTGCTACTTTCATTCACAAGCAAATAATAAGCTGCAAGGTCGAAATGAAAGCCTAATTTCCGTAACTCAAAAAGATACTAAAATGTAGTTACAAAAAAAAAGAATACGACGAGCGTCAGTCAATGTAAACAGATGTGTGTGCACAACTGACGTACGCGACCTTCAAAAAAAAAACGTCCTGGAACTCTAGAAAAACGCTATCGGTGCGCAAAAAATCACCTGCAAATGCCTTCTTTATCAGTCAGTCACCTATGTGACTTCTATGCAACCTTCCTGCAAGACTGTTGCCACCATAACGCTAATCATGTTATGTACATGCATAAATTTATGTGCATGTTTTGCATACTTCCTGACTGTGACTCAACTTCTCTCACTCAGTGAAAAAAATTTTAGTAAGAAACTCAGCAAACTTTCGTCTTTCAAAACTTCGTTTCGTAATGCATCACAAAGAACAATCACCATCGCATAATCCTTGCCTACATGATGTGCAGCGCCGAATGTGATGCAATTTCCGACCTTTGCATACGATGTTGCTATGAATCATTTGAATTAAAAACCAATCAAAGGTTATGAAAACATTTCGCAAATCTCACTCATTTTCGATTTGCGAGAAACGGCTTTCGTGACAACTGAAAACTGGGGACGCGTTTGCACTAAATACTGAAGATTTGATCTTTTTTGCATTCTTTGGGCTATCAAATAATGTTGCATCCGTTTGTACGCTTCTTTCTTATGTTTTATGCAATCTGCATTGTACCTTTGAGTTATAGAGTATTTTTGTGAGATGTGGTATGTGCAACGGCATTCAGCGAACGGGTGAATGAAGACAGAGGGTTCTTCTTGCATTTTAACGTCATTTTCATCGACTTTGCTTTCAAAATTTTTATTGTGCGTTCATGTAGGTGAGCACAAATTTGTGTGGTTTTTTTCTCAGTTGTTAATTTGTTCAAACAATTCTCCATTGTTTTCTCTGTCCAACTGTGCCAATCCCGAGTTTGGCTTCCTCATGGTCACCAAAAAAGATGCTCAAAGAAAGAAAACATTCTTCTCAACAAAATATGCTGCAAAGTGGCATTATAGGCTAATGCTAGAGATCGTAGTTTATGCGAGAATAGGGGAGATGTTCTTGGAACCTTTCAAGAGATGTGACAATTGCCAGGAACCCCCATGAATACTCGGGAGCAACTTGCACAACTTCATTAAAATCCTTTTCGTAGCATAGACACACAGCTGCAAGCTCGATTTGTTGAATACCGCTACAGCGATTAAATAACAGCTCTTTTTTACGCATTTCCGCCGACATTAACTGCACGGCATCGCCCATCTTTAAACTGACAGTTTCCTTAAGAGTGCTATGCCACAACAAGTACAAATTAACCATCGATCCTTTGTATTAACGAAAATGAGTGACCGTTTCATCATCACCAACTTCGAATTCTTTTCTTTGTTCCACTTACGCTTTCCCATTTTGTAAGTTATTGCTTCATTCAAGACTTGAGGTCATTTGAGCCGCGAAGGATTGCTGCGGTCATTATTTAAGCCTTACAATACAAGATACTGTTGCGATGAGGTCACTACATGCACCGTCCATAACGATTTTGCCGTCATTGAATACCTTTTAAAAACAGAAAAATAAAAAAGTCACACCGATCACAACTTGAAAAATGTGCGTTTAAAAGGAAGTGAAGATATTTCAGACGTTGCAGATGAGAGCATCAACCGAACATTCGCAAACGTTCACTTCGACAGAGAGAAATTACTCATGAAAGCTCGCCACTTGCCCATTGCTAGCTTCCGTAGGCGACGTAATTGCAACCATCTCACACCTTCTTTGGTGGCAGAAAGCAAAATGGATCGTAACTGTTATTGCAAAGACAGTTTTTAAAAAATTAAGAGAAGTGTATCCGTTCGAAAAATGTTTTGCATACGGCGGCTCTTTTCAGTGCTACTTACAAAAATGTAACAAGTTACTGCTCTTCGATAGCACGTTTCGTATCCATCGGTGTTCGGGAATGCGGTTGCAGCCAAAATTTCCCCCCATTTTCTTATTTTTCCTCTCTTTTCACATAATTGATTCAAAGTGATGCATAACCTTTTCAAAGTGCTGCAGTTATTCCGTTCTATTTTTGCCACACCAATGGACATTACTTAAAAGTTTTTGATGTCATATTTTTTTAATTACAATAGCAGCTGATACTATCGTGATTACGTTGAGGCCTTATCGTGTAGCCTGAAATTATCTCACAGTACCGTGCAAGTTTCATTCGTTTTGAGAGGTTTAAATGTAGTGAATTTGAATTGCAGGAGCGTGAAAATGAACCACAGTGGGCACGACCATATGATGATAATGAACCATGCAATGACATTTCATTTCGGAGATAATGAAGTTCTTCTCTTCAATTTCTGGACTACTAGCAGTCCCGGAAGTAAGTATTCATTATGCTGCCGTGCCAATAACCTCATTGAGGTAACAAACAGGAATATGGCATCCTTTGTCACTTGCAAGCGGAAACTATTAAATGACCTCCGATGCCCTGACACATGCAACACGTTCACTTTATCGTATTCTGTCCTTGCTGTGATACATGCAGTCCTGTCCTCAGCAATCAAAAACATATCTGGTAAAATTGACTCTGCTGATAACTTTGCTTGAAAATGAGGGCGACGCTTACCATGTATAGCAAGTTTTCTTGTAAGAAAAAGAAAGTTCATGCTCTGAACGAATAATATTGCGAACCACCGCACATTTCCATAAAACTTTATTGAAGAGCTGTTGAGCTGAAAGTTGAACAAGTGACCGCAATATTCGCATATGGCTCTTTTATGAAAATACAACTGAAAATTTCTCTAGTTCAGCATTTCAAACAATGACCCTCCTTGTGCAGGTGTTTATCATATACGCAATTTGAGTTCAATGAGTGGCTGCTCTTAAGTGATGGTTTTGTCGTGTCTGATCGTTGTATTATTATGCATCATTATGGAGGCCGTTCGATGGCAACGATCGTTCAGGAAAGCGACCAAAAAACAAGTTCAACCTGGCAGTCAAATGCCTTCATTTCGCAGGTAGCAATATTGGGTTCATAATTCAACTCGTATTCCAAAAAGTTGAAAATTGAAAGTTTAGTAACCAAGACCAAAATTCTGAAATGTTGCTTTCAAATTGAAACCAAGTGCTATTTCCTTGGCTCTGCCTTTCCAGAAATGAAGCATACGAATGAGACAGAAGAGACAGGTGAACTATGACACAAAGAACGAAAAAAGTTATGTTGCTGAAATACGAAATTAAATCATTGTGCGTTGATCTGTTGAGTCGATTGTCTTCACTGGTTTACGGACGCTATCAAGTTTCAGCGAAAGAACAAAGCTATCCATATGAAGTAATTAATGAAAGAATTCTCCGAAGAAGTCTAAAACATCGATTTAATTTTAGACCTCAAATAACAGTAGCATTATGTCTTGAAACGGTGATGCATGCCATACAACTCACCATCGGCTATATTTTGATGCTACTATTCATGACATTCAACGTGTGGATTTGTATAGCCGTCGTGCTTGGAGAAGTCATCGGTCGGTTCATCTTTTCGGCCTTCTTCTCATCACCAGAAATGACCAACCCTCAGGTCAGCCACATATATTATTAGCTGCCAAACACACGTTTTATTCTAATGTGTCTTCTTCAGCGCTCATTTCAGAAACAAACAAACAGACAGCGACAACTGTAACCACCTACCCCTGCATGTAAATGGGAGGGATAGGCTATTGTGCGCTGTACATGGCCGACATAAAGGTAACGTTGTCTGCGTTGAGATACAAACCAAATATACACTATCATTATCACTATTACTGCCATCATTATTATTATTATTGATCATAGTTTACTAATACAGCTGTACATTACCACCACCAACGTTGCTGCTTACTACTATTAAATACAACTGTTACTGATTTTAATGTTACTGCTACTGTTGCTGGTACTATTATTATTAATTATTGTCCTTATCAGCACTGTCACTACTTACCATTATTAGTGCTATTATTACTAGTTGTCACTATTATTGGTGTATTTATGTCTCTGCGGGTTCAACTCATCGACGATGTAAGTGTCATTACAACACAACGAAAGTAGGGTTGACGGTAGAACAAAAGCAGATTTAACGTCACAACGAAAGGCGAAACAAACGAAGATAGAATTGACGGTGAAACGAAGGGCACAACTGATCGGACGCAAATCTTATTGAACTGCAAACGAGAGTCGAAGCAACGGCCAAAAAAGAAAGTTGAACTGACCGGCGAAAGAATATCGAGGTGAAGGCGAATGAATATCGATGTAGACCGGCTAAAATATATCGAAGTGGCCGTTGAACATAAATGGAGGTGACGATAAAGAAAGTCGACATGAACAGCGGATGTATATCGAATCCGACGATTACGGCCCAAACGAAAAGAGGGAGAGAGGTAGAAGCCAATAAGTATGCCTTTCTAATTTGCAGCAAGCTTTTATTCTGTCGGGTGCTCCGCCCTTGTCGGCCATTCGGTTCATTCATTTGAATGGCACATTTTTGCCAGGAAGTGACGCAGTATATCATTTTGGAGGTGTGAGAGTTGCTGTGGATGACGCCATTTGACTAGAACTAGGTCGGCAGAAGCGTCATGAATGGAGCTGTCTCTAGTGGCGCCTATGACACCTTCGTTCATTCTCTGCACTGCTGTAAATCACCGCTGCTTTGCGATGATAAGCTAAGTCCTGAATACATCTTAAATTCGACGCATTAATGAATACGGTACTTCCTGAAAGATATTTCCTGCTCCACACAGTGGAGCAGAAAAAATCTTTCATTATCTCCGAGAGTTGCAACCATTCTAAAATTGTGCGTCCCAAAAGAGTTTCGCTATACGAAAATGCTGGCTGTGGATACGGATGCACATGTGTGATTAAATTTACATACATTCAGTTTGTTAGGTAAAGTCGTGGCTGATTTGTGGATTAAAACCTACCATAGCAAGAAAGGCGAAATAATAAAAGCTCATTTAAATCTTACAAATAAAACTTCTGGTTATGACGCTAATGCATCATCCGGGGCGAGCATTATTTCCGGTTTTCTTATGTGCAACTCAGTATCGACTAAAAAATTGCAAAAAGCAGATGTCACATGTCGCACAATCCTTTGTTCACTTCGGGAAATTTTTTAGACCAGTTTCAAACATTCTGCCACTGTTTGCTGACATATGCCCAGAACTATCCAGTGAATGCGTACATGGTTCTATACGAATCACAGTACGGAACATTCGTTTCTGATGCAACTAACGTCCTGAATGAATCGAGTCACATTTCAACAAGCAGTACACATTGCCGGCTTAGTCCGGATCTTGGATTGGCGATGATATAATCACGGCAAGCCAGGAGAATAAACGAAAAACTTTGAAACAGTTGGCGATAAATAAACATGTGCATCATGTTCTCCTTAAAGTTGTGCAAATTGAAATAAATGTCTTCGAGAAGATCTCGAAAAGCGCTACTGCCCTGGATTTGCTTCCCAAAGTTGGATTCTAGTAGAAGAAAGTAAAGTGCTTTAAACCACAATCTATCTGTCTGTAACCGAATCTGTAGCAACGATTTCATCAATCTACATAGATCGCAAATCTATTAAGTTTATTAAGGCAGATCTGCTTTTTTTGTTTAGGAGCATAGAAAATACCTCCATTCAGGTAACCGGGAACCTTCGTCTGCACAAAATATGAATGGCAATTTGTCGGTGTTCTAGATGGACAGTAATCCAGATGATCCGTGATTATTTGGAGCTTAGATCGACACTAATTAAGATGATTCGTGAGTGATTAGGAATAAGTTCAGGTCCATCGATCGGCAACACATGCAAGAGAACAATTGGACGAAACGCAGCTTTAGATGATGCTTATCGACGCTTTGCTTTATTTTGCATGGGAGTGGAATGTTGCATGAAACGTGCAGATTTTTCCTTGCATTTTCAGAGGTTGACGCAAGTGCGGTGTGTTGTTGCTTGAGACTTCTAGATTTTATGATTAGCATGTGCTCATAACGCACGCATGACGTTTGCGATAATAGGCTTAACCGGAAATCTTCCATAACCGGAAAGAAATTCACCGTAGGAAATGCGTATTCTCGTTGCTTTGCCTTTGGCAAGTTGCCAAAAGAGTGCAATATCAAAACTTGCATTATTCACTTTACAACACCAAAATCACGGCTCATCAAGGAAATTAGTTTCTTTCCACCTTATAATTAGGCGTTTTATGGCGGAGATTCAAACATGGGGATTCTGGTTTTGAACCAACTATCCAAAATCTCTAAAAAAAAATAGTGCTTGTGGAAAGGAAAGGAAAATGTGACACCAGCGAGAAGGGAGCCAAGATTGGAGTTTTCTTTTCACTTGCGAGTGGGGAGTGCCCTAGCAGATTGATATCAGAAACTAACATCAAAGCAATCCTGCGTGGAAAAGAAAGTAATAAAATTCATCAGCGTCATATCAAATCTCTTAGTTATCTCTAAGATAACAGTATCACAACATAATCGCTTCGTTATCGCTATTACTTTTTATAGCCTCCCATAATCAGTTGATAACAGTTGATGACCCTGACAGCTGTAATTAGCCAATTTTAAGGGTCCAAATTTTCGATACATTCATAAGTGAAAAAAGTGAAACTTTCAGGCGCAATCATTGGAGAACTGCTGTGGTTGATCGAATATAATAGGACTCAGTTCGGAATCGGATTGTCGAAGCGATTAGTGTCATTACTGGACGAATACTTTGTGCATAGAAACTGCATCGCATTGTTATCAAGAATTCAGTTATGCTCTAATGTTGTGAAAAATGGGAATATACTATATGGGGCGTATCTTTAAATTTCATTCTCACGTAGACGAAATAAAGGAATGGAGCGAAATGCAACAAATTCTTCTTTCCTAAATACGGAAGCACTTTTGAACTCTCGTTGAAAATTATGCCAACGAAGCTCAAAGTTTAAACAAAGCGTTCAAGTTATACCTTCCAGATGAACATCGTTTCTGTCCTTCATTTTATTCGCTCACTTACAGAAACAACAACCAATTAAGGGTTACTAACTTGTGCAGGTAGACGAGTGGTACAATGGAAGTCATACGCTATGTTGGAAGAAGGAACAGCAGCCCAATGTTTTCCATAGTGGTTAAGAAGTCACTGTTACATGACATTGGGTTGTAGTCATGCGCTGTATCAAGAGCTGGATAATGATGATTGTTTTTATTTGGAGGCTTTGTCTCCATGCGCCTTGTGGGCTCGCTTTTTGGGAGGATCCCGTTCCTATATGGCGAACTGATTGGGCATCAACTTCCCAGTTTTTCCTCATCCTCCAGGCTATTCACAACGCTTACTGACGGAGTCCCTCTACCTAATCATCCCTTTGACATTCCCTCGCCTTCCAACGACGAAAGGCTGCGTTCTTAGAGTATTCCATTAGAGCGAAAACAACAGAGACAGCAATTTAAAAGAAAGAACTAAGAACATCAAAATGAACAGTTCAACAATCACGGCAGAAAGCTGCGTATTTTCACAACGACTGTCTCTTTAAGTGAATGCGCTCCTATAAATACTCATGAGGTGAACACAATTAGCGAACGTTGACGATGATAACCATAATGGTCGCATCGGCGTAACTCATTCCTCTTGAAGACCACTGCGTTGCTAATGAAACGTTGGTTTAAAACATGAAAGCGTTCATTATGAAGGAGAATGAATCGTTTTAGTCTGCTATAGAACAGTCGGAACAAGTTCTAAATGATACCAATTATAAAGAAGTGGTCATAAAGCTATCACTACTAGTAATGCGAGCAAGTTTATCATTCCTTATCAGTGATGTGCTGATGCTGCACTACGTAATGTAGAAGTGTAAAAGATAGCATGAAAGAGTTGTTGACCAATGAAAATAACTCACGATAAATTCCTCTCCATTAAAGTTTTCGCTTCACGTAATAAAAACTCACCTAAAAGTATTTAATACGAGATCGTGCTGTAATTGACGGTTCCCACTGAAATGGAGCACTCTGTCAAGTTTGGCGAATACCGAACGGTTGGCAGACTACGTGTGATGCACAAAAAACGCCCAATGTGGTAGCGTTATCTTATCGAGTTACTCCCTTCACTGAACGTATAGACTACCTGTTGCTCAACATAGCACTTATGCCGAAAAGGTAGGTCGATTTAACATGAATAAGAGGGATGCTCGAAACGATATTCTAGAGAAGCATCGCAGACGTTTGCTCATGCTCAGTGCACTTCTTGGCAAGGGTAGCAATCGAAAGAATTTGAAAGCAACAGCTAAACCGCGTCCCTGAAAGCTATCACATTAAACAGCTGAGATCGCTAGACGATTTCTATTTGTGTGAAGTCACATTATTCGCTCTAATATATGCCCATCCTGACACAGAATCCCACTACTCGTAGACCACAAAAACCCTCCCAAAGTTGAAAAGGAGTCTGCGTTAGAATAGAAATCTCTCTCGACGGGGCTTATCTTCTGGAACTATTTTTTCAAAAGGCGTCAAGGCAGCACGTATAAAGCGCTCATTTTAATCCATTATCGCGCACATCGTCCAAATTTAGTGCGGTGAGAACAAAAACCGAAGCAAACAAATATAAAGAATACTTCGCTTCTTGCCGCGAGCTTTTTATTCGATGATGCCAGCACTCATTTCGCCGGTTTGTACAAGCAAACAATGCGGAGATTGCACCTTATCTTTCCAAAGAATAAACTTTTACCAGACATACGTGATATGCAGAATCATGAATCCGAGCTCAGGCCGACCATACTTAAAAGCTGGCCCAAAACAAACTATTTCGTGACCAAAAGTTGGTCAATCTCGGGAACTATGATAGCGTTTCTCAAGCTAAGATGTATTATTTTATAAGCTGTGATCCAATATGAGAATTACGAGTCAGCAGTTTGAATACGACATTAGATGAACTGATTTTACAGTGCCGTTGCGGAGTGATGTTGCCTTTCATGGTGGTGACTTTTACAGTTCAAAGTAAATTTCGACCTCTCTAATACCCTTTTACAAGTGAACATACGGATGATGGACGGATTTTCACCTGCATCTACTACTTCTTGCTCAAATGACCGAGTAATTACAAAAAAATATGACGGAGTAGTTAACTACATCTAACGAGGGTACTGAGAATACTTCTAAAGTAGGATGCTGTTGGCATATAAATTCGATATCGTAGTCAGTTCTTCATTTGCCACAAAAAAGTGCAGGAAAATAAAAGCCCTCGGCGCCTATCCAAGAAAATTCGGTGATTTCAATTCTTGATTAGTGCGCTATCGTTTTTAATTCTTATCGTTGTGCTGCAACGCATAACACTATAATAGTAATAGCCTTTGGCAGTAAAATAAAACTACTGTACAAGCGGAATTAGTGAATGTTATTCGAAATTCAAATGCTGAGTACGAAGCTCGCCTGGGAAACCTCAACTGAGCTCATTTCTGAAAAACTTATCGTTCCACAAAAAAGACTTTCTCAGTGAGCTCTCCACCCCTTTCGACTTCTCATTGGCAAAAGCAGCTTGCCTTCTGCAACTGCAATATCCTTATCTCACAAATAGCATTCTCGCCACTTTTTGCCGTTCTATACCCCATTAGCGCGAGCTATTCTACTACTCCATCACATTTTTTGCCCCTCTCTTCTCTCCCTTCTCCCCAATGACTTTACCTCAAGTTATTAGTGAATCGACCGAACTCGTTTCCACGACAAACAAAAGAACATCTACGTGACTCGTTCAACGGTTTACAGCGAATTGAAGATTTTGAATTGTCGCAAACGTTTTCTAGAAATAGTACCATACTTATCCTGTTTTCATTTTGTTTGCCTTCACATCGACTCGTCCAAACATCGAACTGATTCAGCTACAGAGGTAAGAAACTCTTCAGCTCAACTATCACAAAAACCGTACGGCAATCAGTTGAGGCCCTCAAATTGTTGTGAACAATTTTCGGAGCATTCACTGTCCCACAATTACAGAAAGGTTATAATTTTCTGTGAACCACCAGTTTTAATGAGAATTTGGCATTTGAAAGGTGCATCTGTGCGGCATTCGATGAATTGCTTTGCCTGTCCACCTCGAAAAGCTACCCCGATCCTGCGAATTTCTTCAGCACAAAGATTCGATATTTTTGCTGATCAGCAGAAGCCTCACTTTAATCACCTCAAAAATATCGTTAGAATTCTGTAATCCTTCGAATGTTTCAAAAATCTCTCCGAGAATGCTTCCCGCCTTTTATATATAACGATATACCAGCGCGGCTCTTCAAAAGGTCGAATGAAGTACGCGGACAAAATCCTCTCTCACCATGCTTAGGTGACTTCGGAATACGAGCATAAGCTCCAAATGCTTCATTTCAGCTGCTGCTGTCTCTTCAACAAAACATCAAGTTGTAAATGTGGTTGCTCTTAGCTACCAATATTGGTTACCAATTGCGTATTACAAGGCTCGGCTTCTCCTTCCCTCAAGTCGAAAATACCGTCCTGTACTTAGCCTACAAAACGTATTTGAGGCCTATCCCTGAAGTTGTCCTGAAATGTGGTCGATCTGTAAACGATGCGACTCAAAGAGAAAGAATACAAAGAACATCTGCCAGAACAAAATGCAAAAAAAGAGGAAAATGCGCACTACTAAAGATGAGCCACGCAAAGTGTATAAGTTAATATTACACGAAAATTTTGAGGCCTAGAAGACCAACCCAGCATTCTTATGACGTTCAAGATTCCGTTGGATTGAGCGCACTTTAGTGTTTCGAAATATTTCCAGTTTTCGCAAAACAGAAGTTGTCACACCTTCAATTGGTAGAGAAAAGTTCGCAAACATTTCTTGAAAGTGTTTCATGAAAAGAGTCGTTAATCCCTGCGACTTGTTACCTCTCGAAACGATGCGATCAGAGAGTGTAACAGTATTTAAACGAAAGGTGAACATATTATCATCCATCTACTTCAACTTCCAACCATCTATGACCAATTCCTTTCATCTTATAGACAAGCGTCAATGACCGCTATATGGAAGTCGCAGGTAATGCTTGGCTAATAAGTTGGCAAACGCTGCTCAAATAAATCATTATGGATGTGCCACTTCGAAGATGTATATAGAAGTTTTAAAACTTATTTTCACATACATTCGCTGTTTTAAGTGATACACTCATTCCTTTGCTAATCAACCTTTCTCTCGTTCATGCAAACATTTTGGTGTTTCTTCGGAAAATTTTTATGGATTTTTTTACATCAGTACCCATTTTCTTCGTTCGCTCCTCACTCATTTATTTATTTACTTATTCACTCATTTGAGTAATACTTCCGTTCCATTCAGCTTTTCACCCCAATTTCATTGCGTATTTCAAACAACACTTTATGCCGAAGCAGTGATAAACGACAGGGCACAATATTCAAGAAACTCATTGAGCTGCATCGCTAATGAACGACTTACAAGGTCACAGTTGATAAAGACCCGGGTCTGAGATGATCCGAACTGATGTTTCAATCGACGAAAGGAAAAAGTAGCTTTTACCATTCTGTACGAACCAAAAAATATTTTGTGGATTGACAATCACCTCACTAAGTTATCTGTAGAGCATTTCTCTTTGAAGTTCAATTTTCGTCGCAGCATCACAATCCATTAAAAAAATTGTGATCGTTTCTTATTTTCGCGGAATAAGTGGACCTCCAAGAATTCGGAAGTTATATTCTCTAAGCGATTTTTGAACTAGTTTTCTAAGTTTAATCAAGATTGGCTCATTTCGCTACCCGATCATTTTTAATGCTAAAAGATATTACTGACATAAAGCAGCTATACTAAGCAAAATTCGTCATTTCTCTATTCTTCCAAAACGCCCACTACGCCGAAAGGAATTAAACAATGCCCAGAATTGTCATTTCTCGAAAAATTACCCGAGTGTTATATTGCCTGCATTTTCGCCGTGAACCACATCAGACTGCTAGCTTATAACCAAAATATCCGATTCTCAATATTGTAAGTCATGAGACCGGAAAGGTAAGCAATATAACCTTGATTTAAAGGTACGAAATCAAAAATAAACCGATGTTTAGTATCCTCAAAACTGCCTTCAAATGTGACTAAATCTGCAGTATCAAACACGGTCCCATTTGTTTCGAAGCATCACCGACAGTAGTCGCGAAGTCGCTCGCAGACTAGCATTATCGAAGAAAACACGAAAAAAAAAAGAAACAAGAAAATGGAAGAAATTTCTTATGAAGTTTGACAAAGTTTATTACCGTTCAAACTCATAAAAAACGCCTGCTCGATGGTTTACACTATAGAATATGTGAAGAGCAAATAAATGAACATGAATGGCAAAAATTAACGGAATTCCCTTCGAGAATTACAGTGCAAACCTAATGCTAATGTAAAACTAAATCGCAGGCAATCAACACTTAACAATGGTGCTTCAATGCTGCTTTTGACTAAGGCGTTACGCTTCTTGATACAACGAAATTTTCAACGAGAGGCACTAGATCACAAAGCACTTCATAGGCAGCATTTATTCTTTAAGCGATGCACGTCGACTCTGTGAGATCAAACTAGGGGAAGAATATTTCCTAAACATATCTAAAGTTATCGTTCTAGAAAAAATAAAAGCAACATACGGCTATATTCTTCTGTGAAGCGAACAATTAGAAATTCGATAAAATAATCGACTGCGGCATTTAAAAGTGAGAAAATTGAAGCGTAATGTAATGCGTAAACAAAAATCAAAAATTTCCACTGAAGAGAATAACTTGAAAAATTTTCAATAACAAAAGAAAACCTCACAGTGAAGGTAATTACAAAAGTTGCGAGCGCGATTTCTTGAAAAACCTCACAAATAGCGTAGCAATGACTACGAACAGTATAAGAGCGTGAGCGACGTCCGATATAATATCGCACCACTCCTATAATGAAAAAATAATATTGAAATTGTTTCAGCCGACTCTTCGCCGCTCCCTCATTCTTTTTCCAACACATCAAAAGACGATAAAACTATTATGAAACGTTAATTGATGACTATTATTTTCTTCTTCTTTGTTTCAGTAAGCCATAATGTACATTTGCAGACAACATTTTGTATAGACCTCTAAAATTAGATATTTCGGATATTTCCTGACGTAGAAGACCAACTGCTTTGTTGCAGAACTAATATATGCCAAAAACACTCAATACTACAGCACGTCCATAAAACTGTCTCTGTCATAGCTAGCAACGCTACCCCGCTGACCTGCGACTGCAACGTTCATGCGAATGGGAACGCTTCAACATCGAACTGGTCAGGAATGAAATCGTCGTGATGACTGCTTCCCAGCGGCGCAATAAACAGCGCAAAGATTTTCTTCCCATAGCATTCAGGCTTTCATAAGAAAAGCAGAGGCTGGTGAGGAACCAGGAAAATTTGCAGGGAAGCATGAAGGAAGATGATTAAAAATCAGATGACTTCGGTGAAAAGAAAACAATTCTAGATGAAACTTACTTGCAATTCAAAAGTTCTTACTCCAGTCATACAATAAGGGAGCAGAAACATCCGAATCAATCCTATCTCTTCGTTCTTTTGGGCACGCCAATGCGCAGAATACAATACAGCCTCCCGAACGTCATTGCACCGAACGAGCTACGAACAGAAACTCTATCTCAACTTGAAAGGCAGGAATGCAAGTTATTTATGATGAGAATTCCTTCAAGTGGGGCTAAGGAGGGAAAGCATCGAACATGCAGCTTTCGTGACGCATTTAGGCTTAACCTCGAGCACCTCATTTTCGGGTACAATTCTTCATTAATGTGCTTTAGAAGGAGAAAATTTTATGCTCTAAGTGGAAAACAAAAGCATACATTCCTACAGTGATGAGATCGATATCGCACAGTGCAGCAATAATGAGCGCCTCGGAAGCAAGCGCCATGAAGCATAAAAAGTATCGGTCGTTGCTCGCACTGATACAACAGTTCAACCTTCAAATGCAGAAAAACGCTGAATACTGCTCACACTACAAAACGTTACACCTTCTTACTGGCTGCAAATAAGGCTGGCGCAGAAAAAAGTTCGTTACAACGTCTAATTCAGAAGAAAATGCTCCACTTATGGCTTCAACAGAGAGAAATGACAGCAGTGCATGATAGTCCACATCCATTCCGACATGCTACATGGTTTTATCAACATGATAGTACATGGTTCACCTTCACCAAATCGGTTATTTCGACTTGTAATCCAACATGGTATTTGATGTAGTTTTTTCAGCGAATGAAGTAAACCGAAACTTCTCTCAAAATATTTCAAAAAAGTTTAGAAATTTCGAGTTTTTCTAATATCCATATATCCCTTGTAAGAAAAGAACAGCAAAGCGAGTCGAAATCTCTTCTAGCTAAGACATGCAAAAATTGACGTTCGCTAGTGTCACTCCTTTCCGGCGAATATTGGATCTTCTATGAGACAGTGTGGGCTAGAATTCCCAACCAACTCCTGCCCGCCCGTACTATTACATGGCATAACAGTGGGATGTTCTGAAGTGGCGAAAAATTCGCTTGTGGTCTAAAGCCTACAATCAACAGAAACCTATTGAAGCACAGGAAACGACCGTCGACCTAAATAGCACATTAATCTTTTACGGCAATAGAAAAATATGACACCCGAATAAAATTACAGATAACGGCACATCGATTGCATAACTAACAGGTCAGGAAGAGAGGCCGGAGTGAATGAGAGTGCAGAAGAGGCAATCAGGAGATTACATTTGCGATTGAAAGAATGAAGCGTTTTGCGTTCACTTCACTAAAGAAGGCGAGACATTCGGCAGACTTAAGTGAGGTAACAACAGAAAAGAAAAAAGGAGAAAACATTAGAACATCGCGGTACGAATCGTAGAAAACAATACTAGCAATGTCTTAAAGGTGAAATGTACCTGAAAACATAAAGACAATTGGATCGTTTTCACAATAAAAAAACTGAACAGCAGCAGGTTGGTCTTCTTCAGAGATCCGATAATGGTGGCTGATCAGAGATGTTTGAGCTCTTGAAGAATGATGAGGGATTTCCTGCATGCAGCATCCTTTAATTAATGAATCTCATGGGCGTACAACTCCATAAGATTGAGTGCATCGTACAACTTCTTTGTTCTTTCAAATGAACGAGTATGAGATGATAACTTTAAATAAAAATGTCACCGAATGAAAGGACCTGGAGGTAATGCCTTAAATTCACAAAAAAAAAATTTGATTCTTTCATTTTGAAGTGGTTGGAGGTCGAACATTTCTAGCCTTACGATATAGTCGCGTATTTTCGACGCCTTCTGAGAACTCTTTAGGCAACATTGGTGTCAATTTCGAACAGTACACAGAGGAACGCTCAGATGGTGAATAACCTCTTCTGAACACAACTCTATTACGCAGCAGGAGAGAGTAGTTGTGCATGAAATTAACATGCAACACATAAAAGTTTTCAGCAGATGTGTCTAGTTGCCACAGACGACACCCACTACCCGGATCCAGCCAGTTAGCACATCCGGCAAGTGCTTTGTACACTTTAAAATCGCCTCGAAAAGAGTGTACGTCACTGATGGCTTGATTAGCTTAAAAAGGCTTGTCACGTATTTTAAGTTCGAATCAAGCGATCAGTAGGTAAATTCTTTAGCCATTCTGGTAATTTCCGTTGAGTGCCATACACTATAGTTTCCTGGAGTAGTTTGTTATCGGCGACTGAGCCAAATGTTCTGACAAGTCCCATGTGGTCTGCGTTACACCGGGCCGGTATACCTCATTTAATCCTTCCAATTAATCAGAAGGTGATGACTGACTTCCAATGTGGTTAATCTGCCCAGCAAAAATCCGAACTGCTTGTATCTGAGAATTTACAGCTCCGATCAACGTGAAGCATCTCAGAATTGCAGTCTTGGCACCAATTTCAAGAGCGTTGTAGAAGAGAATGATAGAGTAACCAGACGATAATCTTAAACGACGAGAAGAGGTTTGCACAGAAGAGACCAAAAAATTAATGCTTTCGAAGCCACCGAATGCGAACAGACTGGCTATGCAACTCAACGGAAGAAGTAAACCTGCTGCCGTGCACTTTATTAACCAAGAACATATGAACTCCAGCGTTTTTTAAATTTGTTGGAAAGTTAACGCGTAGAATTTAAACGATATCCTCACCAACTTCGACTGAACTTAAGTAGCTGCCATTCCACGCCAGAAAAGCGAACAGAATTGTCATCCACTTTGAATGTTTTCTTAAGGAAAGATATGAAATATTCTTAATTTGCCTCGTCATTACTGACGAGTTCGTCCACAGAGGTCTCCAACACTCTAATGCTTTGAAAATACCAGGACTATGCGACATGACACTAGCGAATATACGGGATGTTACAAAAATAAGATGGACTAAGCAGTCAAAATTCCGCCAAACAGATTAGCTCTGACAATACCAGCCTTGGCTAACTCAATGAACGAAGATATTGATGTACGGGAAGATAATGGGCTAGGAGATACACTATAATTAGCACTAACTCACCAAATGCAATGATGATCTCTATCTGCGATCATCAAATTGCAGATGCGACAATTCGTTTGCTTTGAAACAACATCCGAACTCACGCTAGATGACTTCTGGATCTTGATCAACAACCATCGAAGAACAACACAAAAAGCGATAAGCGATATGCATTTGCCAGTATAAAAGCGCTCGCTGGTAGTTAACAAAGCAGATAAAATCAGCGTGGCCACGCACCAATAGCCCAAAAAGTAGAAGAACCTATAATAGTAGCGCTTTTTTACACACCCACGCATTGATACATAAACATACGTTTTTTTTCTTCTTTGTGTTTTATTTGCTGACTCAGCTATCAATTCAGCGTGAAATCAATCAGAAGTCTGCTGGCGTTATTGCAGTTGTCAAACAACGCTTAAGCATGCGGTCCATTGAACACTATCCAGAAAAGCGTCTTTACATGGCTCAAAGGCTGGTTCAAGAAGCCTTTATTAGCGCCACAGTAATCCATGGACGATCCAGTCACGTTTGTAAGAGGCCCATTCGGGTAACTTATTTTGAACTCAGTTCTTCAAAACTGTGCAACATTTTCAGTACAACAAAACCGTTGCCTACTACTATGGATTGCAAATGCGTCTCTCTGAATGAACAATCCGACATGAATCCATTGCTCCTCGCCATCAACAAAAGGTCTTCCTGTACTTTCCGAAGGTGCGCCTCATGCACGGTAACGATATTCTTCAAATTAGAACTGAAGCAAAAAAACCTTGTTCGCGGAAACGCTCGAAGAATCTTTCTGGAAATACGATACATCAATATAGGCAAAATGCATAACAGCGCCAATGAAAACGATATGCAAATTGATAAAAGAATATAAAGCATTCCGGCTGTCACTGCAGCTGAAAAGCAACAATAGTAAGCCTATATCAATTTTAATATTTCACTGTTCCCTTGTGGAAGTCACGTTTGCCGAACTTCATATCTACCTTAAAAGCGTCAGTAATTCCTATGACACTCTCGTCCTCTCTCTTTTTGTGAAGGACAACTCTGTAGAACATGAAAACTAACGTATACGACATCAAAAAATTACGTCCAAATGTACAGACCGATATGTCTAATAAGAATCGTCCAAACCAAACACAAAGAGAACTGCTGATATGTGAGGCTGAAACATCAGTTGCACGTTGGAGCCTCATACGACCGACAACTGCCCTCGCAAAATCATGCTGCACTATGGCAACCGCACTACCTTCCGGAATGCGTTAAATGCATAAATGATTAGCAATTCGTATGCCCATTTTTTGTGGGAATCGCAGAAGGAAGGCGATTATCTTGAAACCTATTGGGATTGAAATTCCCAAAAAATAAGATAGTTTTAAAAAATCAAGGCAAGGGAGAAAACGCAAAGCAAATGGAAATTACTATAAAATCCGAGATTTTTATCTCGGCGAAGAACAATGGGAGGAGAATATAACATCTGGATACTAGTCACTTCCGCCACCAACAACGACTGATTCCCATCATCAGTGACCACCAATTCCACTTGGTCAGAGAAAGCGCAATCACGCTAAAAAGGAGCAACTACCAAAGACAAAGGCGAATCCAACATGCTTGGCTCCATTCCATGTTGGCAATCTAATGCGTTTGTCGATTGCACTCGCTGTATTCCAAAATGCTCGCCAGTCGATGCCCTCATCTACTGAACTGAAAAGGAACTAAATAAAGAACTGAACGCAGAAAAAATGTTAGATGCAGCGGGAGAGAGGGGGAGAATGAGCACGGGTCGATGAGGCATAATGAAAGCAGTAAATTCTAGAAACAATAGAAATATTGATGAGAGCTAGAGGCAACACATTAAAAAGCTAAATTTCTGTTGCAGAGCGGCAACATCCCAAGTTCTGCCCCCATGATATAGCGAAATAAAGTATTTTTGCTACCACATGCTTTCAAGAATACGCTGGTGGGATATATATATATATATATATATATATATATATATATATATATATATATATATATGTGGCTCATATATATATATATAGATATATATATATATATATATATATATATATATATATATATATATATATATATATATATATATATATATATATATATATATATGAAGTGGCTCAACTATGTATATCGTTTGAGAGTTGCAAATGCACAATATATTGCAAGTACACAAAAACTATCACTAAGTAAGCCTAAAACAAGGCAAAGACCGATACTAAATATGACAGGAGAGAAATAACTTCAACCATTCATCAACACAACGACTAAAGAACGTTACTGGAACCTTTGGTGCTTAACCTCCGATGAATTTTTCCATAAAACTTCCCGTTCGGAAGTTGTAGACAATATACATTCTTTCTCTCCGTAATCCTCCTCCCCCTCCTTAGCGCATACATCGAATTTGATGTGGTTCTAAGTTATATTCCTCAGACTCACAAACGAAGAGTTGCACAACCACCTCGACAGAAAATCTCCAACTATAACCGACCGATTAACAAACTCGTCAAATTCGGCACAGTCGCAGAACGTTTGCAGGAGGTGGCGTTTCGCGCCACATTCATCAACATATTCGCAGCAGCACAACTCCACTTCTTCATCCGGCAATGTTCCATAACCTTCAAGCTGCACGCCAGGATCAAGAGTTCCCTTTTCCATTCAGCGCTCGCATATTTTCCGACAGATGTTCATCATTTCTGTAATGGTAAAAAGAAAACAGGGCAAAAAAGGCACAAACAACAATTTCCAAGGATGGAAAAAGACCATCGGTATTGGTAATGAACAGATTTCAGGCAGTTTCTGACCTGCTTTAGAAAATCTTCAGTGATAAGCGATACTAGCAATCCCCTTCATGGTTCACTTTTTAAGAAACGAAAATAATGGTCAATGCTCACAAGAAGTTTCTCAACTGGAAATCTGTCGGCGCACCATTCTGACGAAAGGTATCACTGATCGGAGAAAGGAGGGGATGAAAGTGTGCATTCCCTGTTTGATAGGGTAAAGCGACGCTTGAGACGAGTTTCATAAAACAAATCTTTTTTTTGATTATTACAACAAGGCGCGCTCGGTTTAGTGATGGTAGCACCTTCCCCCAAAATTAGAAGGGATTGTTTGGGGAGTTTCACATGGAACGAAACCACCTATGTAAATGCATCCATTCATGAACACCTATGTCTGCGCGAAAAAACGGGAGAAGTAGGCATCCAGTCTTAAAGCAGAAAATGAACCCCATTTTATGAGCGTTATAATGACTTCACATATGGAAGCTAACACATACATCGATCGATCATAAACAAGGCAGGCAATGCAAGGAGGCTTTTAACACTTCAACAAACATAGATAATAAGGTGTATAAGAGCCAAGTTATGAAATATGGAAGGGCATGGATCCAAAATTCACAGGACGAATATTGGAAGAAATAAAACTGTGTCGTGGAAAGACCATAACGACGTCATTATGTTCGGGCTGCAGCAAAAATTACAAACTCATTGGCTCAGACAGGTATGACATTGATTCTAATGACGACAAATATACCGTCAAAGGTTGCAAATCGTTCACAGCATTAACAAGGACGCGCAAGAAGGTTGCGTCTACAAACAACTACCGAAAGGCTTCACTGAAGAATTGAAAACACAATCTCTTCCACCATTCCAAATCCATATAGCAAAGGTGAAACATTGTCCACTATAAATGATTGAGAGTCGAATTTATTAAGCGTGAGGAGAAAATAAATTTCTATAGCAAGCAGGAACATTTGAAAAGGAAATGAGGTTCTGCGACGACGAACAACATAGTTTAGGAAACACGCAATAAAGAAATGGCATACTTAAGGCATAGATTGTTCCACCGCAGTGCTACGTGCTCACTTTGCGGAAAAAGTAAACCTGTAAGCCCCTAATGTATCAGATCAACATCGCTAACCATTAATGACGCACCGGAGAAAAAGCACCTCGTCAAGGCACCCGAAGTCAAAACGCGCAATCACTTCGCGCAGGTTGCGCCTAATCTTACTCGAAAGTAAACTTGTCGCATTGTTTTGACAAGAGTACAGGAGACAAATGGGATAAATAAACGGTCGCGTTTAATAAACAGCCTGCAGAGATGCGTAATAGGGCAGTAATACTTCAGTTTACTCTAATCAACAAAGCATTCATTACGAATCAATGTCTCTTCCTACAGTTTCACTCCCGCATAGGGGCACAAGTTGTGAGGTCGAAGGTGCGATTTACCTCTCGCGATTGAGTTGTAAGCAGTAATGTCTCTTTATACAAAACATAATAAATTGCAAAATAAAGAACTCGATGTGACTTTAAAAAAACAATCACTGTTACTCAACTGGAGTAGATATATAGTGATTTGCGATACATGTATGATACGATGATGAGTGTTCAGAGATGCCACGAGAAGACCGTTTTTCCTGCTCTGTAACATGTAACGAGTCGCTCCTTTTTGCTAAAGCCGTTACGATAACTGCCATGCGGACAAGCGATCCAGTACAGAAAAACAAGTTGGTGCACTTATGGGGTTTTTTTTTGCATCTCAGATTTCCGGACAGTTTTCTCAACTCAGCTTGGTAATAAGTGAGAAAACCACTTGCGGTCAGAGCAGTTCGTATGTGTCTAGCTACGATTTTATCCTCTTCAAATTATGTCTGCTTCCATGGAAAAGTGAAAAAAGCGTACGGGAGCCCTTTGGTACTGCAGCCTTCAAAAAAAAAAAAACGCTTCATAGATGACGAATTATGAAAGACAGCTTTGGACTTACTACATGAAACCTCTCTGGTAGTGGACAACGTAATTCGACCTGCACATGAGCTTCAAGATCATTGAACGTTTTTCTCGTAAACTCATTCGAGAAATCTTCTTCTACAAAATCTGCACTCTTATCGAAATAAATCAAATCAAAGAGAAGCAGCAAATAGATCCTACAAAGTTTGGAGAATAGTTTTAACAAATACGAACCTTGCCACGTAAAGCATTAGTTGTGATGTTTTAAGCGTCGTTCTCAGCAGTGTATTTTGTGCAACGCATTTCTCTGCTGCTGTGTTTGCTTGTATAATGCCAACTTAAAGGTATTTTTGTGACTGCCGTTATGTACGCTATCTTCTTCCGTTTACTTTTTATTCTTTCCCTCAATTGTTTCAACAAACAAACAAATAACGAATCTATTCTGCGATAACAAACGCACGCGGTCATGCATTCTGGAGTGCAAAAAAAGTGGCGAATGGAAGAATACAGGGACTACAGAGACGTGTAGAATATGAAACACATAAACTATCGAAGTAGTCACAAGTAACTGCAATCAAATTACAATCATTATATAGTGCACGCTCTGGACAGATCACCCTGATCCATACGGCGCTTAAAAGTACCTAGATTACAGTCGGTAACTAAGTGACATGGTGAAGAATTCGAAAACGCAGCAGAGAGCAAAGAAATTGAGCAAATCAGCTCAATCAGCCACTAATGTTCCACCTGAACCTGAGCCTTTCGATCCTCGATTGAAGTTCAAATTTTTAAAAGAACAGACCTTCAATAATCCTGAAGCACAGGTGCAGACCGAACTCAACTTTACGATGCCAAAGAGGTTTTAATCAGAAACCCGACGTTTCTACTCATAATTAGGCTGCAACATTCCGCGAAAGGTCGCCTTAGTGAAACGCAACTGCATTTTTTTCAATTATCTCTAGGTCATTTTCATATACAACAACCAAAATTGAGTACAAGACCACCTGATAACAATTGAAATTTGGAAGAAACAGTTCCAAATTTTAAGTATGATGATGGATGCTGTAGCGATAACGGTCAAAAATCGCTCATACTACTTCTTAGAAAATATAAACTAAATTTTTGTAACCGAAATGTCAAGGGTATTAGGATATGTAGAGCAGTCTTCTAAGTGGAAAACGAAAAATTGACAGCATAAAAGTGTTTATCTGTTTTTTATGCGCAACGTGAGGCTTTTGCTGGCGGGCTCTTTCGATGCTGTTGAAACAACAACAGCGGTATGTGAAAAGTGGCAAAGCTGTAAATAAACGATGAAGGGCTAAAAACAGAAAGTGGTGCGTCGTCTCACTGGTCTGCAGAATTCAATAGGATGAGATTGGATCGATGCTATGGTTAGTTTCACCAATCCCACCTTACGAAACTGCGGCAGACTCATAGGATCACGCGTTTCATTTACAGGCATTCTAGAACAAATGATACACTATTTTTCGCTTCGACCATGGCAGTTGCGATATCGAAAAAACCTCCGTTAAACCGCAACAGGAACTATCGCCCCATTTGAATTACGCCATCATTTCCAGTACGCTCGAAATTATTGTGAGGAAAACAATTTTGGGTCATTTCTGGCTTCCCGAACATTATCAGTGATAATCAGCCCGGATTTTATGAAAGGAAGTTTACGCTCATGCCGCTTAAGATAATTTGTGATTCACGACGAATGTGTTGAAGCTTTCGTTTGATATGGTAATTTATCGGGAACTATTGTAAAGCTGCAGGTTAATGAAACAGACGGCGTCATTTAATAATTTTTTGTTGGCGAGGTTTCAAGGTGAAATCTGGGAAAATCTCATCTCAGTGACTATATTCAGTACTTACAGAACTGCTGCAATAATAACAAAGTTGTTCAAAACACTCGTGCAAAAGAAGATGAAACAAAAATGCAAAATTTCATATGCTTCGCTGAAATGTTTGTAACCTCTCTGAATAAGAAGACACATTACAAAAATCCAGACAATGGCAAAGGAAAAGTGAATTGAATCGGAGAGGTCAATAAGTGAACGTATCAAATATATGCATAGCAATTACGTGAACAGCGACAGTATCGCAAGCTGTTAAAATTGCACCATTAGTGAACATAGGAGGGAAGAATGATAAGCAAGATGCCATTTGCGCATCCTTAGCAAAGGTGCTATATTTGTAATTATAATGTCCGAGAATAAGAAAACAGTTCGGGTAATTTTTCTTTGTACAGACCAAAAAGATGCTTTCAGTGCAAAGAAAAAAAAAACTTCCCAAATAATGCCACACATACACACTTTTTCCTATGCAAAGGAAAGCGCCAGGTGTCCCTTTTTCATGCATACAACTAAGAATTACACATATGCTGAGAGAAATGATATGAGTGGGGGGAAAAAACGCGTTTACAAATCCCTCTAACTAATTTCTCATGCTTCTGAACAATAGAATATAAAACCTCTCAAGGCCCTTCCACAATATAAAGGAGATAAAATCTAGAAAAATATCGTGCCCGTGTTAACTGGCAAGTAAACTTGAAGCAGCAATATCTGTCACTCTGAAGTACTTTACCCCTGTCAAATGTGCAATGCGCGATACAACTGGGGGAGCCATATACGGTCGAGAATGAAGTGACTTAAAGTCAGGATTTCAAGCTAGCGGCCAAATGTGCTCTACTATCGCGCTGCTCGAAGGAAGACCGCTCGTCGAACGCTGCGGGTGGTCTGCACCAATGAATCATTCAGAAAGTCAACGGCAGATGCATTATCGGGCTCATCAAATTCAGAAGCCAATGTAAGATAACTTCGCATGCGACATTTACTTAACAGTCGCAACCTTACGTGATCCGTTAAGATTCAATAGCATGATTTCTTCCTTTACGAGATGCTTCTCTCTGTTGCGCCGGTCTCTCTAAAGGCTATCGCCTCCCCGTTAATAACTGCCTAATCGTTTCAGAGAAGCGCATCAGGGCTGGCGCAGTCTAAAAGACGGTTGGATGCAACTTCCGCATGAACTTGAGATAGGAGACAGCCACGGGGTTTCTGCACTTCAATTATTCAGTCGTTTTATTTGAGAATAAATAGGAACGCAGAAAGCGCATAAAAATAACAAATGCATTAATATAAACGTGTGATCGGCGATCCTGATCAATCAATACCTGAGATCAGCGACAGCATAGAGACGGAGATTTTTCAGTCTAAGAGTAAATGCAGATACACTGACAACATTCTCCCTTCGTACATTTCATAGGCAGACTACCGGAGGTGGAGGACGTGCATGGTTTCGCCAAAGGTACACCTTCTGCCGGCTAAGTGGTAGAGATGCACGCTTCTCCCTTTTGCTGGATCCTTTCGAAGAGATTCCGTAATTCATTCAGCTAGCCCTGGATCTCTTTTCTCTGCGTCAGCGATAACACATCCGTCAGTAGGCTCATCTGAATTTGTGACTTGCCACTAGCTCATCTGAACGTATGCCCTATGAGCCAGTTTTCGTGGAAATATGAGTATAATAGGTTAGTGACCAAGAAAATATGAATGTAGAAAAATAGGTTTTCCTAGAATTGGGGTGTCCCAGCCATACTAAAGCTGAAATAGATTCTAGTATAGCTGGGTCCTCGAAGTGAAATCGATGAGTTCAAAGCTGCTGAAATCAGCGCTAAGCTTCACTCCATCGCTCAAAATTTCGAAAATTAAGAAGGAGACTTGGCGGGTTTTCTCAGCCTTTGTAAAATCACTCGATTTCACCTCGACGAACGAAGTACTTCGTGCACATGAGAACAAACAATGACAACAAAACGACGTCAAACGTGCAGCAAACAAATCAACACTACCGCAACATCGGATGCCTCACTGTGAGACGTAACAAAACGCTATCATTTAACGACCCTTCCTCGCAAATAGGTTTGGCTGCGCTGCGCGAAAAAAAACTGTGCTTCGTCATACTCTGTCCAACTGTGACAGATTGTTTAAATCATCAAGTGGGATGAAAAAAAAGGAGAGGTGTGGGAAGGATTAAAATAAGCTTTGGGGATGTCTGATAAATAAGTCATAAAGGTGGGCAATATAGGTGTCATGCTTTTTATATGAGCCGCATTGTGCTGCAGTGTGATAGCATTTGATTTGATTTGAAGATTTGATCGCTGCTACTCATGCAAGTTTTATCACCGAAGTTATTGCGCGACTTATCACGAGAGCGGGAAATGCATTCTTCGAGAGCTTGATTTCACTGCTACAGTACCTTCAAAAAAAGAGCACTCCAAAAAACAGAAGCAGTTTCGTCCAGTTTTTTTTTAATTTCAGCAGGGCTATACCTCTAAATGGGGCCGTACTGTTTTCCACAGTCCACAGCCTCCAGAAACCCTATTTGCAGCTCGAGTTGCATTACGCACGTGCGTTATGGTGTGATGGTTGTGGTGCAGTCACGATGTATTCACGTGACTGGTGCAGTGTCGGTGCTTATTTATGTAACGCAGTGCGTATTATGTATGGCGGCTGCGGCTCCCTCCGTTCTTAACTGTTATCGGTGTTCGGCCGTCCACGACACCTGCATCAGTACCTTTGTTTAGGTATACTGTTGAGTGTTTGTTGTGAAGTCGAATTCTGTTCCAAATCCTTATGAGCATTATGCGGTACTGAGCAGCCAATACGAACACTTCTTTTTCATAGCTTTACGTTCATTTGGATTCCGATTATTTGCAACAGACCTATTATTCCCGCTTACTTGAAACATTGCGAGCCTCTCTGCGCTAAATCGTGAGGCTTTTTTTTTTGTGGCGTTGCACTCTGATAACGTCTTTGCTGTATATTTACAAACATAGTCAACATCCGGAAAAAGTCTACGTTAAATTCGCTTTCGGTCGCTCTTGGGGCGGAGCCGACCCGATGTAAACTTGTTCTGGGTGGAGTAGACTTGAGCTGTTGAAAGTTATCAGGTGCAAGCTTCGAAATGTTGTTAGGGAATTTGTAGTGAAGAGCGACTTATTTATGATGAACGTAGTCGGCTGTCAAAATTTGATTGTACATACTCACAGCGAGCACTATTTTTTACCTCACAATGAGATCCAGTAAGGCATGTCACCAGGTAATTGTTGTTCAGGTGCTTCATTATCACTTCCTCACTATCTATAATGCTGAGTATAGTACATCCTGTATCAGTGGTGTTGCATGTGAGAATATGTAATTATTGCAGTAATGTAACTATGCAAATTTTCAGCCTGTCACCTAACGATGACAGCCGCTGAAATAATAAAGGCCGCTCTGACAAAAGAGTTTAAATTGGCGGTAAAGAACGGATGTGATGAAGCCGATCTCAACGGCAGCATCTCTGAGTAAGTCGCTGCTTTCTTCTGTGATGCGATGATCGGCTTTTTCTCGCTGTTTCTGTGTTGCATCCTGATTCATGCGTTTGCCTGTCCGAATAAGCATTGCTGCACTCGTGCTGAAAGGTGCCATTTTGATGAGCGAGAAATTTACCGCTGCATAATTTTCCACCTTTCACTCACAAGTACTTGTAGCTCTAAAATATCTTCGGCACCTGCTCATACCTGATGGGTCATAAGTGACAGCAAGTGCGTCAACTGATCATGCATGAACGTCGTTCACTGGTTGGTCTTTCCCAGCTGACCGCACACATGTAATATTGGGTTGTCCCTGAAGAGAATTTAGGGTGACCCTGAAGAGAATCGTTATAGTTGATCTGTCGTTTCAGGGAATTTAAATAGGGGGCAAACATCAGAAATTTCTGGCCAAAAAACAAACAAGGTGTCGTAACCTGCAAATTGCTCTCCGCAGTGCAATTATTGAAGTGCATGTCTTGGCCGACTCAGTCATTTCTCTCTGTTTTTATCATCCAGAACGATGCTCTTGTCAGCGGCTCTATAGTGGAAGAAAGATGGAATGTAGGCGACTGCTTCCCTCCATCCTCACCTTTCTATCAGTAGCTGAAGTTCAAGATAAACGAGTCGTCTCGGCTATCCGGGCGGGTGGAACCTGTGGGTGTTCGGCCATTGCTGTGCGCTCATGTGTCACCAGGTATGTACAAGTGTTGCATCTTTAAGTTGCATGAATTGTTTCAGATTGTTTCACCTGTCTGTTCTTGGAATAGTTTATTGCTGTTGTGCCTAAGAAAAAAAAGGGCTTTCCATCTCTTTATTGTTTAAAGCAAATATATTGGTACATTAGTGATTATTTCCTGAGCAGGTAAGCAAGTATTAATATTGATAATTTCCGTAATTAGTGTATAATTTCCTGAGCAAATATGATGATAACAGTTACCTGAGCTCAGTCAGGGTGTTATGCAGGTGCAGTGTCGAAAATTATGGGAAGTTGCAACCGTTTGATACTGTAGTTGTCCTATTTCACGTAGCATTAAAAAGAATTTGTTTTGAGACTCGGACAGTGGGAGCAAGCGTAACACCGATCGGCATACGGCAGAGGTCGGCTAAAATAGTGATAATATATTTGATGGATTTGTTTAAGCGTATAGAAAAGTGTTATTATATGATGATGTTTCAGTGATCTGACACAAACGATTTGCAATATAGTGGAGGCGATCTTTATTCACGGTCTGAAAGATCCATTCTTCGTAAGGGGTTCTCGTTATGCCAAATACCCCGAACCGGTAAGCGCTATTCTCACTGATAGCCACTAAGCCCCGCACAGTCTCTTTGCAAAGAAGCCCATCTGGCACAGTGCTGAGATCTTCACTGGTTGCCCCTTTTATTAAACCTTACCGAACTTCTTGTTTTCTAGCGCGTACTCCATCACTGACCATCAGCTCGATATGCTTCTTCTCTTGAAGAGAAGAAGAAAAAATAAAAGTCTGTCGTCGTTGCAGTGTGTGAAGAAAAATTTAGAATTCCTTTAAAAGCAACATTTTACCTGGTTCTTGTCCTAAGTTGACGTAGTAAAAACCAGAGGTTATTTACATTATAACCTACAAAATAAAAACAGTATGATCGTGTGTCATTGTACTGAGGAAGCAGGCCATACCTCAAAGCCGGGGATGCCTTGGGCGCTGGGAAGAGACCGGCCATCGGATCTTTCAGGCTGTGCTGCATTTGTCGCTCTGTGTGGATGATGAGGCTGATTGTTTATCTCAGATCCATTATGCCTTCGAGAACCCTCTACTATCTACATTTCAGCTGGTAAAGCGATTAGGAATGCCAAATGTCTATGAGAACTAAAATAAAAGAGAAAAAAATAAGTGAAAGAATGACGACTGCTTGCATGTCTCGCGCACATTTAATCAATCGGCGTCTGCAATTTTTAAATTTATATAAGCTATACTTGAATAACAACTGAAAACGGTCGTATGAATCAAGAATCAACTAACCGCCCCGCTTATTGAAGCAGGATGTGCCTACGTTTTTGCTAGTCGCCTAGATCAGATCGACCGTCATAAAAATTCGACGAACTCGTGTATTGCTTTGATCTGTGATATATTCTGCTGTTGCTATCTGTAACTTATGTTTATTCGATCCCCTTTTGTCATTTTTGCTTCTCTCCTCTTTCTTTTTGGCATGTTATATTTCCATTGTACATGCAGTTATTGTGTATTCCAATTTCCATAGTTTTATTTGTGCTGTAAAAAAAACATTTAACTGTTTATCTATACCTCATTAAGAATCGTTCTAATGCTTTTTTCTTTCAGAATTTCTGGCCATTATTGCACAAGTATACGCATGTATCGATAATGAATCAAATTAGTGCCGCCAAACATATCAAGAGTGATATCGGTAAAGCGAGGGTACGTTTTAAAATTATCGCTCTTTGAGGACTCAAAAAGCACAAATGGTGCTCTTGTTCCAACTGAAAAAAGTCTCAAGCCTTGTATTATGTGGCTTCGGTGTCGTCTGAACAGACGAAACGCAGAAATTTAGATGCGTTTGTTGCATTTCTAAGTCGAAGAGGCCGGTCGCTAACGACATGTATTTTTTATTGTCTTGTAACCATCTCTGGTACATCTAAAGGAGTTACACATATCGTCACCGCCAAATAGTTTAGTTTTGTCCGGTTCCGTCGTACATGTCATTGTCCCAACATTTTGCATTGATGAGATTTTCGTTTCATTTGGTAGTCTCATCAATCGTCTTACCGACTATTCCATACACCCAGGAACATCGGAAACGTGCCTTTTCTCGAATATACACCTCACCTGAAAATTACTACAGTTTTCGATGGCCATGTTACCATAAGACGTGTGAATTAGATCCGTCTTGGGCAAGCCTAATTTCCTGGCTCTAAAAGCAGTAAGGTGATGTTTCTTCACCTTATGCGTTTCATACCACAACGCTGTTGAAGTTCATGCTCTTTATGCGTCGCAAATCGCGATTCTCATTCAACTTCTGCTACACAAATATCGTTTTTTAAGAGTTTGTCAAAGGCGAATATGTTTTGCCGAAGCACATTGCGCTCAAGAGATCCGTTTTGCAACTCGGTGAATATGGCTTTAGGTAACATGCGCATACTGCTATATTGTGACTTTTTTTGCCATTTCCCATCCTTTACGTGGGAAATGGCAAAATTTGCATCTTGCTGACCTTTTAGGCGTAATAAAATTTGCAAGATAAATATGCTGTACTGTCAGAACTTTTTTTGTCGGTGTAAAGTTCTTTTGCAAATTCACATCCATAAGTTGTAATGCAAGATGACCCGGTGAAATAGAAGAAGGTTGAACGTATTTATTATTGAGGTAAAATTTCGCAATACACTTGAGGCATCGATGTTCGCCTTCGATGTTACCCCATTCACGCATTATTTTGTGTTAACTTGATATGCGATTAATTGTTTACGGAAGGTGCTGCTTAGTTCCCGTTTGCTCAACCTCAACTAAGTTGTTGAGCAGCAAAGGAGCAGTTCATAGCCGGGCTGAGCGCTAACACCCCTTCGTATTTCAGCTGCGCGTCGAAAGTGACCTGGCTGTTTATTCATCTTGATTGCTGGATAGCGAGTCAGTATAATCCCTTCCGCTTTTTCACTACATCTCTTTCATTTCTGCAAACTTGCTGGCTACTTTTTTTCTTACGCGATTGAGACCACGTTTTCCCAACCGTGGCTGAATGTCAGCTTGCCGTTGAATTAGGCTTTCATCCTCGATATTGGTCGTCGAATCTTTTATTCATTTCTCTTGTTATGTTTCACACTTTCTGAATGAGTGTGCTGTGTTTTTTAGATATCACGAAAACTTGTGTTATAAAACAAAAAACGTTTTTACGACAACAAGCAGAACACTACGCAAATATGGTTTAGGAGAGTAAAAGTATCGAATATGCACAGAGCAAGTTGTGATACAGACCTCTTATGTGGTATTGTGCGATAGGGTGAGAGATGAGAAAACCTGTATTGTACTGTGTTGATAAAAGAAGTTCTGCAAAACTCGCATACTTCTCAACAACTAATATTCTTACTGATCTCAAAAGTTATGAAGAAAAAGTAGCGTCATCACCACCCGTCACATTCCTTAGCGCTCCAGAAGCTTCTGAATATCTTGCTCGTGTACGGATCTCGTGAGGTTGCGAGGTAAGGAAGTACTCAATCTTATTCCCGATCTGGATCTGGATATCAAGGCTCTTCTCTCCAATATGGTGCTTGACGGCCCGAAAAAGCAGTAGTTGAGAGATGGAACAGTTGAAGAGTACGGCTAATGTAGATCACATTGCATGCGTTGTTGATGCGTGCTGAGTCAGCATCACGACATCCAGACAAGCGTTGCTGTATAATAGGCATGCTGGCTTGCGTTCTGACTTTCTGCAGTATAGCGGGTCTGTCTCAGTGTTGTATTTGATAGTTGAAGCTTGTAAAGCACATCTTCTGAATGCCACCTACAACATATAGTTCGCATGATAAAATTTGCCGATAGCCAAGCTTCTTCAAGCGGTGATTTATTGTTGGATCATTGCGGCACGCAGAGTCGCCAATTCGCATGACGCCTCATTCGGCTACGCATTCAGTATCCTATGACATCGAGTGGTGTCTTCTGAATGGAAACCGTTGAACTAGTTGGACACGTTGGGATAGTGGGTGGGATCACTGGCAGCCATTACTGTTTTAAGTGGAAGGTAGTGATGAAGTTCTAAAATATGCTCGCGCTTACTCTTAAATAAAACTACTCAGTTGATTTATGTCATCAAAAACGAACCAAAGATGAAATTGCTGGAGAACTTCCTTACTACCATCATCATATTATATATGTAATCCACTTGTAAGTCGATAAAATATTATAACGTGCTTTAAGAAATCGTCTGATGGAAACGTTGAGAATGATGTCATTTTCTACCGTCGAAGGGTTACAAATAGGAACTTGAAATAAGACTGGTTTATTTCTGCATTAGCGTTTTTGTTAATGCCACTTTTTATAACTATATGGTAGTCTGAGATTGCTGTAAAGTGGTTAGTTTACTTTGTGCTCGAAAGCCGTCATCGAACTTTTTTCACTCGAGACCTGCTTTTGGAGGAGTTCATACAAAGTGATGTAAGGAATAGTAGGCCTCACTTTTATGAGATCAGTTCTGAGGGGGAAGTCGATGACTGTTGAATATTACACTACTTTTTTCACTTGTTTATATAAGTGTCATTTAAGAAGATCTTCGAATCGACAAAAATTTCCGTTTAGGCGTGGATACGCATCGTGCTCAATGAAGATGCTTTGGAACACTATTTGAATTTATTTTGGCACGATCCGATCTCAATGTGGTTTGTTCTTGTCTGACTTTTCCCCCTCGTATTAACTCTTTTTATCTTTAGCGTTAAGTTTTCGCTGTCTGATTCCATATTCGTTTATGTTTTCTGTTTGCATTTAATATAATGTTGAACGGTGTATAATGCAGATTCATTTTATGACTTTCATATCCTCGTATCATGAAACACGGATCCTTCTCTACCTCTCTTCAGTTCGTCTTCATACCAGAGTTTGGTAGTTGAGATGAGCCGGTTCTGCATCCGAAAACCTCCAAGTGGATTCTTATGTTTCATCCTCCATTTCTTCTTTCCACTTTTTTCTTTTGCAAGCGAGCAAGTCTTACTGTTAATTTCGCTTATCTGATATCTTGAAATTGTTCGTTTAGTGTCTCACCTCAAGGTTTTGCTCAGTTGTGTGGTCTGCCCGGGTAAAAGGGAAAAGCCTTCATTGTATGGAATGGTGGTGATAAGTAGCGGTGCAGGAGAGGTGCGAGAGGGGAGGCGCCGAGGAACTCTGCCATTTCCGAGAAACAGCATGAAGTTTCGCGAAAAGGGGAGAGGCGAAGTATCTTCAGTTTCGACTGCACTGATTTCACCCATCAAATTGTGCTTTTCTTTTAGGCAAAGATTTTTTTCAACCACCAGCAAAAAACTTTCACTTATTTTTATTTCCGTTTGAATTCTTCTCTAAAAGTTATATTCAAGCAGAACCTTCCATTGAAAAAGTTTGATGTCTTCAGTTGAAATTAGGTTCTTTTCTCGTTATCGATTTATTTTCAATGATGGCTTGCCTTTGGTTATATAAGCTTAGGACTGCAACCTCATCACAAGGTTTCATCGGCATTTCTATTCATTCGCAGCCGATTACTGGGCACAATACTGTCGAATTGTTGACCATAGTGACTCAAGAGGTGACGGTCTTGAGGGACTCTACAAAAGTGTTGTCAGAGAATTAAGGTGATTTAAGTGGTTGATGTTCGCGGTGAAAAAATTATTATTTCTGGAATCGTCAGTAAATAAACTCATAGTGAGACGGGATTCTCAGTCGGTGCCGCGAATTTTCCGCCTTTTTTCAAACTGCTGTGCTCTGCTTTATTGGGCCAAGAATTTCGTGATCTCTTTCATACGTTGCTCTGTCTTATTGAAGGGCTTCCTGCCCAGTTATGCAAGATGTGCCATCGTTTATGTTAGGCTCATCGTTTAAATTTGTGGCGTACTTAACTTCACCGCATCGATAGTTTACAAATTTATAGTATATTTTACTATAACGATTTAGAAGAGTCGTGGCTCGTGCCAATAGGTACTGTAAATTTGAAGGTAAATTAGAAGTATTTAAATTTTATTATAAAGTACCATCGTATAACTTCCGTAAAGGACGCTTCACTTTCAGCTCATTTGTCTGAAAGTGCTCTGCCCTGCTCTGATAAATTGTGGCGGATGAATTTTGAATGGGAAATTCGCAAGAGTGTACACTTATATTATTCTGACATATCTACACCACTTTGCATTCACATGAAGCGTTGAGAAATTGTGTATACAGATCTTAGATATGAATCAGATTGCGTCTATCATCTTTTCATGTAATAGGTTCGTGAATAATGCTTATAGGGTTTTTTAAGCAAATACTATGATAAGTCAGCCTACTTGCGAGATTTGGAGCATTTCAACTTGATGATCGGATGTGTAAAGGCGATTGCTGAACTTGGCTTGTGCATTCCCATCAACAATCCCTTGCTGAATACATGGACACCAACGCCTCTCATATTGTCGGGATTGGTGGCTGGCAAACCAGCAAGACGTAAGTTTTAATTTCTTTTCCTATGAGTGCTATTTCCGCTTTCTATTTAATAAGTTGTGTTCTCCTCTTCGTCTTCAGCTATTGGATGATCCTTGTTCCTGCTTAACACTGTTCTAATAACTAGAGAAAGGTGCACAGATTGAATAGGGTTCTTGTCATTACTTGCATTCAAATGCAATTCTTCTGTGAAATATGTTTCGTCTCATTTTATTTGAAATCATTTCAGAATACTATTATGTGAAAACACCTCGAAATAATAGTGTTGGTAATGTGGGCTGATTAAGTGTTCACTTTTGGTAACGGAGATTGGAAATTTCGGAACGTGATGCTTTGATGCTTTTTTTAGTGGAACAACTGCGTTCACGTCGTCACGAGCCCCCAACAAATGAGCAGTCGGATACCGAAGTCGCCGAATCGGCCCTTGATTTAATTGAATCGCCTTCGATCAACGACGAACCCGGTCCGAGTACAAGTAGACCGCTTTCCAGAGGTTTTCCATTTAATCTCCAGCCTGCGTCGTTTTTCATGTTTTTCTTCCCTTTCCTTTTTTCGATCGATCAAGGAAAGAATCGGATATTTGCGTCGTTATCTTAGGTATTTATGAAGTGGGTGTGTCTATCGTATCGCCGAGTTTTTTTAAAGGTAATTGCGTGCATATTTGCCCATAGTAATTCAGAAAAAGTGCAGTAAAAAAGTCGCTGTTCATGCAATTGCTAAGTTTTTGAATTGCTTTGCGTCCTGATAGAGACTCACAAATTCAGAGTTCGACCTTTTTCACACGCCATTATTAATCTTTCTTAATTTCGAACAGATTTCCCTGAAATTTCTGACTTTGTCGATGTTTATAGACTGAATCACCAATAATGGGAACGCCCATAGCTTGTGCTTTCGGTGATGCAGATCGCTGTATATAACCTTGCTGCAGTTTCTAGTAGAGTTTATGTAGCTCAGGTTTAGCGATGAGGACGGTTGCTGAAACACTGCTTTGCACCACAATTTTAAAGTCTGACAGCATTTTGTGCTTTAAGTATTCTGTATTCCTCACCAGTGTATTCTGGAGAGACCATATTCATGAAGAGGAGGTTCGTGCAGAATAGCCATTTATAAGGAGGAGGACGTCGAGAAACAATGTGGGGAACGACCCGACGGTGGGAGAGTTGCACCTTGAAAAATCGAGGAGTTCGTGGAAATTGGGGATGGTTGCTGTCATGAAAAAATTGAGGTATTGCTCCACTGTGTAATTCTCACCAGGGTGAATGTTTGTCGCATGTTGTACAGCCGCTTTACGATCCTATATGAATTCGAGACTACTGCAGGACTAAACAGCGGTGACGACGACGATCTCTCCTCAGTCTATTCGCATCCCTCAATGCTGGATGGAGGGCTTCTGGGTGGTCGGCGTCGTATTAGCAGGGATCTGTATCCCAGTGTCAGCACACCAAATGGCAGCTATGTCTCGAAACTGGTGCAGTCCGAGTCGCATCTCTCTGATGATTCTTATGAGGCAGTTTTTTAAATTATTTTTTTGTTGAAAGGTTGGGGTACGCTGAGAATACTTTTTTTGGATCTTGCGATTAATCTTAAGAGTGCGATGCGGTAATCGGCAATGATCAGTGACAGTTTCACGAAGTTACAGTAAAACATAGATTTCTCTTTTCTCTATGTTAAGACAGTGCCCTCAGGATAACCTCAGACTAGGCTATATGGCTAAGTTTTGGCCTGCCGATGTTGATCACCGTATTCGATCGCCCTACTGCCAGACCTCAGAGGGAATCTTGAAGTGAACTTAAAGAAGTCTAGCGCTTTTTTTTTCAGAAATTTTAGAAGCGTTGATGTTTTCCTCTCGACTTGGTATAAAAATGAGCGGATACTCTGTCGGAGCAGCTGATAAGGTGCGGTTCGGATTAGAGAACTGTCACAACCGAGTTCCAAGTAATTGAATGTATCTTGTGCGATGCGGCAGTTCGACATGTTTCACTAATGTTCTAAAGAAACTCAAACTAGCGCGAAAACGCCATATCAAGGTCGGAAAACAGAAGCCAATGACCGAACTGACATATAAGGAAAGGGTAAAGTCGGTGCACTGGAATGCAGTGTCCTGTCCTTACACCTCTTCTCACATGTCAGAACAATGCGTATTGAAATCGTTCTGTAGTGATATCTGAGGAAAGGTGTAAGGGAACTTTGTTACTGTGCTAAAAGCAGCTTGTAAGGATAGCAGTCGTCAGGGCATCCCATAAGCCTCGTTGTATGTGGCCGTCAATTGAGCGATTATGATATAGTTTTTTAACGCGGTTCTGGTTGCATTTGCGACATGCATTGATTATTTCAACGCGTCAATATACGGGTGTTTTCATTCTGTGTAGATGTCTTGGCAGCAAATTCCATTCGTGAACTATTTAAGCGAGGGTTATGAGATTGGCTGGATGCAGTATGCATCATCGACTGATGTATCCGTCAATTTTATCAGTATTTAAAAGGCGCACATTTTGCATCGATCGGGGCACAGAAAGACGTTTTTGCTGAAAATTTCTACGAGCAGTTCAACCGTATTTATTGGTACTATTGAACCGGCTGCTGAGATGAGTGGAAGAGAAAAGAGGATATCGTAGTAGCTCATATGGCACGGTTTGTGTTAATGTCGAATGAACGACAACTATTTGCACTGTGTGCCTCCATCCAGCAGACTTTGGCGGCGAATATTTTCTCCATGCAGTTGTATGCTTTTTCATCCGAGTCGGCGCTCTACTATATTTTGCTCGTTTTTGTCCAGTTACTTCTTTTCGCATAATAGTTGTTGCAGTCTTTTTTCAGTTTTATTTTATTCTCCTCCTCCTCCGCAGTGTTGATAGATCTCCAAAAACCAGCGCTTTCCCCCTCTGCCATTAGCCCGCCTCCTTCGCCTCCTCGAGGTTCCATACGTACGTTATCACAGATGTTATAATGTAAGACTTTGAGTTTAGTTTGCACGCAATCCTCATCGTTCCAGTGTCGAACACCGCCTGGTCAGTTGAAGCAGTCGTTGAGAAATGTTTCCTTAGTTGGCATTTTTCATCTCTCATTCATCGGGTTGGTTAGTCCTACCAGCCATTTGGCTTTGTTTCTTCGAGGTTACCGTGTGAAGCGATTTGCACTGCTGAGATTTCCTTCACGAATGTTTTGTTGCTTTCAGGTAAAACGAATGCGTGATGTTTATTTTGTTCTCAGGTGCGAGTGTTGAGAAGGCGTCACCGTGCAAGACGCGCTTCAAAGAGCAGCAGCGATGATGGATCTCGTTCGAGAAGTAACTCATCCACTAACCGTCGATCCTTGCCGTTACAGGTAATGGTTTTCGCTAATGGCAGGTTGTATATCGAAAATCCTGCTTCACATAGAAGTTTCACCTCTGCTTGTAGCGTTTGATGTGAGCATTGGAAATAAGGTTGTGCAATTTGAAGTCAATATTGAATTACTATGAAACGTTGTCGCTTCTTGCTTTTATAAGATGTTTGCTGTTTGCAGTCGCCATCCGTTCCACAAGTATCGCCTCTGTATTCACCAGGCGAGCAATGCACGAATGCGGATCGTGTGTGCTGGTTGAATTCAAGGAACGAGCAGAATGAAACGATTGAGCAGGATGTAGCTGCACCTCCGAGGTGACTGTTCCTTCATCATATGAATGAATCGTCTCATATTTTTCTTATATGCTGCAACGTTGATGGAAAATTTTATCATTTGGAGGAGAGCATGTCCGTCCACGGAATCACACCTATTCGTAGCACCATTTTGCCACATGTCGTGGCTCGTACAAAGCATCTGATGCCCTAAACTTATGGCAACAGTTCGTTGCTTCTGTCTAATTATTCGAGTTCAGGAGGTTGCTGTTCTTTGATAGGTGACCATTGAGACACTTAACTGAGGTTATTTTTCGTTATCGTTGTAAAAGTAGATTGTTAGCAGCTTACCTCTCATTCATACATTTACCTTCCTTATTTATCCTAAAGATGTTTTAGTGTACCTGAGCCGATAGAAGAGGAAGGAGATGTGCCCAAGAAAGCAACAGCGAGAGATGAGATGGTTAGCAGCGCGCCTGTCAAGATTCTAAATCCACGTGACGAGAGTGTCTCCCAGGAACCTGAGATAAAACATTCTCGTAGGTTTCACTCCATTTTATTTGCCTTTCACCTAGATCTGTAGAGAGGGACACCACTCCCATTCCATAGTATCCTATATCCTGTCATTTTTAAAAGCAAGTCATTGAAATTATCTCATGCTGAGGTTAAACATTTGTCTTTTCTGTTGATTTCGTTTCTAGAAGAGAAGAGAGGGCGTCACTGCTTTCCTCCTTGTAAGCGACCAAAATTGCCTGTAAGGAAGTTTGGCGTTGTTCGTAAGTTGAAATACATAGTGACGTTGGATTTAGTAAAAACATAGCAGTGCTTCGCTTGGTCACAGAATTGCTTTAATGTCAATGTTTTAGTGGAGTTACATAGATCTTTGCCAGAAAGCGGCGACACACTCCATTTCGGCGTTTATGCCACCAACTTCCTTTAACTTGGCTTATGCTGTTACGTTTTATTTTTTCTTCTTTTAACGTTTGATGACTAGACATACGTTCCTCATTTTATCGTCTTTTCTCATTATCGTCCTGTCGTTTCCTCTCTTCACTTTCTTCTTTCATTGTTGTAAACCAAATTTTAATAGGTCATAAGTGATTAAGAATCCGAGTATGAATAAGACTGACGAAGGTCATACTTGATCTTCTTTAGCTTTCACTCATTTACACTCTATTTGTGCTTATCTTCACCTTGATGCACCCGTTGGAGCCGCTGTATCTTTCCTTCAGAACACATGTTATGTAATAATATAGTCTTTTTATATGCTCTTAATCTGATTCTGCAAGCTATAGAAGGAATCAAGAATAATATGCTGCGGGAATTGATTTTTGGTCATTGAGAAGGGGAGGGTGCGGTTCTATTTGGAATGTGGGAAAGTTGGGGATTGATCGCCAAGGACCGTGGAAGAGCGATTTGCGAAAGGAGCTCTCATGGCAGATAAATTTTGGAAAGGGGTCGAGGCAGGACAGGTGGGAAGAGTAAAAATAGATAATTGTCTGCTAAAGAGACTCCGCCGGGAAGCGTGTTGCCTGGCTTGAGATTGAGCCGGAAGGAATTATCTGAGACGAGAAAGCCATGGAATTGCTCAGAGTGAACCCACTCGGGTTAACTCTGGCAGAAATTGCAAGACAGGTTCTTTGCAACTTATTTGCTGAGAATATTGCTTGAATAGGTCTTAAGGCGTATCTTGAAGTATAAGAGGAATATGCGTTTTTGGATGGTTTCATGGAGATTATTGCAGAGATGGCTTGAAATGCGAATTTCATTGCAATTATAATATACTTGTAGAGAACGGTCTCTCTGTCGTCGACCACGAAGAAGATGGAAGAAAGCGTGCTGAGCCAATCGACATTTTGAAGGCACAAGTGGCGTGGGATTTGATGAGTGCAGATGTTTGTTTTTATTTGCCATTTGGACGTGGAATCTGTAAAGTGCATCGTTCTGTCTGTGTGTGTCCATATCTCTATCTGTGCGGCATTTCAAATTCGGTGTTTGAAGTCGTTGACTTCGTAAACCTACGCTAAAAGTAATGCGTCAGTTTTGAGTAGAATTAGAAATATTTGGAGAGTGCAGAGGTTTGCGTAGGTTTCCAAACGCATCGATTTTCGCTTCACATCGACCAAGTCGCAGAGAAGCGAATATTATGCAGGAAGTTTGTACGAACAGTCGGGTCGTTCGAAGTAAGGGATGCATTAATGTGTTTGTTTTATTATTTGTTGGCAGTTTCATGAAACTGGGTGGTGCAGTAAGCGTGGTTGGGGAAGCGTATATCGTGCCGGTTCTTCGCTGTTCTGAAACGTTTTTTACTTATTTTTCAGCAGTCATATGAAAACCGGCGTACGTCTTTGAGCTGAAGTTTCACAGCTTTAGAATTACCTACTTGTGATTTTGTATGCGCATTTTTCTTGCATCTATGCAATAATTCGACCTGCCAAACAGGTTTTCTGTGAATTAAGTACAACGAGGATGATGTGCTAATTGATTTTAGCCTTCGTGCAATGACCAGGTTCGAAGCTCTGTGTTCGTATCCGAAGTGCACCATGGAGAAGAAGGACAGAAGTCCTCAGTAAATACCGTCGGACGTGATGAGACTGCTGATCGAATTATTGATCCTTCAAGGCAGATGTCACTCTCTTTCTTTCTTTTTCTGTTATTCTGTTGGCAGAGATGGCATATGGGCTGTATATTTGACAAGCGTACATGCCTTTCTGTTTGTAATTTGTGAAGCTGTCATAGATAATCAACTTTTAGAAGTTTTTTGAGAAATTTTCCACGAACTCATCATTATGGCTTTGCGATGTCTTAGTACTGGATTCAAGCGTCCATTTCCCTCCTCTATAGCGTCAGTTGCGTCTCACGCTAATCGTTTTCCATTTCAGAACAACAATTCGCACTTAAGTTGGGCGAAGAGAAGCATGACTTTACCATAATGAGCTTCCCAAGCAAGTTCGCAAAGATGCATATAGCCATAAAATGATTGTCGTTGACATATTTTATGGAGATGATCCCAGCACTTATGCTCCTGATCTTTATGCACCTTTCAGTGGAGCTTCCTCGAAAGAAGCTATCGAATGCACCGAAGGCAGATTCGGTGTTGCCGTAACGCTGAGAGAAGATCTTGACAGTTCATCCTGCTTTTCCACGGGACATCACCCAGGTTCATCCTTCTCAGCACTTTTAAGAACTCGCTCCTTCAACTTCCGTCTGTTCACTGTGGAAAGCAGTGGGATGACCAAATCAAGCTTCCGAACTTTCTTTGAAAGCCAAGTTTTAACGAGAACACAAAAAGACGAAGTTGTTTTTTTGTTAAGGACGTAGCCAGACATTTGTTGAGTAGAGGGCGAAGAGTTCATTTTTACGATGATTGTCTATACTTGTTCATGCACTCATAATATGACGGAAGCATGTTTTAGGAATAGTACGACATGCGCTTTTGCGGGTTCTTCCACTGGAGCAATTAAGAAAGTGATCCATAACTGATATTCTTCATATTTAAACTGATCCTACCTTTTCTGCGAGTATTCTATTATAGATTTATTATTGTGAGATATTTTAGGTGCGAGTGAGAGTGAACGCGAAGAAGGAATCAATCATAGAGGGGCAATTGTGATACCAAAGAGCCCAGAAATCTGCGATGTGATGAGTCCCACTGTTAGTTGTTTCTTTTTTTCGCTACTTTTTATGAAGTGCAGGAAAGCAGTTCGCTTCGATTGTATATTATTTCCATTTCTATTTTTTCTGCTTGGATCTACAAGAATATACCAAATCGAATTGATAGTAATGTGTGAAAGGGACGTTGCTTCTAACGATCCAGTGCCTTAATTTTGATTGATTGGAAGGCAGGGGGTTAAGACTGTAATAGTTGAGGCCGTTTTTGCTCACGCGAAGTGTTGCTATCTATTTTCATCAGTGCCCGTGTTCTAATAGTATCTGTTAGCCGTATTTTGCTTTGTAGGAGTGCACTGTCTTCACGAAAATCGTCGTTAGCCCTTCCGTAAGTTGCCGTCAGTGAAATGTGTGCTGGTATGTCCCGCTTGATTCAGTGCTTTCTCTGAAAGCAAGTCGTCTGTAACCGCCGAAATCACTGATATAATAATGCTTAAAGTTTGTTCTGCCAGATAGATTGCGAAATGCGTATCATATTATGTTTTTCTCTGAGCAACATTGTGCAAAGGAAATGAATGAAGAGTATGAGTTTGTTGGCACTGTTTGTTGACAGCCGATCTCTATATGATAGGCGGCAGCATTCATTGAAGTAGTGGGAAGTGAAGTCCACTCAGTCACTCATTGTTCCTTCACCTATATTGAATAGGGAGAGTTTTTGTCACCGTTTACGCATATAAATCAATCTGAAATAATAGTGATTGCACTTGTGTTTTATGCATGGATCGTGCGTCAGCATGTGCTCCTATGCTCGGAAGATGAATATGTTCATGCTTTTTGTGAGTGTTTTTTCTACAGTTGTGTTTTTTTATAGCTGTAAGTGATAGTTCATCGGCCATCTCTCGTAAGCTGCACTAGCATTTCCTCGAAATATTTCCAGCTTAGGTCTTTGAAACAATATTCTTTTAATTTCACCTTTTCAGAGCATCCTCGCACCTCACCTTTATTTCGATCAGCTGAAATTTATGCACATTTTACCGTTTGAGCAGTTCGTTATTATTCTAAGCCTCATGAATGTTTGTCAGGAAAGGAAAAGGGAAGTGCTTGATGAAGCGACGTCGATGATTATTCAGTTTTCAGTTCAAGAGCAATTGTCTTGGGGATCTGAATGTAGGCAGTCGCGTGAAGCACATATTGGTCTGATGATGTACTTCTCGGATTTTCTTTACTAAAGAGCTTTGCTTTGAGTGGAACAAAGTCACAGACGACGTTGTACAGTAATTCATTTGATCGCATGTGGCATGCTTTAGCTCCACGCCTTACGTCACGCTTCTCTGATAGGGGAATAGTCGTCGAGGAGCTCCATCTAGTGGTCTTATTTCTTTATAGATTATGTTTACAGTTTGCTGAAATTCGTCAATATATATAACGAAACTTTTGATTGGCGTAGAGTGTTTCGTTGAGAATGAATAATTGAAGATCGTGACGTGACGCTTTGGCACATAATGGCTTAAAGTTTCGCTGCTGAGAGCCATTAACAACGCGATGCCTACAATGTACCGGTTAAAAGTGTTCTTTGCTAGCCGTATGTAGAGGGAACAAATGAAATTTGCTGACTGATCACCTAGTTTTCAGAGCGAACGATCAGCGGTCTCTCTGCAAGATGAGATTCTATTCGCAGAAAGTGGAAGTGCTGGAAACAGTCTGCTCGGCAAAGGATGGACGAACCATCCTCCACTTAACGTACAGGTATTCATGCTCATCCGCTCGTTTCGTTTGCTTCTCTGCTGTTCCTTATCTTGGTTGCCATAAGGTTTGTCATCTGCCAAAGGCTGGTGGTCAAGAACAGAAGTAATTTCTAGGAGTATGAACCGACGTCAGGACAGTCTTCCTCGACAGGCACCGACTCATCGCACAATTTTGACGCCATGATTCGTAACACACTTGCTGCGTGCGATTACGAAGAGGTTCGAATTCACATATGCTCACGCTATAAATTGTGCGGCGGTAGTTGCTCGACTCAAAGCGAGCAAACTTCCTCTTCCCACAAGTACTGGCGCGTTTTTAGTTATTCTGGCTTCAAGGAGGTGAGGTCGTAATACCGTTGCATTTGCGTGCTATGAAATGCATCCGCATTGTTTTGTTTGCAGATATTTGTATCCTCATCAAATTTTTCCAGTCCAGCTTCCAGTTGCAGCTGCGCAATATTTTGTTGCGCAAGTTTTGATTTTTTTTGAAGAATCTCTTACAAGTTCATTTTTTATGATTTGTTTTTGATATACTTTGTTGCACGGCGGTTTGTGAGCATTGTAATTTTCGACAGGGTGATTAATTACCAATCAGGAGGCCCAAGGCCCGCATGCTGCAGTATCGAATGCCCGCATCAGTTTTGTAATATCACTGGCAAATTTCGTTTCGTTTTTAAATTAAATTAACATCCTGTGAGTGAGGGGAACTGAGTAGCATTCATAGCGCATCCTTCTTTACAGTTGTAGTTCAGGACCTGCTTTGATGCAAGTGTCTGGGTGGAGATTGGTCCACAAAAACCAGCAATGCGGCTGCAAGACATCATAGCCGTCTTTGATCAAAACGAATCCTGGGCAATATTTTTGAGACGAGTTCCGAAGCCTGAACATCGATGTACTCGTTATCTGTAGGTCGTGATAAACGAAACCCGCTAAGCTCCCTGAAATAAGGGAAATCGCTACGCTTTAATACACTCGAGTATTTCACATATGCATATGTGTGCAGAGTAATTCTTGAAGTTATGGGACTGCGTAATTGTAGTCCGTGCTCACTTGCCCGAAACAAGTGGGGAACTGTTGCAACGCACATTTCGATCATTTTCTCATGCTTTATGGTTTTCATCAATGTAAACACCCTAGCAGCGGGTAACGCGAAGTCGGCGAAATCAGGGCTCTTCGCATGATGCTGCGGTTCCTGGCTTCGTCTGACTGGCTCCGGCTCAGTTTTATTGGCCCAGCTCATTCTTTGAGTTGATATGTAGTAGTTGAAGTTAAGGTGCGACGTTGATATAATAAGTTGTGCAGATGGAGACAAAAGTACGAAGTCGGCTAGACAGCGAAATGTTTGCCGATACGCTGAACGAGGGAATGGTAAGCGGTATCGAAATCGGACGCGCTTCAATCAGTGAGAAGGCCGATGAGGGATCTTTGATTGCCACTTCTACAGTCATTCCTGCAGATCGTCTTGAAAAACGAAACAGTATTGATCGCGTTAGTGTCCGCTGCCATTAATTAAAGAGATTAGTTTCGCAAATTGAAAATGAAGCAAGAGTGACTCATAAATTGATGATTTTCCTCATACCTGCCGGTTTTCAGAAGCATCGTGTAAAGGCTGCCGGCACTTATACTTTGTTCAGAAGTGATGCCACTATCTTCATTATTTGTTAGGTGACGTGGTTATGACGAAACTTCACTCTCTTTTAGTAGTGATCCTTTTAATAATGCGTGTTTCTAATGGCTGCTACGTCGGTATCTCATTCATTAAAGCTGTCACATGGTAATGAAAAGTTTTCGTTTTGGAGAGTTTCTCATGGCCTTGTAACAAAGGATATTAGGTAAACGAACCGGATGGCAGGATTTTTTCATCCTACTTTTATTTTCGTGGACTCAGCAAAATGTTCCCCCCTCGCTTCGTTTCAGGTTGTTATTATGGCGCTTCTCCTGTGATGTTGCTGGAAACCCTTCCAGGAAGGAGCTGCTTAAGCGCTTCTTCAATATATGTTCTCATGCGCAAGCAGTAAGTATATCACAGCAAGGGGTTCTGATGGATCAAACAACTATTTTCGTATTCCAAGCGCCCTACATAGAGAGAAAAAGATGTGTGGTCGTTCATTCCGTTGCTGGGTCGTTCGGTGCGATGCTTATGAGCGCATATGCTTCCACCGCCCGGTTTTGATAGGTTGTTTTTCAGCGTGCCGTTATTGTGAACGAAGCGGATATGAACGGTGAGGACGAGTATGGTATCGCGAGGGCGATGATCCCTTTGCTGACGACGATCCCTCGGGAAAAAGGTCTCGACCAACAGAACTTCAGATGTGCTTCTTGCAACAGGTCTATCGGTCCCACCTTCGCTTCGTATATGTCAGTTGGTTGTTATCTTGTATTTCTGTGTTGTTTTGGTTTAGTTCCTCAGCTTCGATCCACTTCTGTCTGGTATCGTCGTTTTGTGTTGCCAAATTCGTTTTCTTCAAACTTCGCGTTCCGATGTGACCGCAATACTTTGCAGAGAGATTTCTCAAATAAATTCGATCCTTTTGTTTGCGCGCATTGAATGCTCCTCTTAAATTCCTATATTCCCGTCCGTACAAGCACTGCAAAAATCTCTTCTGCCTTTGATTATATAAATTATATAATTGAGCTGCCTGCGGCTATATTTTCTGGGCTGTTATAACGATTGAGGGTGCTGAACTCAGCTTGAACAGGAGAGAAGGCTAAAGGCCTTTCCTGCACGAATTTTGATGCGGTCAACCAGAATCAAATTGAAGTTTCAAAGTGCCAAGGAGAGGGGGGTGAGAGGAATACAATGTGACATTCTGTAATGCAGCCTTATTTTCAAACCCGGCGGGTCACTACTGAAATATGACTTTTCTGCCGTTTATCGTGCTCTTTTTCTCTCTACTGTGTGGTAGTTGTAGACACATGGAAATACTTCGATTTTTGTTTTCAGACTTGTTCCCCTCTCTTCCCTTCTCCATCAGCCTCATTGACCTGTTATTTTTGTTGATGCCGGATGCAGAGTTCAGAATTCGTCAAACGAATGGGTTTTTATTTTCAAGGGTGTGTGCACTCGACGCCAAGTACTACTGCGAAGGATGCTCGCGCAAGGGGGAAACCAGCGTGATCCCTTCTCGGCTCATTCACAACTGGGATTTCCAAGCGCGGCCGGTCTGTCGCGCGAATATGTCTTTCATTAACGCAATCGCCGACCGCCCCATTATACGAATCGATAAAATCAACCCCCATCTATACGAGCACTGTGAAACTATGAAGAATATTAAGGTCAGTGTTGCAATCGGTTTCCATACTCTCATTCCGACGAATTGTAAAGTGCTTAGTTTCTTTCGTCGTTCGATGAGCTGATTGGCACTTGGCACGTTTGTACATAATTATTTCGGCCGCTTGGAAATGTTTGTTGCGATACGACAGAATGGTCGAGCGACTGCTAACAGGTGTGGGTGGATGAGAACTACATGCATCAGCAAGGACCTAAGTATTTGTCTTTTCCTATCTTATTAGTGCTTCGTATTTTTAGAGACCGTCATTCCCCTATGCAACGTTTAAGGTATACAGTCTCAACATGTATTAACACTGCATTTGCATGTCCGACCTGCAGAAGTAAATGCTAAAAAGAGTTTAGCGCAAATAGTTATGGGGAGAAGATGAACGAGGCAATCCAAGGGTTTTTTCTAAATTGCGCACACTTTTCAAGTAGGTAGCCGTTCATTAGAACGAGAATTCCGTTCACCCAAGTCTCGAGATTGGAAGTTTGCAGCTTAGCTGCTGAGGAGTCGAGTCCTTAGTGCTGGGCTAGTTAGCATGGCAAGCAGGCAACAACGGAGCGCGGTATTTGCTGCAAACTAAGGAGGGAGCTTCTACCTGTGGTCACGCAAATGGCTTTCAACATATTCGAGAGGTTTTCCTTCGTGAAGGTGCGTTTCATGAGTGATTGCTTAATGAATGTCGATTTAATGGAACAGTCTCAGTGCATTAGATAAACGTATTTAGCGCATACTTTCCAAATCTATGCTTATATTTTAGGCTTTACTTGTCTTTATGAATTGATTGCAGTTTTTGCGCGAAAAAATGGGTCTGGCGGTAATGTACCTGTTGACTTGTCGCGAATCAGTCGCCGAGGACTTACGGATGAGGTTGTGGCCGAAAGAGTATTTATTTAACGACATTCACCTTTATTCTTTCACAGTTAGTTGTGTTTTCCCTTTTTCTGTATAGTGTCATACTCATCCAATTTTTTCACGACCGATCAAACCGCCTTCTGTTTGTCGATAGGGTGAATGAATGGCGATGGTTCGCCCAACTTAGTGATCTTACGCTCAAAAACTCTTTCTCGAAAATTGGAACCGCTGAAAGAAATGGACTCCAACTAGTATTTTAACCTGCACTCCAAGGCACTGTACCCTACCAAGGCGCCACGTCGTGCTCACCTTTAAAAAAATAATTACATTTAGTGAAGAAAAGGCTGTGATGTAAGATATCGTATACACACAGTTTCACTGAATGATTTACATATTTGTGACCGAAAAACACCATTTAATTTACTGGTTTAGAGATTTCCTGTTTGTCTAAACTGTTCCAACCGGAGTTAGATCATTTTTAACACACAATTCCTCTGTCAGGGGTATATGGCGAAGATTATTCATAATCCCGACCAGATGTGATAGTCGTTCATGAAAGCGATCAGCTAGATTCTTCACAGCATCATGCCCAGCAGTTTCGTTTCTGGGAACCCAGAATTTCAGATTACGCCACTACGTAGTCTTTTTTTAAGCGGAACGTATTCAACAATTATGAGGCTTTTCGGAATATTCACAGAACGGCTACTGGAATAAACTCGCGAAATAAGACATGCTGGTAACAACATACTCTTCCTTTCGCGCCGTTAACAGTGCTATGAGTAAAATGGGTCTCCGATTAGCTTACTTATGATCGCTCTTCTGTTATTTTTTTATGCCCTTTTCCTTATTTTTTTTTCGAGCTAACAGTTATTGTGCTGTATTGTTGATGAAGGTGCTGTCTAGTTTATTGACGTACCATGAAGATGGCCGTCTTCGGAAAGGGACGGCAAGCGGAGTGAATGAAGTGGCTCAAAGAGTGACTTCATGGCTTGCTACTGGCTCAACGATTGGAAAGGGCGATGTAAACTCGCACAAATAAATGATGATTCGCTGCTCGCCTTTGCAAATTTCTCATGTTTTCAGGATCTTCTGAGTGTTCTCTCTGGGCAGTTGGAAAGGCATTTACAATCGATAATAGTATATACTGTGGAGCATATTCGACGATGTGTGCTATGTGCGCAAAAGGGATTCGTTTGTGAAATATGTGCATGTCCTCGAGTCATCTACCCGTTTCAAGTGGAGACAACGTTTCGAGTTAGAGCTTTTTAATTATTTCATCGCGAAAATGAGTGCTCGAATGGCATTTGCTTCTAGATTTCCTTAGCACTCACTACACAAATATATTTCATCCATTAAAGCTAAACTGGAAATATTCCGGGGTTGTTGTGGTAGTTAACGATAGTACTTCTCCGTGTGTAGTGCTTTGATCCATTTCCATTCTTTCAAATTCAAGCTTTCAGAGTGGCCTCAAGCAATCGAATTTTTTCACTATGGCTGTAGAAGAGAGATTAACTGGATGCATTTCATATGATTCAGAGGGGCATGTCTGTGTTCTTTCAGTGCTCCAAATGCTATTCGGTATATCACAAGGAATGCATTGGTGAGAAGCGGTGTCCGAAATGCTTGCGGCGAGAACAGTACGCAAAGCGGCCAGATATATCACCCGATCATTTGCCACTCGACTAGCACCGTCTACGAAATTCCGGTGATACATGTTCGCGATGCGCGGTTGCATTTCGAACTTTACCAGACATGGAGCGAAGATGAAGCCACAGGATGGTTAACCCACTGGTATGCCGAAGGGAAGTCGGCCTATGCTTTTGGAACCCCTCCTCACAAGCATCGTAATTGGTTAGGAGTTGCGCCCCTGTCCGCATGAGCATGGGAAAATTAAGGTTGTGTTTGCATTACATAAACAAACAAAAGTCATGCGCAGCCACAGGAAGGAAATTTCTTAAAAATGAGAAGTGAGAGATGCCTTTTCTGGAAGTATGATTTTATCTAGATTTTGAAGGCGATGCGGCATTTTTTTCTGTCTAACTGAATAATAAAAGTGATGCGCAAAAGTTTTGAACTCTTGAAGTTCAAAAGAGATTTTCCTGAGGAAGAAATAGAAAGATATTGAGTTCTGATTTGGTCTTCTTCTTGGGGTTTCAGCCATCTTCCGCTTTCTCACCGCAGGTACTAACGAGAGGATTTTCGAGCTTTCATTGTTTTTCGCCAGAGTTTTTGTCTGAGGCAGTCTAGAACATTTTGATTTCTTATTACTGTTTTAGTTTCCTCACTGTTGATAAATTTTGTATAAATTTTCTGCAAAGTTTTATTTGTCTCCGTCAGGATCCTCTGGTTGTCACGGTAAATATCTCGCTTCACGTTCGAGAGTTGTTGTGTGGAACTGTTTATTTGCAGTAGGTGAAATATCGGCGTCCTGAAATTGTCTCGTTTCCTGCAGAAAGTGATCTTTATTTAGGACAGCTATGGATTGTTACCCTTGTGGACGGGTGCGGTGTTGTTTCGTTTATCTTCTCGAATAACTTCTTCATCGTTAAGTATTTTTACTTGGCTCTTCCCAGTTTTGCTGGCAATGGACGGAGCTGGTCTTTTATTTGCTAAATGTTCTGTAAATATGTGCACTAACAATTTGAGGAACTCAATGGTTTTCTTATATATTTTTGTAAGGTAGTAGTGGTTTATTGTTGAACCGGTGCATTGAAATGTCATTTGTTATATTAAGCCGCGCCTGCAACGTATTCCACATCGGGTAAGCAATGCCGTTGTCTATACTCATAAGTTAAATAAAGTTGGGCGGTTTTTCCCTGGATCGCTTGAATCGGGATTTATGCTTGAGTTGACGTGGTGTGCATCGTCAGCGCTTCTGGTATAGTGAAATTATCAGTTAGAAATTAAGCAATAGGGTCACTGTTAAGCTGACAACGGCATAAGCGGACGCATATCTCCTGTGAGCTATTGTCATATAGTTTGAGAACGGGTGGACAAATTGTTTTGCTCCGTCTGCTGAAACGTTACTTTGGTTCCGTTCAGCTGAACCAGACGCCGACTCTATCGGCAAGTTGTAGTAAACATAGGTGATAACTTGCTCGAACGGCCATACGAGTAATGTTGTACTTGTGGCAGTCAGTTTCTTTTGCTCGTTTTCAACTCGTTCGTGTGAAATAAATCGAACCGCAGCCAGACGGATATTATTTGTTGCTAAGCTTGTATATGAAAATTCTAAATCGTGATGTACACAGCAGTGAGCTGAACTCGATTCTGCGTCATCGCTGAACAATCTAGGCAACGGTTGGAAGGCTTTCTCAGCTGCTATGTTAAAGCCTCGCAGTTTATTATTGTCAAAGTTAGTGACGCGGAAGCGTGGATAGAGTTGTTCGATATTGACGGAAAGACTGATGTGGACAGCTCGTTCAACGTTGAGCGAGAGGTAATGCTTTTGAGGTATTCTGGAAACAGAAGTTATCGTCACTTAGAACGATAGATATTGAAGAGAACGCGCAGAAGTGCAAAGTTAGTGAGAATGACCATGGTGTATCAGACGACTACATTTGGAGGGTGGGTATAGGTTGGGATGACTAAGCATCTATCCCTCTAAACAGAAGCCTCGACAAGCGCTACTTGCTATTTCTATACGAAGACCACAGGAGCGGTATCAAAAGGGTAGCAGACCACACTTGGACTTACGTCTCTTGATAGTTTGGTCGGGTGCTGGATGAGCTAAGTCCTATATGCAAAACGGCATTGAAGGGGTATGTGTAAATGCTCCAGCCCTAAAGTCTACTGAACCGATTGGAAAAAAATTTGCGATGTCGACATCCAGGCAGACTTTAATCGCTGATTGAAGGAAGTTAGCTTCGGATGTACCGGTCCTACTGTTTTTCGTCATCCGTCCGGTTTTCTCATGCAATCAAACCTTCCGTATTCGGGCTTGAATTTGAAACACAAGGAGGAGTCTTTGGGGTACAGACGGCGTGTCGGTCCTAAAAGTCTGTGATTACGATACTACGAGAGGAGTTAAGTAAAACTGTATTTTTAGCTGCTGTAAGATTCGCCCCAGGAATGCTTGGATTGCCGCCGAGTTTCGCAGATAGGTATCCTAGAACGTCGGCGTGGTGGAAAGAGTCTTTCAATCAGCTGGGTTCATGAAAAGAAGTTTGATGATCCTCCAGGGAGATGGGCATCCGAAATTTTCAATTCGCTGCTTGATTTCTGAGGTGGGAGCGTTTGGGGACGATGTCAGCTATGATGTTCATTTAAAAGTTCGAGATTTCCAGCCGTGTCGGTAATGCGTTGTACTCTTGTGAGCGGTTGCGCGAATATTCTCTATACGAACTCACACTGCAAAGACGATACGCCTCTTGCAGAGGGCACCCGCCATTCTTTTTCGTCATCGACGTCTTTGAAGGAAATATTTCTACTCTCAAAGTTCTTCGAGGAGCTGTCACACTCTGTGATAATCGAGTGCAACTATCAAAAGACGCATTCATTCTAAGACGAATTGCATCGAAACGATTTTCAAATGGTTTTCTGGGAGGGGAATAACTGATCCCTTCATTTAATGGTCTCGACCTCTGTTTCAAATAGAACTTAACGTTGGTGAATGGGAAATGTCCGTTGAAATACCTTAAGAATTTCTACAAAAATCAATGTCTTTTCTTTTGAGGAAACTAGGCTGTCCTGTGAGCGAATTTTATTTTCCCAGTTCACTGTTGGACAGGTTTTTTAATGCAAAATATGCTTTTTGCAGAAGTAACATGTTCGTTGTGATAAAATAAAATAATAGCCAACTTCCGCGTTTGGAAATGTTGACTTATGGAGTATTGAGTGCTCAGAAAGACTTTGGAAAGGGGGCGATTTGACACGAATGAACTTCGTATATAACAGTCTGGTCACGATAGTATATAGCAGCTGATCGTATATATAACTCGATATCTTAAATTTTCACTTTTTTTCCACATATTCAAGTGGCATCTGATGTGAAAGCTCATGCCCACACTTCTCGAATCATGGAGGCGAGTTTCATATGGACTGCTGCGCGCTCGAAGGCGCCTGTTCCAAGAATTTCTGATTCTGATTGTTCAACGTTCATGATTCATTCGTGATATGTCTAATATGTCAAGTACTCTCTAATGAAAGCAGCTTCATGCTGAGTGTGTAACTTACTTTCTGTGATCGTCATCTATTTCTCTCAGTTTGATTCTCAAAGATCGATTTTTCGACTTTAATAGGCGCATTCATGATACCAAACCAACGAAGCAAATTTCCAATTATCTACCTTATGCTTCGCGAACTACCGTACTTACCCAGAATAGGAGCAGCAGGGTTCTATTTTAAACGATTCTTGACGGAAGGATTAAATGCCATTAGCGAATGATCGCGAGGAAACTTCCAAGGCGGACCACCATGTGGAAAATTTCCATCCTTTGAATTCATCAAGACATGACAACACTTCATTTGGGCGCATCTTGAAACTTCCTGACTGCAAAAATGTCCTCTAGATCCCACCTTTTGTTGATTTCTATCGCACTCACGTTTTCTGTTGCGATCGACCGTGTCATAGTCGTTCTTGTTGCAGTCGTCTGCGATTCTTATGTTTGAAAGGCGGTTCAGCTTTGGTAGAGAACTGAGGAGTCTCTCATTTTCCGCGGCCTTGTTTCGCTCATTTTGTCTTTGACTTTGATGGGTGTGTAAAGCATACAGATGAGGGACTTTTTTGAAGGCCCCTTCGACAGAAGCGGCTTATATACACGACTGGAGGGGCTTATGTGATCTGCCCTCGACAAGGATCTTAGTTCTTCGTTACACAACAGCAGAGAACTTTTATTTGCTGTGGATTATATCACCAAAACAATATTCAAGTAAAAGGAGTTCATTTATACTGTGATGAAGTGTGCGGACACACAGACAGCAGACAGTATTCGTTGAAATAATGGCCGATGATCCCTGTTGAGTTAATATATGCACACCCCACTGAACCACGATATATACATATCCACATTTTCTTCACCAAAGGCGCTCTTTTCCCATTAATTTTTTTTAAACCAAAGTTCCTCATTAGGCACGTGATAGGTGGATAAGGAGAGCTCAAAAATAAAACAGCGGCGACAAACAGAGATGTGCTCATTACTTACTGATATATTGCAAGGACGCGAAGGTGTCTCGTTGGCTCTAATTTCTCGTATTTTATAAGCCTCATATGGTGCACTTATTTGCTTACTGGATGGCCAATCAGCGATATTGTGTAGGCTTCATACTTCAACGGATTTTTCTCTGCTTTCTCTGTTTATGGTAACTTTTACAAAAATTGGCAGCTGGTGATAAATTTTTTCCTAGTGCAGACTAGCCGTCAGTGCCATTTGTAAAGAAGTGGTTTGCAGCCGGGTAAATAGAAACTGGCTGAGGTTCAACAAATGCTATTGCGACGCCTCGGCTTGATTGAAAATGCTCTAAAGACGCGCTTGCGCCTATGAAAGAGCGTCGCGTTGCGATGGCTCCGTTTTTTGTGCACCATCGTGAAAACATTTTTGGCAGCACCATTTTTCTATTGTAAACGTGTGCTGATCGATATTTGCAAAGCAGTCCTCCATACGTACCAAATCAAGAGCTTTCCACTGACACTATCGTGTTTTGAAAGCGTTGTTAACGGTTATATATATATATATATATATATATATATATATATATATATATATATATATATATATATATATATATATATATATATATATATATATATATATATATATATATATATATATATATATATATATATATATATATATATATATATATATATATATCACGTGGCTTTCATGATTCGCGAGTTGGAACTGTAGAAGAAACACATATGTATGCGCATGGTATGATGATGATATCACGTGCAAAAACCCGGAAACGGGGAATGAAAATGCACTTCAACTGACTGGTGAAGTCGGTGGCGTGAATAAGTTTGTGTAAAGATTGCACGACGAGTAGAGTGCATTGCATATGATTGCAGGTGAATGCGTAGTGCACGTGGAGTAAAGGTGTCGTTGCAGGTAAAGGTTAATCTCACAACGAGAAGACATCAGCAACACCACTAGTTATGGCTCTATTATATTTGCACTTGGATGTGATTGTAAGTGCCTGATTCTTTAAATATTATGTAATATATGCCACCGCTTTGATAGGTCGCATAGAGAGGCTAGAAGGAAAAATGCAAACCAGGAACGCGTAAGGTGAGTTCGGTGCGTCCCACGGAGGTGCAATGAGAGAAGAAGCCTTTAGCTGACTCATGCATGTCAGCCAAAAAATTTCTTTAGCCTTGTACGCGTCCACGATCTATCTTAGTGCGCACCGCATCCGTTTATGTGTTTGTCGCGTTGCTTCGACTGATTTCAATCTGCGATCGAACTGTTGATTCTCAGCACTTTTCATCTAACCTCGCTTATATGTGTGAATCTATTCCTCTGTTTATTTTAAATTCAGATTCTGCCTCTAACGACTGTCACTACTGCCAGCTGCACACTGCTCAATGAACATTCTTCTCAATGAACATAAATGTAAATAAATAAATAAATAAATAAATATATACATTTACATTTATTTATATTTATGTTCACATTTGTATTTATATTTACGTATTTATGTACTGTACAACCGTGCTGTGTTTTCAAGCCAGCTGAAGCAGCTGCGTGGGATCTTCATGGGAACTGTTAGAATTTTGCTACTGTCGAAAGTGTTTTCCATAAGCTATAAGTTAAAAACGTATCAAAGCATTCAAAAGGATCGCTCCTTTTTCATCTGCATCTATTAGATGTCATGAATTTTTCTACGGTTTTTCACAAAAGTTTTTCATTATAAATTAGGCATTTGGAAATGAAATTCCTAGATTTATCACTAACTTTCCTTGATCCCTCATCCCCCCCCTCCCCCCCCCCCCCACTCAAATGGAGCGCTTTCCTCAATTGATAGCATTCCGTTTTGCTAAGCTGATTATGCAGGTCAACATTGAGAATGCAGCGGAAGTGTAACTGACCTGCACCTGACTAACTTCGGTTGGTGAATGGTGAATACGAAAGCTTTGCAGAAGATAGCCAGGAGAACGTTTTTCTGCAACTTCAAGAAATAATCCGCGGAGAATTATAGTTCCACAATGAAGAAAAAGGCGCTATTTTATTTTATATATTCATCGGTTTTATTGGAAACCGTTTTCAGTAGACTGTGTTGATTGGGAACCTGACTGAATGGTTATCGTCTAAAAACATTCTTCCAGATCGGGCAATTTTGTCTGGATCTTTGAAGAATTCCCTTCTTGTTTGTCGGTGAAAACATCTGTTCTGATCATGTGAGAGGAGTGCGCATGAACCTCTATCGCTTCGTCGACCATTTAGCACCATCGTTTTTAAATGAATTTCACCCATTTCACACACTTTGATATCGTACAGTGTACTGTTCGACTTGCACATTGAAACAAACACAGTAGCTGCTCGAAGGAGACGTTTTATTTCATCAACAAACAGGTTGTCAGTGTCAGTTAGCACAGGGGTAGCGACTAGAGGTTGCCATTCATCCGCTTCTATCAAAGCTTGAGAAACTCCGAAAAAGTGATGAGATTCGTTTAAATTAGCCGAACTGCGCGCCTGCAGATTTCCTAAAAAGTTTCCCATGGGAATATATTCTGCACGATTTTCATATTGAGACCCTCATATCTCAGAAGGCGATAGCGCCTTGCTTTCAGTAATCAAAATAGTTGCAAATTTCTTGAATGCTATGAATATGAAGTTTTCTGTTAGTTCGTTACTGCGGGCGTATGTTTGCTGTATCTGCACGTTCTTTTGAAGGGTCAGCGCTCATAACAAAGTTCTGCAGATTATATAAACCCCTTTATAGAACCTCGCTTCCGAGGGACGAGGGAAGAGGGGCTTTAACCTCTGCGCTCTCTATTCGGAATTATACAGTACACTTGTTGCGTTATAAAAATTGCAGTGAGAAAGTTTAATTTTAGCTTCACTCAGCATCTTTCTCAAGTTGTTTGTATTGTGCTACATCTTGATATCTTCAGTTAGTGAAAAACACAAACGATCTATTTTAACGGAAAGCCTTCGAGCCATTTGATGGGTTCGAAGCAGAGTGCGCAAAAATTCGATTTTTTTTCGAAAAGCCAAGTTTTTATGCTGTGGAGCAAAGAAATGGATTGATTTGATAGCGTTCGAAAAATTATTGCTAATAAGGTGCGGTGGTTGTGGTTTGTTTAAAAGTTCAAAATTACCAGTTCATACGTACAATCACATACCCTTTTTCTCGCCGCTGCGACGCTAGTGACTAGCGACTATTTAACACTTGACATCTGGATAACATGTCATGTCGCTTTGGATCATCATTTACCTGTATCAAGGGCTGATGTGTCATTCTACACATATTTCACTCATGCCACACGGTCTTCTGAATATTTAATCAACTTGAGTTTTTCCTGAGCATCTGAGCATTTCCGAGTATCTGAGTATCTGCTTGAGTTCGATATAATTCGCATATCTAAATAAATATGAAGACGAGATAGCTCAACCGAAGCGAGCTATAAAAGAAAAGGAAACTATTAGCGGGTGCGGATATTTATGAGATGAGGCGTGAGCACCGAGAGAGACTCAGCGAGCGACACCAGATATTGCTGACTAGGTGTGCCACTGCAAGCAAACCTGTTTAGAGCAGTTATGAGAAGGCCTTATTGACTCAGTATTGAGTAGACGTCGCGATGTGAATCGCAGATGCATTATGGCGACGGTCTCAACCCTGATTCGATAGACGCAAAATTAACTCACATTGTTTTGGAGCCTTTCCCATTCGACTTCCGCTATTTTACCTGATGTTTAATTAAAATGTGTTACAAAAAATTCAGCGGGCGCCTGGCTTATCCGCTTTCATGTGTTATTTATTGCTTCAGCAAGGATTCATAACTAAAGAAACGTACATGAAAAAGTCATCGTTAGTTGCCTCTCAGGCTTAGTATGCCTCAGCTAAGGAACCGATAATAGCAGAAATGTTCTCTTGCGCATTTGCTTCTGTTCTACTCCAGCTTGTTTCGATGTCGAACCCGAAGAGAAAACGTTTAGCTAAAGTATTTAGCGGTCTCCAACTCGTCGTAAACGCGGCTTTAATTTCTTCTCGCTTTCTTCATTTGCGACGGCGCTACTTGCCAATGTATAGCTATTTAGGGCAACACTAACAAAGTCTTGAAGGTGCAAATTACGCCATTAGTTAGGATATGGTATGGAAAAGATCAGGAGCGGGACAAGAAACATCCTTCTCCGCATCGCATCTATCAATAGAGAGATAGCAGATCTCGCACACGCCGCGCACGTTTTCTGCGGAGACGAAGTGAAAGTTTGATTTTATTCCGCGAGGTCGTAAGGATTTTTCACCATGATGTTTTTGCGACAAGTTCTTGGTATGTCCCCACTTTTTTCAGTTATCTTTTTAAGTGATCAGGAAACGAGAAAAGCGCATTGCGAGGAAGGAGGTGGGAAGCTTTGATGCAGGATGCATGCCCCCACTCTCTCCCTCTCTGAAGGAACGAGGTGGAACGAACAAAAAAATTTAGTCTGGCTTAGGCCACACTGTATCATCCATTACTGCCTACAAATTTATGAATGGTTGCTGTATATTTGAACTCTGTGGGCCGTATAAGGAAATCATTTTCATTCTGCGACCAAACAGCGCCCTAGAGCGTCGAGGGCTAAATAGCGGACGTTTTCATATGCTGCTAAGGCAGGCAATAAGCAATCGCCTAACCTTCGAAGCACGAATATTGCAGAAAACCTTTACAGGCAATACGGAATCTACTGTGCCGACTCGCATGACTAGCTTTCTCATATCGTATATATTTTATTGTTATATTTATAATTTTATTATTTCTCCACAAATTTATTGATAACGTTTGTTGAAGGTTGTATTTGTTTACTGGTATTAATGGTATTTTTTATTAGAATTGGTCAGCATCTCTTAGCGCAATTTCAATTAGGTATTCTTCATTGCTTACAGCATTTAATATTATTATAACACTTGCATGCTCAACAGGCAGAATTTCCTCGCTGTGAATTGTTACCTCACAGAAATCAGACTGAGAAAACCTATTAACTTTGAAAGGATCAACCACGTCGTAGTTTTATAACACAACTTCAGATTCGTTATTCAAATCTGTGTTATCGTCGAGAAAACCCTTCTAAGCCGCTCTTGCTTGCTTCAGTGTTCATATGTTGCCCGTAAATACTGTTGAAGATTTGTTATAAATTCTAGATAACTGGGAGCGATGACGTCATCCACATTTCTGCAGTAATGCAATTTTATACTGTTGCTTTTGCTGTGCTGATATTTCACGACTGATAATGCTAAGTCACCGATAGCTGAGGAATGCATTTTCTCCCGTAAGAGATTCTCGAACTTCTTTAAATAATATCACGCGTACGTATCTTATGTACTTTTTGCTTATATATATATATATATATATATATATATATATATATATATATATATATATATATATATATATATATATATATATATATATATATATATATATATATATATATATATATATATATATCTGATTTTATCCTATAAATAATTATGCTTGCTGACCACTATTATCGGTGCAGCCGTCAAATCATATTTCTATTTGGGAATTTGGAAGAAACCTTTAGCTGCAAAATCGCTCATTAAATTGCTGAAAGGAGTCAATTATATGATTGTGCGAGTGATTTCTGAACGAAGTGTTGAAATCAGCACTGAATCCAAAGGGAGTAATATAAACGTCACCACTGTAACAGAGAAATAACTTCTTCGGAATTGTTAACAGGAAAGTAACCATTGAACGTAGATCCATAAAGCTTTTATCATATTGCAGCAGTTTTGAAATGTTGTTTAAAGGTGTTGTTCAGTTTGTGCGGCAAAACGCAAAATCGTTTCATTGCGAAAATTTCAGCTTTTGCGATGAATCATAGAAACAAAGGATATTATTGATAGGTATTTATTTTCGTTCGAATTATTTTCCGTTGTCTGAATGCTCGATTCAATGCAAACTTCATTGAATAATCGACTGAGATAATTCTTTGTTGTTTTTTGCATACAGAGTTATGGTTACTGCTGGCCATATCACTATATCTGATGATGAAATCCTCCGTAATTTTCCTCATTGTTTTGCAGAATATTTGAGCATTTAAGTTAATGAAATGTGCCTGGCTATTTCTAAAAATTGCTTGCACGTTCTTGCTCAATCAACTTCACGATATATCCGTAATATAAGACAAAAGCTGAATTCGTGAAAAAGGAATAATTTTTTAATTTTCTTGATAGTTGAGGTGCATTTGTCCTATATGACACTATTTTTGCAGTGTTTATTAAGTCTTTGTTCAGCGTGTTGTAAAGAAAATTTTGCAGATTTCCAGCTACAATAAACTTAAATTGAAGATGTTGATAAGACCATAAGGATCATACAAAATAGCTAATGCACAATGTAGGCAATTTTTGTGTGAGAGATTGTGGGGTAGGATGTGATCGATGCGCATTTTTTCCCCAAAAATTGCTGCAGTTGCAAAGGTGATGCAGTGAAATAGATGCATATTGTTTGCAATGAAGAATTATATGTAGAATAGGTTGGGTCCACACTAACAGTAATCATATTTTTGATATTCCATTGATATTGCGCTACCAAAGTTAACCTCTATAATCTTTACTGGAAGAGAGGACTTGTCATTATCTCATGCTGATGCCATTCTTTTCCTACTACACCGATATTTGATGTTGATCAAGGTTAAATTGTTGATTAAATAGTTATAGAAGTGCGTCTTGATTTGTAAACATCTAGTTTGACTTCAAGGTTTTTTTGCTCTTTCATGTTTACTTTAGTTAGTGCAAGAGCATCTCACCTGTTTGTAGTGTTAACTTTCTTAACCTTTCTGCGTCGTTTTCTTCCTACATGTCTTTATAGGGTAGGTGGAGATTGAATTTGAAAAGCACTATTCGGTGATGGAAGAAGAATTCTATATTTCACATTGTATTTATGCATCACCGTTTTGCAGCTGCATGAGTTCTCTCTAGTTCTGTGATATGAAGAGAAGCAAAGTTTTTCCGTTCAGGAAGATTCGCCTCACTCATAGTCAAAGATAATAGTGCGCCTCGTGAAGCATCCTTTATAAGCTCGACATCGCCCCACTATTGATGGCTATTGTTATTTAATTGCTATCTTCCACATTCCAAAAACCATTGATCACTGTATACCTGTTGATCGCTGGTTAGCGCACTGTAACGCAATAAAATGTGAGAACTGCAAACGGCTGTCACATCTACAACGAATCAAAAAATTAATTCCCGCATTTGCTAGTGGAAGGTTTTTTTGCTGAAAGTAGAGCGCAGTAATTTCATTCAGGTAATGAATTACTGCCTATCAGTTTACTAAATCGCTTGTCTAATTGAAAAGCGTCCTCAAAAATCTTTTTCATTTCTTGTGGATGAGTGTTTTTGCACGTTCTAGCACAGCTATAAATATTCACTATTTATACGCACGTAATAAAATTGAGACGCCTATAGCACTGTCTTTCTTGCTGACAATTTAGTGCAACAAAGCTCTTTCATTTCTCACATGGAAATCCGATATCATCGAAACTCATTGATGGAGTGGTTAATGAAAATCTCTATAACTTGACTCTCAATCCTTTCGGTTGAAAGTAATTATCAAGCGTTGAGCTTGCTGTAAAAGCTTACAGTGTTATACGATGCTACCAGGAATGGAGCATCTAGAAATTCTGTTTTGCGTTAAGCGTCGAGGGAACTCTATCCAAAAAGGGCAGGGCCAACTTTTGACAGTACGCAAAGACGACTTCTATAATAAGATTGAGCAACGATGGCGGGAGTCCTCATTAGTGTCCACATATGAGCACACGCAAGGATTCTGAATGTGAAGGGGTATTTGCAAGTAGCGGTGATTATTGTACAGTGATAAGGAATTGTGAGGGATGGAGCAAAAATTTCGAGACAGACTGAAAAAAAAGCTCTAATTTATAATGGTAAAAGAGAATATTTTTCACACACTTCCTCAGAGGAAAAGAAAGGTCTAAAAAAATTCCCTCGAATTGTAAGAGGGGTTCTGGGTTCTGATCAAAGAGAAGCCCTATTTTTGAGAATCATCGCCATATTCGATGAAATGTGCTATGAGTCTCTACTGCCATCATCAGGGGCATTTGCAGAGAAACCACTGCGTTCGATTGTTTGCAGAAGGGACAGGTGAACCACTACTAACGTTTCGTAGCGATTAATAAACAACGGCACAGGAGTGCCTTGGCAAAGAGACCAAATAACGTCTCTAAGTGCTGACTTACCGTGCGAATGGGTAAATACCTCTTTGTTAGCGAGACTTGGAGAATCAGAATCACTGATTCTTCGAGAAACCGAATCATTTCGAACATTATTGCTTTTCTCACAACGTCCACCCATCTAACGTGCACAAAAATGGGAACGACCCAAATCACATTGGCTAATTACAAGTTCTTTGTCTTAACATGTGTGAAATATCTTTTGCAACTATGTGAAAGTTCCTTTCTTTCTCACAGGAACTTTTCCCTAAAAGCAGGCAAGTTTCCGCCCATGATTTGAAGACGCTAACGGAGGGAACGTTTGGAAGTATGGGGAAACATTTCGAGTAGCACTTCTGTCCGATCGATGCGGCTTGTTGGACGAATTCTTTGTATATACCATGCAGCAAAAATGCTCCATTTTCGAGGATTCGCATAGTTGCAGCCTGTTCAATGAAGATTTGGCACTGCGAGAGTGCTGGTGGTGAGACTGTGCACAATCTGATCAGATACGTTATCGCGCACCTCACCTACCCAAATAAAACCATCCTCTGCAGCACTTAGCCGTTGGGTGTTTACTACGTTGCTCACTGAGTTCTCCATTGCTCAACGACACTTTGGCTTCCTACAAGGTGCGCATGCGTTATTTGAGCAAACCTGCAAACGCTTTGTGAAAGATAAATTATCCGCGTTAGCAACGCAAAGGAAAACTTGAGGAGACTCGATTAAATTAGGTGGTTTGATGCAAACTGATTCCGTTCATGCAAGAAGTCTGCGGTGGAATTTTTTCCTGCTCCTTTAAAAGCATCCTAAACTATGTAAAAGTAATAAGCACTTGGTTTCACCGGAAAACTTTTATGCTTGTAGTCATACAACTCACCTAAAGCTTTCATTTATGCAGCCTCTGCTCTTGTTTGCAAATTCTGTAATTTTATTTGAAACAACATCCATTGAAATCTTCGAGAGCTAAAACTGATCTTTGACCATGACGTTTTCTTCTTCCGTTTATGTCTAGTTCCTTTTTTTATTGCTATTTTGATGTTGTGAAGCTTGCACTCATGAGCACTTCAGATTGCCAAATAATGTGCATTTTAATCGACAATTCAAAAATTTTGCGATGACTTATCATCGTATTCGAAGTTGGCATCTTACGTTGAAACAGTTTAGTGAATAAAACAATTCATGCTGATAGCCATTTCTCGTGAATAGGATTGTTTTGGTTTTGCTTTCTAAAAATATATATCTGAGGCGCGCACTCCAATCCTGTGGGGATCCACCCAAAATTTCGGCCGTTAAAAATGAAGAAATTTTAAGCACCTCAAAGAGAGTAGAGGAAGTCGAGCAATCTGAATGATTCCATTGGTGATATACAGAAAATTTTCGCAATATCTTTTGTTTCGTTCCATTGCAGTTTTCAAGAAATCATTCAATTTTCGCGATATTTCGTTTGATTGATTATTGAAGATTCTAAAATATGTAGAGGATATTAAAATAAGCATTTTTCAGAGTTATAGGAAAAGGAACGCAAAATTTGCAAATGTCGCTCATTCGTATTCTCTTTGAAAGTCGATTCAAAGCACTGCATAGAATTCCAATTACGTTATGCACACATATATTTTACTTTATAGTAAACGATTTCTTACGTTCTTGTCCATAATGCTCTATGAATTCTTCAGTTTCATTTTTCTCAATATATATTTCGGTACATTATATTTAGTATATATTATATTTTTTTCAGAACATTTTAATTTTTTAAAGCTTTTTCTTCGAATTCCTTTATGTCTGCGGACATAATAACCACACTTGTTCGGTTTCAAGTCCTCGTATATTCATTCGTTTGCGTAAAACGGGCAGGCGCCTTGTCAAAGAGTATCTTATCTCGTGATATTGGAGACATTGCAACTTCAATGTGAGGATTTGCTAATATGTGGAAACAGCTTAAAGAGAGTGGAGAAGGAACGGAAACGTTTTATGTGAACACCACTGCCGAATAACTTTTTATTTAGCTGATAAGGAACTGTCACATAGAGAAATGATCGTAATTCCATGTGATGTTTTGCGATGATAATGCTTCACTGTTGTTTAATATTTTTGCTGAAGTGTGTTCACTTCTAATGTTCTCAATCCTTAAAGTAGACGTCAGCCTTTATTAATTAAACATTCTTCACTTTAGAGTTTGTTTAATAGCGCAAGTTTTTCAGATTTCCCAAGATAGAGTAGGGCACATGCTTTCAGGGTGTCTCAGTTGCTCGAAATCTTAGCAGCAGACCTCTTGTTATACAGCAGTCGGCGGCTATCGATGTGCCAGCTATTCTTCTTGCTCAAGACATTGTTCGACAGCTGCAGTGATGCGCGGAAAAGTAAAACTGCCAGGATTGGAATTTATTCAATGAAATAAACTACTCGTTCGATGCTTTCAGGGAACTAATTAATTGTCAGATCTTAGAACGGCACCTCACCAGGCATTCCTGTAGGTCAACTTTCTGCTCTTTACAATGCTTTCAACGCTTTGGATCACTAGAGCATTGTTTTGAGGAGTACTCCGTTTGCTGCTGCAGGGCTTCTAAATTTCTTCCGTGCGTGAGAGTAGACTTCCCTGCTGCGCACTGAGCTGTACGATGTATTTCTTCTTTACGACTGACTGCATTACTCTTGCATTCAGATGTTTTCTTTTAAAAAAATCTCATCGACTGCTCTCTTCATCGAACGCCTTAATGCAACATTAATAAAAGTATCAAAAAGGCCCGTTTAGTGGCACAAGAATGTCGCATCTGGAATTGACAACGAAAATCACAGTATCTGTTGCGGTGGTTCCACAATTCCATTAGCAGAACATTGCAATGCAATTTGTTAAGACAGAACTTCAGTGTAAGATGCATAAAAAACGAGTGAGGCATCAGCATGCATCATGTGAGAATTGAATTAGCACTTGCACGCAATGAAAGTGCCTCGTTTAGAAGCAGTTTCGTTATATTGTTACGTTTCATATTCATGGTCGATCTTTATTGTTCTATAAATTCTTCCTGCTGAATTATGAGATCGGAGTTGCAACGCTGACCGACGACGGGCATCAGCGCACAGGATTTCTCTTGACCCTTAAGTATTTCCTTAGAAATTTCATCTTTTGTGAGCTGTATTGTCGTTGCATATAATATTGGTTGTTTGCAAATTTTAAGGTTTCGGCAAATTTCTTATAGCATAATAGTTTATAATTTGCTCCAGGTGAGCATTTTTTTCGGAATGTGCAGTGACAGGATTGAGTGTTTATGGCCAACGTACCATCGAAAATCTAGCGTTTCACGCTCAGCACGGAGTATAGTATAGACATCCGGCATATTTCCCTCATTTTGATATACTGTATTCATACGATATGGATATCATCGTTGCATATGCAATTTAATAGTAGTTCAAGGCAGAGGCACGCTTGTCACACATGAGTGAATACGGGCAGGTGAACGCTTACCACCGCGGTTCCAACAGCGCCAATGCCCGTAGCGACCTCAACGACACGGGTTATATCGCAGAACAACTCGTTGCTCTGGATGAACACTTTCAATGCCCGTAGCGTTTAAAGCATAAAAGTCACTGGCCGTTACTCAAGTTCGGAAATTCAGGCACCTGTGCTACCACGAAAGCACATGAATGATACTGGCGCACAAGAGCTCGTAAACTTTGCTGTTTTGTTCAACAGCCTCACAGTCCTTCTTGTTGCCTATCTGTTAATATTTCCCAGTGTTTAGTTCGAATAAATTGGAAATTAAGATCTTATATTGGGTTTGCAGGATATCGATATCCCTCAGGTGCGTAGCAAAAGCATGCGCGTTTACGTCTGACCACAACAATAACAATAGCAGAAGTCTGTCATCGTGTCACCTTAAGTGAGCTTCCGCAGTGATCCATCACTAGTGGTAAATCTTTAGCCCTGCGAAATCTTAGTAATGGCTTCACTAGACATTACGCGGCGCCTGCAGCCAGCTGGTCCCGTATTCAAGGCAATGCGGCGAGTAAACGGAATCCAAACCTTTTTGATGATGAAAACTGGCTTCGTAAGTGCGTGAACATTGCTGAGGATTCAGTTTCTAGGAAAGGGGTACAACATAGGAATTTTCAAACACCATTCGCAGTCTGCATACAGCGATCCAGTTCCTTGAGACGGAACTAGGCCACGCTGTTGAAGGGAAACTTATGTGTGGACGCGAGCATAAGTTCATCGGCTCATAAATTGAACAAAACGTTCTGGTGAAAGGCTGCCTTTATTGAGCCTCTCCATATGTAGAACAGCCGGACACTCGATTCTAGCGCCACCACCTGTCGCTTTGTGATGTGACAACTATCCGGGCAAACAACATGCGTATTGCACAGAGGAGTGATCGTCGCATCTGGTGCACTGTCCCCAAAATTGGCGACACTGCACGTATTGCACTTGCGTCATTATCGAACGCCGCGCGCAACAATCGACGGGTGATCAGCGCACAACGCAAGACGGGGGTGATCACCGCACAACGCAATACATCGAGCAGCCTCGGCTCAATGCCACCTCCTCATCACATACGTCCAACTTCTACAGCATGTCCGGAGCTACATGCCACCAGCTTTCGCCTTGCATGAGTTTCGACGCCTTATCATATGGAACCCTTAATTTAGAATGTTTCGTTTCATCGGATAGTTCCAGACTGTTAAATGACGTTGATTCCAAACTTATTGTGGAAATGAAGAGCTGTGCTGAACTGCAACTGTCATAACTGATTACCTCCCATCAATGTAGCCTTATTAACCAAAAGTGCAGATAATCAAAATTTGTTTGCAACAAGCCATCAACATGTGACTAAGGTGCTGAGTAACGTTTTCATGGCGAAACTCGCATTCTATCCCGTCCCTATGTGGTTCACTGGGACCACTACATTTCTCCGTTCTCCTCTCCCACCTTCGTCAGTTCTTCCTATATGCAGCTTCACTAAGAGATCAACGGACGAATGTGCAAAGTGATGTAAAATTGCGCAATCTCCTAGAGACATGGAAATTATGCAAAGTTCGGTATTCATAAGGAAGTGGCGTAATGTTGATGCGGTATCGCAAAGTCATAGGCACGTCTCAGGAATTATGCTACTTTCTGATGTATTTTGTATTCCCTCAGCACAACTTTTTATCGTTTGGTATCTGAACGGTTTCTTCATCTCCTTTTTCACACTTTAGTGTGCTTATGTTCATTCACTAATGATGCATTAGAGAAAATGAAACAAGTTCCCCAGTACTAGAACGGTTGGGGAAGTGCTTCCTCCCCAAACTTGTATTGAGCTTTGGAATATATTTGTTTAAATATATATGTGATGTAAATGCATGTGTACGTATATGCATATGCTTAGATGTTATTGTATGCATATGCCAAAACGTGTTTTGTGCTGATGAGTTTATCTAGTTCCGTTAACGATGGAGGGGTTTCCAAAAAATCATATAAAAGAGGCGTAAGCAGAAGCAGATTTTTTTCTTTTTTAGGGAGAGGGGGGGGGGGGGGGGGGAGCAGAACTCAGCCATTCTCATAACTGCAGGCTTGACGAGTGCGTTTCCGCTTTCGTTCCGATTCATGTTAAGTTGTCGCTTTAAATATGTTTTCAGCGTGAATCGATGTGAAAGAAAAAAGAAAAGTGGAGTGGTGTTGTCTCTGTGTTTAGAAGTGAAGCTCACCAAAATTAGGTGGGTATGCGTGGCGCATGTCTCAAGCCCTGGGCACGCTAAAATTTCCTCGTCCACTGGCCTTTTATGAAAATTAGAAAATAAGAAGCCGTCTGCGAAACTGCAGAACGGTTGCAAACCGCGAATCGTAGGTTGCGAAACTTTTCTTGCGTATACAGAGGAGATATCCCCCATATGAGGTCTCTGAAACAGTTCTCTAGCTAATGTTAGGTATATCTATTCTATGGGTTATATATTCTTTTTTTCACACCACGTGAGTGTTCTTACTGATGTGGTGTCATACGCTTTATAGTGGTCATGTTCATGTAGTTCGTCCGCTTTCAATCAGGTGCGCGCCTAGCGTCTTAGCCTTTCGATGTTCCTCTATTCTGCAGCATCCGGAAGTGCTTTAGATGTTTACCGAGGTTGCACTGCTTAAAGTGCTAACTTCATAAAAAGCACAAACTGCCCCATAAGACTATTCACTTCTGATGTTTGAAAGTGAGTTGATTCGAAAGTGCTGCACTGATTCACCTCTGGCTCGCGTATGGCAGTTGACTCCTTTATAATCGAATCCGGCTCATTGTGTGAGGAAATAATTGCTAGCGATTTGAGGATACTCGAAGCATTTAAAATGCCTCAGTTTTTTTTCTTTTTAATTTCGAATAGCCCGTATGTGTCTTCTATTGCGTAAAACTTCAAAATGTTGGTGATGGTGAAGGGCGTTCTGTTTGTTGAGTGAGTTTACAAACACTACTCTTTGATCGGTACAGTAGTTGGTTAACGTATAATATTGAGCGATACATATCAAAACGTTAAATCTTTTGTTGCTCTATTTGTGTAACCAGTCGGAGTCGGCATGCTTCAAACGGAAGTGCAGAATGCATGTACTCTCCAAGGAGTTTCACTGGCTTCTGTTTTCACTTGAATTCAGAACCTGGAAACGGTCGCCAAGGTGGGACCATAAAGCGAAGATCCTTAAAGCGGAAACGCGTACACTGACCCCGATGGGGCGATGTGACGGTCTTCATGCACTTAGTGTGTTTCTGCGGTCACGAAAGCGTCTTCTTTCTCAAAATTTTTGTTTACATAATGCACGAAGTGTGTTTGTCGTTGATGACAGTTGTTTTGGGTGGAGGCAGTTAATTTCTTGAAAAAACTAAACGACTACTTCCCATTATCATAGGTGAATTCTTAATTATTTTTAAACTGCGCCATTACCAAAACAAGTGAGAAAGCGCACCGGAGCTATCACTCTATGTGTTTTTGCTTCACTCACTTGATCGGCCAGTTAGGAGCAAATAATAAGGAATAATGCATTCGTACTTTAATTAACCCATCCACTTGTATGAATCGTTTAAAAAGGGTTCGTTGGTTTTTTTTCTTTTTGTAACTCAACCGGCCTAAAATGAAAAACACTACATTATGAGATGTGCACAGTTTTTTCCTCACATCAGATTTTCCACGACTTCTTTCGAGCTCGACAGATCGACGTGAACTGCGCTATAGATAGATAATAAATCATATAATGGGCGTTATACGCGCCAAATTTCGTAAGTCTAACCTCAGCGGCTCCGGAGTTAAACTGCAAGACAGACAACATGCATGCACATGTGCACTGGGGCACAGGTGGGCATGGGTGCGACATTGCCAAGGCATGTTTTTATGGAGCGTATAAAAGGGACTTTCACGCCACCCATCGACAGCTTTTGGCTCAATTAGCACCATTTTAATTTTAGCAGAATACAAGAGTTGAGATTCTATGTATGCGATGGTTTTCGTGGGTCTTCCAGATAGTTTTTGAAATACTTCATTGTGTGCAAAAACGCAATTATTGCATCCGTGAGGAAATCGTTTTGCACGTTTGCTTCATTCCATTGAACAGGTAACGGTGGATATTATATCATTTGCCCGTCTAAAACAGAACCAGTGCCGAAGTTGGCTCGTTGGAGCGGTTTTTGTAAGGACACTTGGTTCTCTGTTGATTTATCCTTAGGTTTGCTGCAAAATTGCGCGTTTCCCAGACAGTAGGAAAAAAATGTAACCTTTTTACTTTTATTTAGAGAGTTGACCTACCTAAATTATTACTTTATATACAGATTTAGAGAGTTGACCTACTCAGTGCCTCAACATTAATGAATCTGATGCAGTGGTGCCATCTCAAAAACTGTTTCTGTTGTACTTTTATTGCACTTGCGATTCCAGATTTTGTACGATATTTTACCAAGTATTTTGGCCTAGAAAACGCGAAATTTATATTTATACTGTGATTTCATGCCTTAGACTTTTTATGTGCACGGACAAGACGAGAAGATTAATTTATTAATCGAAGAGCACTTCTTGAAGGAGACCTTAAGAAAGATTAATTCACCTTTTATTTAAAGTCCTCAAGAAAAAGTGCTCCAGCAGTATCGTTGTTACCTTAAGCGTAGCGCTGTGTGCAGTAACAGAAAAAATTCTAACGAGTAGTGCCAGTTCTTGCAAAGCTCATCCAACGCTTTGAATAGGCTGTGTTTTCCTAAACTGTTGTATGAGCCTCAGCAGTGCATCAAATTCAGATGCCTTCAGACTGTCTGTCAGCACTGGCTGCAGTATTTGAGCTATGCAGCTCATTATTTCCGAAATCACATATCAAGCCCTATTATTTTCTCCATCTCTTCGAAACCGTCTATTTCGTTCTCACCGCGCTCAAACATGTCATCGTGTGAGCTATTAGATTTGCCGTCGTTTACGTCATCTGAATTGGATGCTGTCGTTCCCTCTTCGCAGTCTATTTTTTTTCGAAGGCGCCACATCTCGTACATTTTTTAAAGAGCGCACACCACGTTTGTGTCTAAATCAGTTACCATTCTGCGCATCGATGATTCGTCGACGTCTGCATTGTTCAAGACTTTCAGACAAGTTGGCTTACTACCTACACATCCTGGTATCCTAATGATTTCTTCGAAGCCAGAAATGCGCTCCTGGAAGGTCCATCTGTGACGTAATAGATCGTTCCGCAATAAACGAATTCTTAATACACCTTCCACCCCAAATGTCAGCATCGACCGACTTGCAACGATCGTTTCATATCGGACTTGCTCTTAACTTGATTTTTCGTTGACTTTTCTGAAAGAGAAAAAGGACCTCCTCGAAAATTTGGGGAGCGAATTTTGGATTCAGCTAAATACAACTAAATAGCACAACTAAATTCTCCAAAACTCAAGCCTGGAGAGGCTGAAGAAGAAGCTTAGAGAGACATTCGGCAGCACAAGCAGCTTTTGAGGGCTTTTATGCAGCGTTTCATTTTTGGACAATCTTGAGCTTCCTCAGCTGACTTTCATCACGACTCTTCAAGCATTATAACTGCGCACCTCACCTTGTCGCACATTTCCTGCAGCTGAGCGCTTTCGCCAGATGTGCACATTTTAGGCACTGGACAACATTGGTCGTGTTAGACCAACCAATTGTCATCCGTCGTATCTCAGACATTTGCCGCCTCTCTGAATCACGTCGTAAAATTACTATATCGCGTTCGATAGGCTGCAAATTCTACCTTGCTGCGTAGCTTGCGAATCACTAATTTTTAGATGTAATGATAGCGGCCCCACAACGCCCAAAGACGCTTCTTGAATGAAAGCCAAATACAAATTTCATTCGCTTCTCTTCGTCAAATACAATTAATTACAGTCGTTTGTTCCTCATTAGTCTGCCGCGTTTAAAGGATTGACTTTCTGTAGGTTCCTGATTAAAAACCATCATTCAAAGCAAAATTCATTTGAATCGTGGTGGAACGACCAAAAAAATTCATTTCTCTTCAAATGCAGCCGCACTATCACTGCGTATTGCTAACGATTTGTACCAGAAAAACCACAAATATTCCGGATTTGAAAAAAAAAAAAAACTTTACACATTGGAATTTCTTCCTCGCTTGGGGAAGACGGGATGAGAATTAAGAAGAAGAAAGGAAAGGAACAAGATATTAGAAAGATATTACAAAAGCAAAAAGATTAGCGTAAAATAACGCGACGCTTTTGTTGATGTTTTCGAAGATCCAAAACGGAAGTTCCAGCCCACATTTTCGTGCAAATATTTCTTCCATTTCAAACGCCGATGGTGAAGACGCGTCGAAATCCAGTGCTTAATTTTGAAACTGGAAAGGTGCAGCAACGCAGTAATTCCGGATTCAGATAATGCCAAAGCGCATCTAAAGTGTAAGTATGATCGGGAAATACTACAATGTACTCCTATCTCCTACTAAAAGGATGGCATAACGCGTGCTCGTAACAGCTGTAAAAATTAGACTGGTCTATACCTATACTATGCTTGTGATTTCAGATTTGGTACAGCACTTCACCCTACTTGACAAAAGTACAAATACAATGTAAGAAGTATGATATCTTTTGATACGATGCCTGGTGCGCAGTTACGACGCTATTCATGACCTGTGGATGATCTGTCCTCCTTACTAGATTCTTTGTGTTACCAATAATAAATGGCGTCTTTTAAAAATAGGTTAAGGGTTGAAATACAAAGGGCATTTCCTGCTATCCATCCTGACATATTGTTGCGCTTGTTTTCTCATTTAACGGCTTATTTTCCTTACCTTCCTCAGCGATAGCATTTTCAGTTAATGATTCAGCAACTCTATTACTGCACCGGTTGTGTTGTAGTGAATTGCCTAGAATGTGTTGATTTCTTATCGAAGCGAATTGGAATTAAACGTTACAAAGCTGCAAGATTCATCGTTTTATTCCAGCAGTCGAGAAAAAATTCGATTGTTTTTCATTCGGTGTGGTGCGTTGTTGCTTTTGATTGCGCAGTTCGCCGATTTCTATCTCATTTTGTTTTTGCGCATCACGAACACACGGCTTGTCGAGAAAATGTGAGTAAAACGCTTTCTTCTAGGATTATCTCCTATAATTGCTTACTCTTCGAAAGGTGATCTAGCGAGTGATAGCGCAACCCTTCATGCCCTATATAATTGTCTCTTTGGATGTTCCTTGCAAAGGTTTTTATGAATGGAATGAGAGAAGAGAAAGGAAACTAAACGGTTATTATTTCTTAGTGAAAGAGGTTTTGCTGTTTCGTTTGCATCATCATCCTTAATGATCGATCGATGAATCAGAAAACAAAATCGAAATAACAATCGACTTGCAGCTGCCTACAGATACGAGAACTACGATCCGTTCAGTAATGCGATGTGGCGCATCTTCATGAAATTTTCTCCTTAAACTGCGGCATAACTCAATTTCACTACTTCACCATTTCCGTGTTGCATGTTATAAGTTTATACGCATGACAACAGTGTAGTTGTTCGCTGCATATTAAGGTATGCTCAAGTGGGAATAGGAGGGGATATGTGAGAAGGATTCTATCCAAATGTGCAAAAATGTTAGCCGTAATTGGGGCTGAGCAGCTCAGAAATGCCCAGATGCTCAAAATTTTGAACTAGTCCAAAGGTGTGTGCTTTCGAAAATCTCTGATAGTTCCTCTCTAGTGAGTGTATCATTTGTCGACTATAATTTCCAATAAAGAAAGTTGCATTTGCTGCCTTAAAAAACCCTCAGGGAATGAAGCTGAAATGTTCGTTGAATGTGGTGCTGTGTTGTCCACCTTATCTGAAAATGTTTGTTTTGATGTAATAAAAGTTTTCTTATCTTTTCAGCGAGATGTTCCACAGTGTCAACTTATTTCTCACTTCATGAGGCTCTCTTTTATCTCTTTGAGTGGTTTAATGTTTATATCGCATATCCGAAAATCACCGCTCCTCAGCTGTTCAGTTGCTTCGTTTTCTCATTAAACGTATCGAAAATCTTATTCGCTTTGCACCGATCGTTGACAACGTTGTGACTAATAAAATTTGCTTCAAAGATTTTATTTCAAATCATCCGAAGTCTCCTCCTCTACCATATGATGACTAATAATATCAGCGAACTGTGAAATTGAAGGTGACGCACGTTTGACTATAATGGCAGTTTGATTGCTGAAGATCTGTATAGGTATCGCCAGCGACTAGCAGTGCATCGCTGTTACAGTGAAACAGCGATGAACTGTTGCATTTGCATATTTGAAAGAAGTTTGTCTTGTTTAATAGTTTAAGGTTGTATGTCGAATGTCAGCTTCTTCCTTATTCTTGCTGGAAATTTTCATCAAAGCCTATCAGCAGCATATTTACTTCTTATCTTTAAAGAATAACTGCTTATGAAAGTGACAAAAATTAAACTTCATCGGCGTTTTTTTTCGCTGTCTGCAATATTCTGTGCTGTTATCTTATGCGAGCCCATTATTTACACCTGTTTTTGAACTGTCGTTAGAAGCATTATTGTCTGTTGGACTTGTAATTACTCTAAAGGACACTAGTGACCGCCATTAGCAAGCAAACAACAGTTCAAGAACCAGTATTGATGTTACAACAGTCGCGATGCTACATGCCGTTCTTCGAGATGCACTTTCGGTGGTTATATGCGAGCTTGAAATTCTGTGAAGCACCAATAAATGACTAGGTAACTAGTCGGTAGTGTACTGAACAGTAAACTACCTCTGTTTACGAAAACATAGTACTGTGGATCAGACTCATATATGCAGGATTATAGTGGATTCAATTAAATTCTACCTAGACATATCCTCAGCAATTCAAATGCCTCCGAGAACGTTCATAAAGAATGGTACTGTAGAGGTGAGCTAGTTGTCGTCGTCCGGTTCTGAACGCTCGCTCTTGTCATCAGGTCGAGTATCTAGTTTTTGGGCTCTCATACTCTCTCACTTACTAAACATGAAGCTTATTGTTTATTTAAAATGCGTTGATGTTAAACCTCATTTTTTCGCTGCTGTATGGAGGTGTTGAATTGGCTGACAAACGTGAGCATTACACTTGATTGCTGCGTGTTTTCATGCATATGTTCAGCGTAAGGGTTCATGCGATACTGCACGATGATTCCATTTTGTGGACACACCAGATTAGATGGGCACTTGCCAACAAATATATAATTACAGCCAGACGCTAGATTGCTAGGTAATAATCGTTTTGGCGTACAGGTCCAACCTCGTTAATAAATGCGCTTCTGCGAAATAAGTTTTGTTTGGCGAGGTTTACAGACAATGTGCGTTCATTCGTTTTGGCAGGTGTGTGTACTTATCTCAGCGTGATTTCGCAACGTCAAGATGTGTGTACAGTGGGCATTTCCCTCGTTATTTTGATGCCATTGTGGTGCGGTTCGCCCCCTTCACATCTGATAAGCGACATTGTGCCAGAAATTGTCCGACCAAGATAATTTATGATAAAATCGTTGCATTAAAAAACATTGATGCGATAATTTTAGAGAGGTTTCATCAATCAAATTTCGTACGTTATCGGCGATTTGGAAATTCCAAACGATCCCGCCAAATGCAACATCGCCTTATTCGTCGAGGTGATGAATCGAATTGGCTGTTTGTGTTCATTGCACTGTTACTCGGGGATACTTTTATGTTTTAGAGGAACTCAGAGAAGAGCTTTTATTTTAGAATATCGTAATTATTCGATGTATGTCTAGGACTTTATCATTTCAATTATGATTCCGTTAGCTGTAGAAGACTCCTGTGGAGATGGTCAGCGACGCGTAAAATTGTGTCACTTGAGCTTGCATCTTTCATTAACACCTACCGTCGAATGTTGATTAGGTCATAATATAAACCAATTGCGATTGTCACTCATCCTTGTCAAAAATCATTGAGGTATTTATTAAATCGTCATGATCTGACGTCCAACCACTAATAAAAATGTTGAGGTCAGTGCTTCATATTAAAAACAATTATTTTACAGCTACCCGGCATGCGTTAAAATCTGGCCAAAATCGGTTATATTTCTCATCGAATTATCAGTGTTCAACAGAAGTGTTTAAGTGTGTTGGAATAACTATGAGCATTCGTTTGATCCGGGGATTTTAAATATATTTGTTCGTTGGAGCTAACATTTTTAAGCGGTCATTTTAATTGATGAAGAAAATCTCTAATTTGTAATATCGCTTAACGGCATCAATAGTCTTTCAGCAAATTTTCAGCGAATTTTGCAATTCTTCAAACGTCATCTAAAACTGTTCGTCTCATATTGGATTGCTAAAAGGAACAACGTAGGTTTTAAATAGGCCGAAAAGACTCTGAAAAAAATATTAAAAAACGTTGAGAAAATCAGTGAGTTTCTTATAGTGTTGGTCTGTTCAAATTTCCTATTTTCTTGTATCGATTTTTTTTTTAAATGTATAAGAAATTGTTTCTTAGTGTCGTGCTTAAATCGACGTAAAAACCTTCTAAATATCGTCCTTAAACGACTAAAACAGTTCGGTTATTACGACTGAGGTGTTCAGTAGTTGCGAAACCTATCGCAGCTTCGAACCTTGTGCACAGTTCTTAGTTTGGAGAGCAGGAAATGTGACCGTTAAAAAAAATTCGAACGTGTTCACCGCCTTCAACGCTCTCCGTACACGATCTCCCAGTTCCCCAAACCCAAAACTAGTAGAAAAGCATGCAAGGCAAGCCTGCACGACGTGTGGTTGGCAAGTTGTAGCGTCAGAAACTGGCACCAAACTACAAAGCATGCGCAACGTTGCAATCATTTTTCAGTTGATTAGACCATCGTAGCAGCCTTCAAGAAGAGATTCACTTTCCGTCACGATAGATTGAATTACGAAATATGGTAAAATTATTTAAGTCCCTTACTTTCATTATAATTTGATGGATCAACGGTCTCTTTGGGCTGTAACTTACGCAGAACAAATTTCACAGCGCAACCCCGCCACAGCTAGCATCAGTGCACTTCGTTTGTTTGTAGTTTTGTTGGACACATCATCCGACACTGTCGGCGAATAGTTTTTTCACGTGTTTCTTTTGTCGAAATTTCATGCCTTTTTCTGCCGACATCTGCCAGACTTACCTTACTCTGCAGCAAAACTCTTTAGAAGACCGACTAGAGATGAGGCAGTGTTTGTGATTTTAATGAGCTTTGTTTGATATCAACAATTCGTTCTCATTGTTTTTTAAAGGTTGAGTGCCGAATGCTGTAAAGCTGCAGAAAACGTGCAAAAGAGGCATTGTAGTGGAGTCTTATGGCGTGTTGTGAAAAAGGCTAGTTATTGTCGTATGGGCTTAGTTTTTGACTGAGGACCACTCTCAAGTTGCTTTTCAGGCATTTTGGTGTCGTACTTCATCCTCAGCTGTCATTGCCTCAGACCTCGTCAAGTCGACGGTCTTCATCATCTTCCATGTCCTCTGGCGCCAATGTTCGCGAAAACGAACCCCCTTCCTCCCTCCTCGCCTTCACCGAGACCAGCTTCGACGAGAACTTTTCAAAAGTTGGGGGATTTTCCCAAAAATGTTTTCTCTTTTTCAGTGGAAATATTTTAAAAAAGACTACGGTTGCGGGGCATACTCTATAATTTTATGTCTTCTATAGGACTCTAAAAATATCAAACAATAACGAATCGTCAAGTTTGAGGCTCGTTTATTAAGGCTTTTGCGAAAAATTTTGGGATTGAAGGTTGAATTTCTTCATAATCAATGTTGAACACCTCAAAACGCAAAAGGAGGCGAATTGATCGTCTCGGCAATTAAAGACCTCCATTGCTTGATTGGAAGTAAGAAAAGCAGACGTATAATGTCGTTCACATTTACTTATACAAGAACAGCTTTTAATCAGTTTCATAAAATTTGTGATAATCAGAAAGAGATGTTTACTGCCTCGAAGGCGGCCGAAAGCTGTTCACTGAATCCAGGTTACCCCGTGGCCGACCTCGCATTCATCCACATGCCCCAAATTAAGGGAGTTGTGTACGGACATCGGGGCCTGAGATGGTCAGCTGCAGTCAACTGGCAAGCAGGTATCGGGAAAATGTTTGTAATTTCAAGATTCTTGAAGGAAAAATATCTGAAAATACAACTTCTTCGAGATCTTCTGTTTTTACGGGTCAAACAGAAGCAGGTCGTTCTTGCTGGTTTAATTGCTTAATTTCCAGTTTTGCTGCCAAAAAATGATCTCTGATAGCTCGCAAAAAATTTTGGCTAAACAAAGGGCGTAAACGTACAAAGATTGGGCCATAGAATTTCCAAAGATTTGGTGGAGTTATGCAGCCTTGTTGATTTTGCTGTCCTTCTATATTTCATCCCGTTTGTGAAAAGGCAGGAGTTAATGAATTTAGAGGAGAAACTCCCTTTTCCTGTTCTCTGCGCCCTTCGAACGAGATCGTATGCGCAAGGGCAGAGCGCAGTTTGTTGGATCGTGAGCAGGAGAAAACAATGACTCAACGGTTAAACTGTTTGAACAACTGAAAAATCACTGTAAATTAGGACGCAATGTTTAGCGTTGTCTACATGGGCTTAGAAAAGGCATTTGCTTGCTTGTCTCATGGGAGGCCTAGGGCAGTCTTTTGTAATAGCGAAACTAAGTGGAATTTTACCGTTGATTCAGAACTTTCTTATACCGAGTGCTCAGAAAGTTATTATAATCAGGAAGGTATCTAATGGAGGCGCCGTACTGTCAAAATCAATATTTGGCCCCATCATTTTTGTAGTGTTCATTGATAACCTGTCGAATGAGCGATTTAATATGAACAGCATTTTTATGCGCACGATTGCAAGCCATATTTTGAGGAAGCTATAATTGCATTCCTAGACGAACTTCTACTAAAGGACCTGAATAGGATAACATTATGGACTTCATGCAGTCTCATCTATCACCACCATAGTTGAGCTCTTCATAGTGAATGAACAAAATAATTTCGAGCATAAAGATTTTAGAAATTGTTGCAGTTAGGCACCGTTATGTTCGCATAAGCAGAAAGCTTATCGTCACTAATCACCGCTTTGTGAAACAGCGGCAGGCGTATGCAATACCAGTATCGGTTTTAGGGCTTCCGAAACCACTGGTATGTCGTTTTCGGTGAACTTTTTAGAACGATGGTTCGAATTATGTTGCACCATGCTTCAGGGATTTATCATCCTCTAACTGCTAGCCCTACAGAAATGATCTAGTTCCTGCAGTGGTACCTCACAGAAAGATGTTTTTAAATTTTTCCCGTGCAGAAGGCTTGCCTCAGACCAGGCTGGCGTTCTTGGAAAAATACTTATGTATAAGAATGAAACATAAAATGGTCATGATGCGTTAGAAGCTCGCAAGATTACATATGGATTTACCGAAATCCAGTGCAGGAAGATTTTCACTTTTCATCCTGCAGTGAGGGTACCAAGGAGAATTTGCTAACAATAGGAGTAAGGGGATCTCGAATGGAAGCAAGAAAATATTAAGGTAGCAGCGGCGTTATTGGATTGATCCATATTTAGCCGTTTTCTTTTCTTTCCCTCTTTGTTTTACTTTAATTTCCTTTTTTCCTCTTCTTGAATCGTGTTTATGCTAGCATATATCTGTGTGAGTTTGCTTGTTTATCCGTTGGTTTCAATTCGGAACTTGCCCGGAGCTAGAGTTGTGGAATATGTCGGATTCAGACTACACCAATACGATGGCCTTTATATGTGAACTTCGAATACTTTGAAGGGTTCTTATAACACCTCACCACCAAGGGTTGCTTCACGTTTTATTTCTTCTCGATCGATGGAAAAGTGCATCTCCATAGGCAGTCTTATTCGCTTAGAGATGCCTAAAATTTTGAATTTTCTGTGCGTTTTGCAATTTATCGATGAAGCACAAAGCACCAAAAAACGAATCATTTGTTAGAGATTTTTATGAGTTGTCGGTTCGTTTGAAAAACGAATGGCTTACTGTGCACATTTTATCATTAACCGATAATCTGTGGAAGCGATTGGTCTAGTTTATGGAGTTGCAAACTTATATGTCATATCAGCTTCTTTACCATGCTTTCCCTTGTTTTTTTTTTTTAATGTGCTTTTAGGCGCAAGCAATGCAAACTTTCCTTATGCGGAAATCTGCTTAGTCACGCAATCTGTCTGTCAGCTTCGCCACCCCTTTGTGGTTCACTGAAGCAGCTAATGTTTTCATCATGGAACACACGGAGGCTCATTTCGCGTGTTGCAGTGCTAAGTGAAAAATTGATGTTGATTTTTTACTTTGTTTGTTTCTGTTGTCCCGCCGCTGCTTTGAACAGAATTCAGTTGAAGGGATTTGTTCTAATTGAAATTGAGCCAAGGTCGACACGCGTATAGAGCCTTGAAAAATGAACTGAAAAAGACTTGGCGTATGTTTCTTCATAGTTGATTTCGACTGTTTGTGGATGCTGTCTTAGTAATAGCGTGTGACCATAAATACTGGGACGTTTTCAGCATAGACTTTTTTTGTTCGTGCTAAAATCTCACTTCTTCAATTATTTCTTTAATGAGCTAGTAGAAATCTCGTTACTCGGAGGTGAGTGCTCTGTGAAGTGAGCTTTCCTATCCGCTTTCGATCAGCTTCTATTTCAGTTTCCACTAAGAGGTTGCAATTAGACTTATCGATGTCGTTTTTCTCAAAAAGCCATGCATGGTGCCTTTTGAGACAAACTGTGCGCACCGGTACGCACATTTGGTTAATTGAGTATACTCCGAGATTTCTCTTGGAAAACCGAACATAGAATGCTCATTTAATTTCATTACTGTTTATTTTTGAAAGTCTGTTACTGTTTGTTTTCGGTGCCATTTCATTGGATTAACACAGAGTTGACGTTGATATTTGATGGTCGCACTGTGTTGAACGGTCGTCGTTTGTGTCGATTAGCGCCATGTGAGCATGTGAAGCGGCAGTAACAGCAGCACCCACTCATAGATGGAGTCCATTTTTTGCAGGTGTCGCTCGAACACTATCAAACAAAGCGACGCGTCCACCTAGCGAACGATTCAACGGCTTGTCAACTTCTTAAATGTGTTGCCGCGCGTTGTTCTCAATCACCGCCCCTTCCCCTACTCCGTCGTTTCGCATTATCTTTCTTCAACGCATTGCACAAGTTTGCTTTTTGAAACTTCCACATGAATATTGGAGAAGAAACTCTTCACTCGTTTGTCAAAATTTTTTAACGCACTTATCGAATACCTTCATGTGTTCATGCACGTTTCCATGGCATATCATGCGACATCGTGTCTTTACCTATGCGTTATTGTCGGTCACGCAGGTATGTATGTCTGCCTCTCTCTCTCGTCGTTTTAACTCGAGAACTATGGCGGATGTACCATACAACGTGTTATGATCCTCTTATCCAATTTCAGTTCAACCGACTGATTTCGAGAGGAATTGTAGACAGTTTCAGATTCTAAAAGTGTCTGAAGATATTTCACACCAGTCGGACGATGTTATGTGATTTTTTCGACAATTTACGAAATCGATGTTTCCATAGGTGCGATTATGAGAGCGCATATATTAGATAGCGGTTCGGAAATAATTCCCCAGCCGTTTTTAGGATATTCCAAAATGATTGTGTTGTATGAATTGAGTTTGCCAAAGTTCAATTAAATGCCCTAAAAAATTTCGGCAAACAGTCGCAGAAAACTTTGTTTGGGGAACGGAAGTATTTTTGTAAATCAGTGAAATTGTTCGTAAATGAAGTTTTAATTGCATAGAATCATTTTATGTAAGCAGTAATGTCGCATTTTCAGTTTGTGCTATATTTTCGAGGTCTCGAGGCGCAAAACGTTCCCATATGGGGAGTGGAAAGTGGTGGTCCGATGAGAGTTGCTTAGATAAACTGCTTGTTGTAAAGGTTGACAGCGTAATGGGCAGCTTGCACCTGCTAACAATGTGTTAAAAGCGTCGTCTAGCCGTGCTTTGTTTGTACGGAAGGATGGCTGGTATATGTGTGTGTAATATGTATGTGTGTATGCACGTCTGTGTGCTTGTGTTTGTATGTGCGTTTATGCGTACGTGTACATGTGTACACTGTATGTGCGTACGTGTGTACGTGCGTATGTGCTAAACACTGTAGGTGCCTCTGCTTTACAGTAAAGGCATTTGCAATTTTGGGTAACTCGAAGGGATGCGAGTGAAGGGGAGTAGGCTTATGTGCATGTAGTGAATGATGTACGCGCTGCACGCTCTCATTGGGTGCTCCTTTTTTACACGACACGAAGGGCGACTTTCAGCGACAGCGCGCACCGGTCGACTCAGAACGGTGACATGCACGCACTGCTCGTGCGCGTGCTCGACCACAGACAGCTGTCGCATGCTGGTCAACTGTTCACCATTTCGGATTATGACGTCATCACCGATCTGGTAAGTCACGTTTGAAGTTTTACAGGAAACGATTTAGTGCGCGGTACTTTCGTTACTTTGTAGCGTGTGACATTTTTGCCACATCACCGAATTGCTCTTCATAGAAGCAAATGACGAATGGCTTTGTTCTGTTTGTGTGTTGCACTTTACGTTGATGTTTCGGCAGCCGTCGCTGCAATCAGTAAGTTGCAAAGTTATGGGCAAAAAGGTACCGTCTCATGCTGACATTGTGTTCACGAACTACTGGTACTTGCTCTGTAGTGAAGCGCTTATGAAGCACCGACATTCTTGCTTACTGCATGCCTAGATATCGGTTCCTTTGAAGTGACGACTGCAAGAAATGAGGTGCCCACTAATCAAAACACTGACTATTCGTTTTCATGGCAAACGTTTTCGTTGTTTCTAAATGAACTGTAGGAACTTCGTTAGAAGGGCACTTTTCAGCAAGTAAGAAAACAGGCGAAACGTTGATGCAATATGGGGTTTTGTAGTCATCGGGCCAGCCGGTTTCTAATATATGTTGTGATGCATTTTTCTTGCAAAACTAACCAGTTGTGCAAGTCTCGAATCAAAAAATCGTTTTTGCACTTCGAGGATCGCTTGCAGAACAAACCTGACTAGCAATTTTTTTCTGCCTTCATGCGTTTGTAATTATTACAGAAGTGATGATATTAAGATAAGTGGTCACACTTTGTTTTTATTCCACCTGCCAACTTCCATGTCCGTATCGTTTTTGGTTCGTGAGGTGGAAGTACCTGACGGGCAGATGCACATATAAATGAGCGTAGGCACGAACTAGCGATGAACCTTTGCAAACATTTGCAAAAGCAAAAAAAGTCGAAGGCGGAGGTCCTGTGAACATCATGAATAGAGTTGGCTAAGTTTCTGCTCAAATTCGATAGTCCGCAGCCTCTAGGGAACGTTAAAAAGTAGATGTCGGAGCCAGAATTCCTGTGCCTTGAACTCAAATACGTATGGTCGCAAGCACTTTAGGCAGTCATTTGAATGATTGCGTGCTTCCGTTTCTTAATCCATCATTTTGGTGGAAGTGACTGACGAAAATTTTTTCTTCGCACACAGGAACTGGCGATCCAGAAGTAGCAGGAGAACTTAAAAAAGATAGTGTTATTTAGGTGGCATTCTTCAGAATAGGTGTGATGTGCTACGTTGGTGGTCACGTATTTTCTGCTTCATCGGACTCGGGCTGTTGTTGACATGAAAATCTTTTCCTCTAAGATGAAGAAGACAGTTGTTTGGTTATCGTTTGTAATGAAATCATTGCCAGTTTAGGCGCTCTCGAGTGGGAAGGAAGCAGTGCTGTGGACAGGTCACCAATTGTTAGCACACTGCTCTTGTCTGTCTCATTTGTTTGCCGTTGTCACGATGGGTTTTGCGAGTGATTAGGCAATATCCACCGTATTTGCCACTGGCTCGCCTCTACTCCTTTCAAGGATGTCGTAGACGATGACTTTGCCAGAACATGTTATAGCTAAGATGGGTTTTTTTGGAAACGGAGGGGTTTTGTTTGAGTGCTGTCCTTGAAAAACACAACAAAAAGGATCGTTGGCATTCCATTCGCATATTCTTCAGTGGGTTTTCAATTGCTTTCTGTGTACTTCTTCTGACTCTTTCACTCCTTTGATGTGAGAAAAATAATCTTTTGTTACTATGCAGTTGCTCAATTTTTGCTGTTTTTGAGATACGAGGCCCATGTCCAAGTTAGATGTAAGCCGTTCGCTTCTAATCTGTATTTCTGAAGGCTTTCCACACTTCGTGTCTAGCATTTGATGCACTAAAGCTCGGCAGCCTTCCAAGTGTTTCAGAGTGTTTTTAATTCATTCACTTGATGGAGCTTTGTGATCGGTCGAGCTTGTTCATCTTCTTCCAAACTGTATGAATTAATTCCGTATCCGATGATGTTTTTGAATCTTTTCAGCTGTTTTCAGTGTTGACAATCTCAGAAGCTCTTAAGTAGACCTGACAAATGGAAGTTGAAGGTTGCTAAAGTACTGGGATTATATTTTTGCAAACTCCAGGACTGTTGACCCCTTTAGCTGGATTAGAGTTGCGCCCTATCATATTGAGTCGAAAAGTGACTAAATTTTGACTTAGAACCTTAAAAGTTTATGGCGCCATGAGCGCGGAATCGGTGCTTTGCGTTTTTTGCATCGTTAAGCGGAAATGATTTCTTTTTCTGCATGTCCACTAATACTTACCTTGTAATCTGCCCTCTAACATTCTTCTGCTGCTGTTGGTCTATACATTTTGGGCAGCTTAGTTTTTTTTTTTTTTCTGAACACCTCTTTTACTCACAAAATCGCATATTGCTAAGGCTTTGTCTGTCCTCCGATTATTTAACCTTCTGGTCTGTTGCACAAATTAGAGTGAAGCTTATGAGTTCGATATACAGGCTCATTTAAGGCTTTCACAAAAACATACGCGACTCGCGATGTCACCTTTTCATGACTCCTTTAATTTTCACGTTACTGAAGCTCCTACGGACGAATATTTTTTAAAAGGTGTATTTATTTAACGAGTCCGAGGGTTTTGCGTAAGCAGTGACCATCCTGTCCCAAAAGATCACTTTGTCATGACTTAGCTCAGTAGTGGTTGATTCCGTATCAACGTTACGAAAAGCATATTTGTGGAACACTGCTACAGACGGAAAAAAAAAACAAATTTTGCCGTGTCGAAGCAGCAATCATGAAATTTGACCTAATGAGGTCAGCCGAGAAGTGATTTCGCCGGTGAGATTGCATTCAGCTTTAAGGAATCGCTTTGGAATACTACATCCAATCCATCGGAAGTGTTTCTGAGCGATATTTTTCATACGCTTTGGGTAAGCTGGGTGAGTTCACAGAGAAATCATATTCTGCTCGCTCGTATATAGCAGTTCGCCGTTTGTTTTTCTTCACGTCATCACAGCTTATGTGGTTTACCTCTCTGAACAAATGTTATTCCCTCTTTTTCTTGACTTTCTCAAAAAGTTAATTTCCACTCATACATTGTTTTTATTTGCTCTTGCAGCGAAAAAAGAAACCGTCATGAGAATGAAATACCGCTGCGTTTGTTTCGCGTATCGGTCTGCCTCCTCGATGTATAATTTCAGGCACTATGAAGTTTCAATTCCCTTTGCGTCCTCTTTCATTTATTTCTTCATAGATAAATGTGGTACTGAGTTTGCGTGCCAGATTTTATTTTGCAAATGGTTGAGTATGAGTGCAAGAAAATACTTTTTTTTAAAGAACAGACAAGAACAGACTTATATTTACTCTGTACGAAGGAGGGCGCGAATTCCAAGGACCTCTTTCGTTCCTGTTAGATGTTTATGCGCAAAAATGCTACAATGGGCTCATCACGCATGCCTTCTCTATGAGCACTCACGTTTTTACTCATTTCGCAAGTCTGCATTAACAAGGCACATTATGGCGGCGTCATATCTGTGCATATGTATGTGGTAGTATGTTGGTCTATCCTGCAGCTTGAACTCGGGAACTGCTAAAGGCAAGCCAGTTTTTGATTTTACCCATCATGACATATCAGTATTGAAACGTGTAGTAGATATTCGAATATACGTGAAAATCTGCATGAGCCGCATTTTATTGAAATGAAAATACATTTTTGCAGTCTTGTTTGTGCGATGAATCAATTGCATAAATTGCAGCCAAATGCACTCTTGCATCGATTGAATAGATCGCTTGTTCAGAATTTTTGTGAAAGAAGTTCGCCTTTCGGACCAACTTGGACGTAGATTGCAATCCTGACGGGTGCGAAGCGTAATCGGATGGGACATTTATTCTATGGCAGTTTTCAGGCGCTTCGAAAGTGCCTATAATTCTTTTGTAGATTTATGGAGCAGCCCAAAATCTGGTAGAGATCATCATTCTACAGTGTAAATTGCTTCCTTTAAATTTTAGAACTCCAACGTAAGCGGCTGAAAAGTTGAGAAACTGGAGGAAGTTTCCCAAGCGACAGACGAACGCATACATGCGCATCGTTAATATCCACAGTTAGGATCTTACCGTTGAGCGTCAAGTAAAAGGGTGCCAGCGATCATAAAAGTGAACTGTCTAATCCGTTGCGATATTAATGTATCGACAATTAAATTTTTTGGTTACATTTTATGATAGTTCGCTTGATGAGGGGAAATATCGTAGCGACTCTTCTGGCACGCCTCTGCACGTGTTTGCTTAAGAGAACGACGGTGCGTAAATCATCCATGATCGTTGCATTAGTTGCTTTTTGAAAACATTTTTCCCTGAAGTTGTCGCTTAGTGGGCATGCTTGTTTGTGTTAAACTGTGCAGAAACAGGTTTCAATAAACGACTTCAACTGTATATAGAGAGACTACAGAGAAAACGTTGTGGATATAGATGACTTTCAGATTTTTTTGTTTATTTTCCAGATAGTCTCCTCGTACTCGTTCCATCATCGGAGCTAGGAGAGTACTATCCCCAACTCCTCCTCCCTTCTTGTAATCCTACCGGACAAAAATTTTTTTGGGGATGGGGCAATTTTACCCACAAATTCAACTCTGTGAGATAGTACTGGAGGTGTTGGCGAAAGGGTTTTGCCTTTATGCAATACTTTTATGTAACGAGCAAAATGCTACTCAGTCTACCACGCAACTGGTGCAAAAAAGTCATTCATAGGGCGTTAAGTGCAGTAGAGAGCCTATGCACGTGCATTCCCTTTGATAATTAAACGCCGTTTGGGTGAAAATTTTGACAGCCTTGAAGGGAAGAGATACTTTGAGGTGTTTGTCAAGGAGAAGACATAGATATCGGAAGGGTAGCCGAGCATGGGCCGTTTATGCATCGTTTTAACTCACGATGCTGCGCACTCGACGTTAGTTCCTGCTCGATTTCAATTATGCAAGCTGTGAGTATGAAATGGTAACGATTAAATGTGCGTCGGTGCAGATCTCGCCGAAACGTTTAAAGTCACGTTTCATGAGAGTACATTTACCTATCTCAGCTGAAGCCACTTGTGTGCGCACATTGCAGTTGTTGTGTTTTACACTCGAGATTCATTTCGCAAACCTGCTTGCACCCTAATGCTTGCGCAATATTTATTTAATGAGTTGGCATAACTGCCCTTTTCTTGGCCCATAATCTCTCTTGGCACCATGTAAGCGCTTTTTTGCTACTACTGGCAGTCCAAAGCGGAAAAAAATGGGTGCTGGTCTGGGTAAAATGCCGGCCTTTATTTAATTTTATCTCATACTCGGCTAATGCATTCGAAAAAGGCATAATTTTGGGATTTCTGCAATATCATTTCTGAAACAACTGTGCGTAAATGTCCAGGCGTGTACACCCTCATATGCGTGTGTCTGTTCGTCTCAGTCTGAGCGGCGGCTAACTTGCGGCAGTAAAATTTGACGAGTATACTTACCTCCTGAGCGATCTCTTAAGGTTCCGAATTTGTTGCGGTTGGTTTTGTTCTGTGTGAGTGAGTGAGTTACTGATAATCGTGACAATCATTTTTATTATGTTGGCCACCAAATATGACTTGAGAGCGATTTTTTGACTGAGGATTTGTGCGGTTGATTGGATACATTGGAGAATGCGTAACTGGATGCTTTATTTCTTTAATGCTTGGGCTGCCATTAGATTGGCAAGCTGAAATGATGGAGCACACAATACTCCAATCTACCCAACGCTGTTATGTTGTTAAGTAAAAAAATAACTAGTGCACGAGCTTAAAAGAGCATGACATATGTATTCGTTGACGTTGAATGATTTCAGCATCGTACGCTGGCTAAAATAAAAGCGATTTTTAACGATCCGGGGTATGCGCGCAACACGAACGATCAGAGCGTTGTGGAGATTGTGCTCGCAAGGATAACTGCTGCGATACGGTTTCTTTTTTGCTGAACAATTTTCATTCATTGTGCAGGTTTGATGCGAACTCACCAGCACTTCTAAAATTAAACACTGAGCTCTTCTATAAAAGGCAGTTTTATGAGCTGAATATTTGCAGATGCTGTCGTGAAATACATTGATAGTTTTCACTGTTTCACCTTGTACCAGTGAGTGTAATAAACCAACTTTCCCAAGCCGCCTTTTTTGACGCAGAGTTGATTAGATAGCCCCATAATTTACTGCAACCTTTTTCCATGCATTCGATCACACCAGTGCTGAACCTGACTGGAAATTAATTTGTTCAAATGAAGTACACCAGCTTATTCGCATTCAGCGAACGTTTTATGGACGAAGGTGAGGTATATTACAGGGAAACTAGTAGTATAGAAATGTATGCACCGGCCTTGGTGGACACACTGGAAAGTTGTCTTGGCCACAATATGACCATGCTTGGACCGAATGGTATACGGGACACGGCGCACTGCAAAATTGCATCTGATCTCCTCAGCAGCCTATTCCTCGTATGTTGATCTTTGTTGATTTTGTTGTGAGAGAAGTCGATCGCAAAGTGATTTTTCATTTCTGACTTTCTCAAGTTAAATAAGTGGGAATAACACCTTTTTGGCTATTCAAAACAGATTATCGAAAATTTGAACGGTTTTTTGACCTTGGACCTGTGCGGGGACCTTAATAGAAAAGTTGAACATTGGCTTCAAAGCCGTCAAAAAAAGGGCATAAAAAGGTCTAGCGCAGCAAATGTTGCGCTTTTGCAAAGCTGCTTTTGTGAACGGTGCTTTTATGTGTGCCTTTGTCTATATTTCCGGCATGTTTAGCTGGAAACCATTGAAGCTAAGGTGCAAGATTTAGTAATTATAAATCTTCGTGTAGGATGACTGTCTTTGTAATTATTTGAGGCTTATGAACAATTCACAACACTTAAGAATGTTTGAAAGTTCTGGTATTTCATAGCTCGCCGGATTACAAATTGCGAGAAGAAGCGATTCTCTGAATATTTGACGAACGCTTAGTTTGGTTAGAACTCGAGTGCGTTGTTGCTTATCTGTTCTTATTTGTAACGACTTATGAAACTAGTTGCGCCGATTAGCGACCTTATGTAAACGTATATTTTGTGTCTCCGTGCCTATTTCTTTTCCCACCTCTTGCTGGGCCTTGCTCTGTTTCGTTGTTTTTCCACCCACGCAGTCCTGCGTTTTTGAAATCGCTGAAAAACTTTCCTAACTGTATAATTCTTAATGGCGATTTTTGCTGCTATCTGTTATCTGAGGCATTGTCTAATTACGCTTTTCCTTTATGTAAGTTTTTTACAAATATACATTGGCTAATCCATATCATGCACGTGCATAAAACCGTGAATTTGTGACGATGAAATTTTCAGTATACCGTTGGGGTTGGTCAGGACGGGAATTTTGCCGTGAAGGAGTCTGAGCTTCGAACTTTGTAAAAACTCTTGCAGCGCTCCCAACTCCGGCTATTTTAGGCTATCCTGAAGAATTGTCTAAAATGAAGGAGCCTCGAGCCCTGGTCGTCTAGATCGTCGGGCTCTCCTAAGATTTTTCCGGCCACGCCGAATCTTCTCCCCATTCTGAAAAACCTGAAACAGCTCAATCTCATCGTTTAGTGCCCGTGAAAAGTGTCATACATATTTCCACTCCCCTCCCTCTTCCTACTACAAAAAACATAGTTTCTGTCTTCGTTTGTTCCTTACTTCAATCGAAATAAGACACCAGATTAACATAGAAAGACAACTGAAAAAGTTACAACATATCATCATATGTTTGCAATGCAGAAAAAAGGAGATGAGAATGTTGCACTAACGGTGCAATAAAATCTTAATACTTACCTATTTGAAACACTTCATGCTGCACGCAAACCTGAAACAGTTCAAGTTGTTAGCAAAAAGCTATTAAAAAGCAGGATTAGAAACTTCTATAATCAGCCGTTCACATAGTACAACATTTTATTGGCGGCTCCAAGTGCGTCAGAATTGAAATGTAATGGCGAATAGGTCCCTTCGTATATTTTTAACCTCCGTTCGAGTCTCCAAGGGGCAGCTAACAAAGCCGTTAGGCAGTCACTATAACCTCTTCCTATGCCCTAGGAGTAGGGGTTGAAAATGCAGGACCTTGCGCCGAGGAACAATTGACGGTCCGCTCACTTTGTTCCTGTAGGAATTGCTCAGCTGCGGTATATCGATTCGGTTGGATGGTTGTGACTGCCATTAAAAAGCACAGGAACAGCTGTTTTCCGCGGGCAGACATTTAAAATATTATGGCTTCGAACTCTTCGGCTTAGTTCCTAATTTCAGGGAAGCCTCTAGCTCGAGGGTCAGGACTTTTCGGGTCAAGGCGTCTAATGATTTTATCTTGTCAACGCCAGGATAGTACGCAGTCGTCATCTCGTTCATGTGTTACTCGAGTTTGGGATGATATCAAGTTTGCATGTGTAACTTTGGAAAGATTAAGGCAAAGGACAGTTTTTTAATGTGCTGATTTGAATAAGCAGTTAGTTTTCAGGAAACAGTGGTCAGTTTTCAGTGAAAAGCTTGTTAGTGGGCGCTATATGTTTATGTTTGTGATGCTCACCGGTTGAAATACAGAGTGCGTGGACAGAGAGGCAGTCGTGATGCAATTCCCTGATTGTTTAATGAAGGAGATGAAAGTGTTGTCTGCAGCATTACAGCAAGAAGTCCGTGATGACCGTCAGTGTACCAACCGCTATTCGAGCGCTCAGCACCGGCAGTGAAGAGTTGACACGCAACACCACTAGCTACCTCTCGTTGGCTGCCATCCATAACGGTCGCCTCCTTGCTCAGTACTCCATTCAAATCATTATAAATATTCTCAATGGTAAGCAGTCTTATCAACCCATTTATTCATAATCCTTCACCTTCTCATTCCTCAGGAACATTTTAGTGCGTTTATCAAAGCGATTTTTAGAATGAAGCAGATGTCGCGAGGGTAAGGATTTGTTTTACCTGCTGCTCGGAAACATTCAGTTTTCGAACCTAAGCGCGTTCTTCTTAGCAATCCAGTCGGTAAAGCGTTCTCCCAGACCAAGTGCAAAATTCGCGAATTGTTTAAATGATAGCTTAAATTGCCAGAATAATTGTTACCGTTTAATATTTTTTCGAAATTAGCTGCTTAGTTGAAACCAAACTTATTATGGAAATAAAAACGTTTGAAAAATTCAGTAAAGCGGCAAAAGTGATCAAGAGAATGGATATTTCGACGTTTCACTCTCTCTTTTACTTGCAACTATCTTTATTTTCCACGTACGTTTGTAACTGGCTGTCATGGTCTGAATAGTAATAATTAATTATTGGAGAGGCCTTTTTGGTTTCATCCACATCCGGTCGCTTATACTTTGGAGCCTTTGTATTTCATCTAAGCTGTTTGAGCATTCCCATTTTAGGCAGCTTTTCTTATTTTGGTAGTCTTTTTTAGGCAACTTTCCACTGGTTAGAGTTGTGCCACAAATTTATCCCGAGAATCGAGAACCTTTCCACGCTCACCTTCCTCAGCTTCTGAAGCTTCTGCAGAATATGGATACTGACCAGTCGGAGCGTTTATCGATTCTGCAGTTCGCTTCGATGGTCGCCAATGCGAAGCCCGATGTATGTCATTCAGAAGTTTTCTCGTGTTGGGGATCGTTCATGAAAATATTGATGTCGTTTTCTTCCTCTAAAAAGTATAAACGATCGCATTATATTCATTCGAGCGGCGGAGAGAGATTTATGAAAGAGATCAAAATATGTCTTAATTAGATTTTATTTTTGCACTGTCGCTATTGCTCCTCATCTGTCGATCTGCTTTGATAGAAAGCGCCGCAAGATCTTCGTTCGAGTGCGCGAAAGGAGCAATTGATGTGTCCTTTAATTGCATTTCTGTGATACTGCTATTCTCTGATTGTCTGTTTTAGATGAAATTGTTAATGAGTGAAAGCTCTTTCCAATTTTGAACCTTAAAATCCACAGTTTGAATAATTAGAAGCTGCCTATTTTGAGGACTTTCATAGAAAATAGGTAACATCTACAACATTTGAGTGCAGTATTCTTTCTAAATTGTTGCAAACGGAAAGGCAATGCAACCTCAACATTTGCTGCGTTGACACTTACCAAACCGTCTTGTCGTTCATTTTTGCGATAGTTCCTCCTAATCTTTAATATTAGAATATGTTAAGGGATTTCTAAACTCGGTAAAGCTGTTACCATCCAACAACCGATGTGAGATGGAATTTACTCGAAGACCAAGACTGAGTAGTCCATTTGCTCTACAGTGAATTATTTGCAGCTTATTATTGGCTATTTGGACGAGCTTGATCCGTTCTTACATTTTTCTTCAACGCGAGCCGCCGTTCTTCATATATTTCTTTCGCTAGTATCGCTCAATCGAACACGTGCACTTGTGCCGAGACTTGGTGCGCTTCGAAGTGCGGCCAGGTTAGTGCAACTGGCGTTTCATCTCTACTTTGCACTGTTTGATAGCTGTGTGTAAAATTTGGTGTGGAATGATCATTTAAGGCGTAATTGTTTTGTTTTCATTATATAGAATATGCTGAGGATTATTACAAGCTTACGATTAGTATTAGGGCTGTAGTTCAGCCTATCCAGTCTACGTATGGGTTGCCGTCATTATTTGCAGTTGGATTGAAAGAGTGAATCCATGCAGATGAAATAATGATTATTTTAATGACCGGGCTCAATATTTCCTAACAAAATACGACAAATTGATATGTTAGATTCTTTAGAAATTTATTCTAACAATCTTGTTAGTTCCACTAACTACTCACGTTTTTGTTTTGGATTCGGTTTATGAGCACTCAGAAAGTGGCGCACTGTGTGCTAAGTTCGGACGGGACTAGAAATGAAATGAAGAAAATCCCCTTCCTCGAAACCCGACAGGGCGGTGATTTCATGTTGAACAGGTTTGTGCTATATGTTCTTACGAAACTCGGCAAACATGTTTTTTTATATCCTTTCGTTTCATAGCTTCATTGATTTTTTTTATGCTTAATGAATCCAGCTAACGTTTCGAAACTTGATTTATTGTCTGGAGTCATAAGTTCAAACGACTGGAGGTGTTTTGTCAAGTATGCAAGGCACGTGTACGCAGGTTGAGTTTTTGTCCTTTTCTGCCCTCATTTTTGTCCATGGTTGCCTCTTGAAAAGGCTCTTGAGTGCTACACATTTTCTGATGGACATTGTTGCTGTATAGCGGCACCGAGTGCGACAACAGCCTTTCAATGATGGCGAAGGTGGTTGGCAATGTTGGCAGGACGGACGCAGTCACTGCTCACACAGCCGTCAATGATCTCGTCGTGATGAGCAAACGTCTTTCAGAGTCGCTCCCAATTATACTCAAGGAAATTGAAGGTAATGTTTCCGTTGTTTTTGTTTGAGAGACCTTGCAATTCCTTCCTTGTGGACGCGAACAGTGCAGGTTTTTCGGCTTTACGAACTTGTATTTGCCTTAAACGATATTATAAAAATGTTTTTCATGGCACACAAGCATGCAGGTCATCACCCCTGCTTTCAGTCGTGAGTGCCAACAAAGGGATTCCGACCAAACACGATCCTACTAATGCGGCCATTTAGCGGCTTGACCTCGCTGAGGGGTGTTAACGTTCACTTCCAAATGAGGTGGCAGGGAAAAAGCTGTGTGAAATGCGCTTGGATCAGATTACTACCAAACACATTTGATCTTTGCCGCCAGAAAACAAAAATTGAAAACGTTAACAATGATGGAGTGTGATAGTTTACTGGACAGCCTGTAAAAGCTCGTCGTAATTGAAAAGTAGGTCCAGTCGACTGCAGTTGCTTGGAATCTCCCCCCCCCCCCCCCTCCTCCCCGTAATGGATTTTTCGGTTGAGTGCTGCATGACACAAACAATTTATGACCGTTTTTTTGCACTAAAGACGAAATTTCGTCCTTGAAAGAACGGCGACATGCGTTACTGAGCACGCTCAACACTTTCACTTTTTAATGCGCTTTCGATAATTTACATTTATTTATATCTGTTTAAACGTCAAGTAGTTTCAACTCGGGAGTCACTGCAGTTTGAATTACAAGTTTGATGGATAAATGCACTCTGTGAGATGAACTCCTCTATCAGTCTAACTTCTGAAGGAATTATGGACACTTAAAAGAACCAAAATATCTGTTGCACTTTGCTGCTGGTTCGACTTTTATGTAACACCTATCGTTAGCAAAAAAAAAATTGTTGTCACGTTCATAGATTCGGTTTGATCGGCTAAACGCAGTTTTATTATTCCGGGTGCCCTTGTTACTGACTGCGAAACTAGTTGCTTAGGTGTATAAAATGCCAACTGTTGTGATACGCTGTGATATTTAGATGACATTGAGCCTCTTTTTTGATGCTTTACTATTCGTGAGGGTGGTTCCATGCTGATTTGTCTCTGTTTCGTTTTCTTTGGGCTTTAGATGGAGTTTTTGAAACCATTTTACAGGGAAGAGTACTCTGGTGAACAAATGAAGCTTATAAGTTATCAGCAAGAAATGAATATATAAAAGTATGCGTTGTTGTTTAAACAATCCGTTTCACATGTTTCAGACGACCACTGCAGAATATAAATATAAAACACATGCAACGTTTTTCATAATTTCAGACGTCTTTAATTGCTCTAAAGTTGCTAGATGAACTTGAAAGATGATAAACGGCGTTGTTCCGCGACGTACACTATCCCACTAAGTTTCGAAACTGCAGCCTCAGTGGCTCCGTTGTTGGTACTGCTGCACAAAGAGACACGCATATAGACATACAGGCATGATGTTGTCTTGTAAATGCGCTTTTATAAAATGCAACTCTCCAAAATCACATTAAAAACTTTGCCGAAATGTGATCAAGGAAATTGAGGTGAGGAGGAAAACATTGGGCTCGCTTTTAAAAAATTAAACGAATTAAGCCTCATCATTCATTTGAAATTGTTCGATGACTGTAGACGCTTGGTCGTGGCCAATGAAAAAGTGAAGCTGAGAAAGTAGGCCGTAAATTGCTTGCTGTAAGGTTGTTGACTTTGGCGCAGGTGTGGCGGAGTGCTACCCGTCGGCCGTGCAACCCCATCTTCCATTCATTCAATCCCTTCCTGAGGCTCGCCCGACTACGACGGCGGTCTGTGCGAGGATACGTGGCCTTTGCAGGTTTTCGCTTCAAGTTAGCCCTTTGACGAACCAGTGCAAGTAAAATATCAATTCTAGCAAGTGAAATTCTCGATATGGCATCTTACACGATATTAGGGACTGGCTTCCTGGAATGATTAACTCGAAGCCACAACGTTTTTTGTGTAGATGCCACTGACAGATGACCTCCTTCAGTGCTGTTTTCCACTATGTTTTGGGTTACTTCGCATACATGTATGCAGGTGGTTAAATCGCTTTTGGAGCTGCTTCGAACTAGGCTTTTAAGTTAAACATGGGCAGCCGCTGTTCTCCTCAGGGGAAGCTAGCAGCAGATCTCGAGGTTTTTAAAAAGATCGTTGCAGTCAAGCTGAACATGCACAGGAATATGTCGAAAACTTTCTGGACAATTGCAAGAAGGGATTCTGACTTTGAAAAGTTCGAAAGGATGCGCATCGGGAAAGGCCAACTTTTTCTTCGTATTGAGTTTGTCCTCCTGCCAAAGGTCATCATTTACAGTGCACCGAATCAAAATCATTCCCGGCGATTTCAACACTGTGACTCACGTTCATGATTTGAAAGGTAGCTTGACAATCAGTAAGCTACAATGATGCCTGAAAAGTCAAAGAGAGAACTTTACTCCACATTTGAACCCTCTGAATGCCTAGTCGTTCCTTTAGTCGCTTTTGCTGTCTTGATTTGCTGCTGGGAGGACTTCATTTCCGTAGTTATTCGCTGTTAAGGAGGGGAATTTTCACTTCCAGCTTCTCCTTACATAAGGCTGTTGATAACAGAATGATCATCTACCGGTTTCCGAATTTTTTTTTCTTGTTTTCAACACCGTTTGATAAATCGTTTTTGTTTCAGCGAATGCGAACGTTTTTCAAGAAAAGGTCATCGTGTCACAGAGGCGACTCTAGGTTTAAAAAAATTTAGATGCCCATCGAGCTCTTTTGCACTTTTTGTGATGATTTTTTTCTTTTGTTTCCAAGCACACTCAGAGACATACTTCCGCAAATTGGTCGAATGCAGTTTCGTTTATTTAGGTGAACGTTTTCAGCGACGACGTGCGAATACGTAACGGTCTTCTAAGCCCGTCGTCTAACGAGGAAATAACAGTAGTTAGCGTTTTGAATGGCAACACTCAATCACAGGAATCGCTCGCTTCAAAAATGTCGTCTTCCCGAATCGATCCACCAATTATTTCAAGGTAAGGGAACGTTTTTCGGTCATTGCGTCGACGTTGTTTCCTAGCTAGTGTCGTGCTTTATAAGGTGCACTGAGTGGATTTTTTGAAGCGCCTGATATTGAACTGTGGTGTCCCATAGTAATATATTTTAATTTTTGACTCAAACACGATATAAGCTTTGACTGAAGTGGACCATAGCGAGGCAAGGAAATTTTTCTTTCCCAGCTCTTTTCTTCCTTAGCCGCCATATGGCTTGTAGTACGCCTTGATACTACTTTGGCAAGGCTTTCTGCTCAGAAGGCAAATATTGGAATCCTTCCTTAATAGTCCCTTTAAATCCCTCTTTACTAGGCCAGCTACTTTGAGCAGTCAGCTATGTGAACAAAGAATTTATATGAGAAGGAACGCTTGCTGTGCACCTGCTGGCTCTCTTCGGAACGAAGATCCGTTGCACTGGCTGTTCGATTTCAGTCTAAGTTTGCCACAGGGAAATTTGCATTGGAAAATAAAAGCATAAGCGGCAGAAACAAAAATGAGGATGGCAGAGTCAAAGGACTGGTCTTGCACTACACTTTCAGTCCGGAAGTCAGTGAGGGCTAGCTTTTTTTCTGTTTCGTGAGACAGACCACGAAAAGCAGAACTCACAAAGCACAGGAGTTATGGAGCCGTAGTTTCAATCTGACGCTTAAATCAAAAATATTGCAGTGGCATCCGAACAACGGTGAACATCAGCGATTCAGGCGCTGAATATTCAGCTCATGAACTGGACAAGAACACAGAAAACCTTGCTAATGCATATATGTCTAGTCGAATGCGCTCTTCTTGTTCTTTGACCAATCAGAAAAGTCGTTCATTCGCCAGCCTTAATCCCTACTGGTTTGCATTTTTCTTAGTTGATGCCGTCATGAAAAAACTGTAGAAGGGATTGTGAACTATATTGGATAAAAACGAAAAAGAAACGAAACTAGTAGGGGTCCATTCTCGGTGAATCGTCGCTTATTCACGGAATAATGTCTAGTCACGCCGTTAATGATGCCGTATTACTTTACTGAGTCATCACCTTGAGGCCACTAGGTTTTCATTGTCAAATTGGTAACAAAGGATGAAGTTATTCTGTCTGATGAACTTGCGGTGTTCATTCATACTTGGATGGCATCGTTTTGTTAGATGTTCATGATTGCAGACAAAAGCGAAGGGAGGTTTTGAAACTGTTCGGGAACGCTCGAAACAAACTTGGAGTGGTTATTGCGCTGCGCAGTTAGGTTTCTGTAAGAAGGGTGGAAAGTTAAGCAGTTGCCATGCCCCGAATTTAAATGGTACCAGGCGCTTAGCCAATTTCTGGGCGCAAAGCAAAGACAGGGACTTATTTGTTCTGACTAACTGATTTCATCACTTTAGTTCCACTCACTGGGGATCTGATCTCATTAAGATTTTTCTTTCGCTAGATTAGCTTTGGGGAGGAGTATGCTATACTAACATCTAGGAGATTTCATTTTTCTCTCGTTTTTAAATATGTTTCACTCAGAAATTGCAGTGATAACGTCACCGTGGTGGACACCGCCTCGCGCGACTCGCCTTTGTCGATAGTTTCGTCGCAGGCAGGTCGTCGCATCGACACTTCCTCCTTTATGCCAGTCTGCCCTCCGCCCACTTACCACCCGCCTAAGGGGCACACCTTGCCGCAAGCCACTGCACCAGTACTGCCAACTGCCGTGCAGGTCTGTGTCTTAATCACTGCGAGTTGATTGAGCCCCCGTTGCAATGACCTTCTTTACACACATCAGAAAAGTATTCTCGTGATTATGTTCCGCCCTGTGCAAAAATACGTGTACCACTAAGTTTCCCGATTTTTAGCTCTTTCTGTCATTTTATTTCTTATCCTAGACTTGTTGTTATGCGATTGAAGCTTCTACAGTGTTGCAAAGCGCATATTAAAGGTTTATCACTATCTTGAAAGGTTTTTCTTTCGAAAGACTCTTCGATGTAGTTTTCCGAATGACCTGCAGCAGTTGAGTTCTGTATTGATTACCTTGTTCACAGCATCTTTGGAATCGCCGAAATTTTATGAGAAATTTTTAGCTTTATCTTATCAATGGGAGCATTTTCTGAGGAGCCAAATACTGAAAACTAGAGCTCTTCCTCTGCACAAATCTTTCCCACGAGATGCTGAATCGAACCGCTGCGATAAGGTCGAAAAATTCAGATTGGACGTGATGGTCGTGTTCGTCCGTTGGCAATGCAGGCCAGACGAAATGCCCCATTGTGGCTGCCTTCATCGTCGGCAGTTGTTTCCTATGAGACGACGTTTCCGGCCAATTCGGGTCCTGTAACGACGAAATTAGCTTCGGGCAGTGGCAGTACAATGCACATTAAAGAAGATGAAGGTGCACCTCCTCAGGAGGCACAATCTACCGATACTGTAGGTGCTGACTCACAATGGACGGTTAGCATATTCTCATTATTTTTTTTTTTTGTACATCTATTCTTTCCTTTAGGTTAGCTGGAAGCATGAAATGTAGGATGCAATTTAAATGAACGTTGTCGCTATCTGAGGCAGGAGCTGAAGCTCGTCGGCAAAATCTCAATTTCTAACACTTTGGAACTGTTTAAGTTTTTCAGGATAGCCGTTAATTCACGATTCTTTGAAGGCATCTCTTCGTTTCTACCATGCGTTTCCACAGTCTTACTCACTTGAACTTTCAGATCCGTATTTCATTTTCTTTTCTGTTGTTTCCACTACTTCGTTACTAGAGCATCGGCATTATTTGCGTTTGTTTTGGTTCCGATGAGAAACCATAGTTGCAGTCATCAATTTTTTCATGCGTTCACTCACTCATTCTCTGTATATTGCACATCCTCGTCCATTTTTTCCCCTAAGTGTCTCAATTTCGCTGTGTCGCTGAGCTCAGCTAAAGAAAAATAAAACGAACAAAAAGGTTGGCAACTCTGTTTAGAACGCTCTGTCGGAGTTCAGTCGAAGTATTCCCATTGATGAATTCTAGGGCACAGTCGATCGGGGTGATGTGGTACGGCAATTCGTGGATCATCGAAGGAGCAAAATACGAAACTATGTCGCGAGCCTCACGAAGAGCTATCCAATTCCCGTACAGTGTACGGTGGAAGGCGCAAAAGGTGAGCTGCAGATGGCCGAGTGCACTAATTGTCTAATTGTATGCACTTTGTGAAATTCGAAAGATTTTCTGCCAGATTTGCGATACCCTGCATTTAGCGTCACTTACTGTGCTTCGCGAAATTTCTGAGCTAATTTTCGAATCTCTTGTTAATTTGCAGAGGGATATTTTTGGCTTCAAGGTAACTTAATTCCTTATGTCGGCAATACGGCACTCAACAGAGGTTGCTTTTTCGGCTAGTAATTGAAAATGCGATAGCGTATTTCGTTTGCGAACTGTGTTGCGCTCAGTAGTGGCACGAAATTGTAATGTATGACAACAGTGCATTCAAGAACGCAGAATCGTCCCTTTATTTAGGTGTGTAGTTGTGCAATTTTTGAAATGCGATTTCCGAATACAGTGGATTTTCGTTTATAGAGCAGAGTAGAGGGAAAAATGAAAGCATCCGCCGATTCGTCCACGTTGCTTTTCGGAGTTCACTGCAATACACTTGCTTTGTATTTTTTTCCTTGGAATATGCGACCTCCCATCGAAAAAACTTCAATCCCCTCTTCTCTTCTGAATGTGTGTTTACATATGGTGCCTTACAGGCTCAAGACATCGTATGCGAGTACATTTTCGATGCCAACTCCGTGATGCGCATTGTGTTTACAACTCTGACAATTTATTTGCCTTCAAAACACGGGTAGCGCCTATTTGGCTTCATCTGATGTTTCTGCAGGTGGTTTCCGTTTTTTTTCTTCGTTACATAATTCCACTCATATATTCCAAAAATTATCGCTGTTTGGTATCTAACAGAATGGCATTGTTTTATGCTGCTCATGCAGTCAAAATTCATGCGAAGTTTTTGTGCGGTGATAACGAGAAGAGGTTAGAACTGCACACTTTAGACAAGATATAAAGGTTGAGACTTGTAGTAAAGCTTTCTGGGAGATTTTATTACTGAGGTTGAAAAACTTTTATGTGCTATTTCAATGAAGATGAAGAATAAAATTTCTCAAAAAAGAATGCAAAACTTTGGAGGATTTTTAAAATGAGCGATTGATTGCGTTGGGGAATGTGTTACGTGAAGTGCATATTTGCAAACTGCAGTTAGAGGCATCGAGTCTGGAATCAAGCGGTGAGGTTGTGGCACAGTCCTCCGAGTCGTTTCAAACACTTGCCCATTGCTGGTCTTGTTTACCAGCAGCGCTAACACGCAATCGGCCATTCGTCACACTGGTTACCTCAGCATTCCCTGCTCTTAAGGTATCATCCATCAGCACTCTTCAGTCAGAGTAATTAATATAGTATGCTTTCTATGTGTATAATTACTAATACTTCAATAATTGCCGTGGGTGGCGGCGGGTGAAAACTAATCGTCTACAAGGGGAGTTTCAATCCTCAATTCTTTGCTTTCCAGGCACACGCTCTAAAGACTTGCGCCCGCCTTTCGCTGTTGTTTTATCCCATCAATCCAAATGTCTACACAAATGAAAGGAAAGTAATGTTTGAAATCCGGATTGTCACAGGTTCGAGTTCATCTTTCGGACACGGCTTTCACCCGCAACCGCGTTTATAGTCTGTATATCTTGCATGTATTTGACTTTTTCTCAAAGCTTTTGAGGTTATAGAGCGATTCGGAGCGGGAAAGTGTAATTCAGCGCTTTCATGTGATTTTTGATTTAGGGATTCCCTTATCGCTTTCTAGCATCAAACCTCCAAATTTAATGGATTTCGAATGCTTTTTAGGTTCACGTTATGTTAATATTGTTTGGAGTTTCAGGAACAGCAGCAAATATATCGAGAGCTTCAAGACGCGCATTACTTCGACTCATTTTCGTTCAGCACTCTCACACAGAAGTGGAGCTGTTTTAGTTGCAGTCATCCGGAAAGAGTAAGGTGCTGTCGGATTGCTCTTGTCACTCTGCGCGTATTTGTGAGAGCGTAATGTGAAAGTTTACAGGGGCGCAGTGTTGTTGCATTTATCTGTCTGTGTTATGCAGCAACTCAGCATGCTAAAAAGTCAGTGCGTGGTTGGACTTTCATACTTTTTGGATACTTTGGCCATTTGTTTTTTTAACGGAGCTTCTTGCGATCTGTTGTTTTACCAACCGCTCAACATGCCTCCCCATTGATTCGGCAGTTTTCTTGTAATTGTGTCTCTTCAAATGTGTAGATGAACTAAAATAAACTTGTTCACAGTGAATAGGTGCTTAGGCAAGCATTGAAATGTAACCCTTCTTAGGCTAGCCTAAGCAGAGGTAGATTTCAGTGTTTCGATTGTCCAGACAAGGTGGATGAATGTGATCAATGTTTGTTGTTTGTTACAGATCAATTCTGCGGTCTGATTCGCCACATTTGCCGGTTCTTGAAGGCCAGTTAAAGGAGAAGCGAGGCAGATGGAAGTTCCTAAAACGATGGCACACGAAGTATTTCACCCTATCTAGCGCTGCACTCACATGCAGGGATCGCTCCATTGATGTTGGTTGCCCGATAGCCGTTTGATTAAGACTTCTAAAGAGTTTGTCGTCCTTAAAATTAGCTGTTCCTACGTGAAAGCTTGTCAGTGCGTTGAGCATAACTGAGGAAATTAGCGTTTTCTGAAGAGGGTAGGGGAAAGAGAGGTAATGTCGTCTGCTGGGATATCACAGCATTTCACCGCCAATCTTGCAACGAAGTGTTATCCAAATCCAGCAAGCGAGGTCCTTCCACTTTTCAAACGCTTCAAGGAGTCGTATATGTTGGGAATAATTGGTTTGTCGGATTGCAGCCTTCGACTGATAAAATAATTTGCCCCTCTATTGATCTTCGAAAAATTCGATCTGTAAAGTCGTTGAGTAAAGGGCGGAAGAGCCGAAAATCGTTGCCAAGAGCATTCGAGATATTTACAGACGATGACATCTCCTATGTTCTCAAGGTGAGCTCTGAATTGCGCTTCTTGAGTGCATGAACTGCAGTCACAGCATTAAAATATGTGCACTTGCCGATTTCCTGTTTCACGGCTGCTTTTAAAACAAGTTTATCTAGGGCGCATGGATGTACTTTTTGGCACTTTTTAACCGCAGTTTTGTTTCATGGCATATCGATGAAATATTTTCTATTGTTGTAATTACGTGCTTACAGTAATTGCTTGTAGCTAAGGAACTCAACGATTGCATCTGATGTAGTGCCACAATTTTTAAATTTCGACTTTCTTTACTACGTTGACAGCTGGAGGGCTGCAGTTGCCGCAGATAGCAGGGAGAGCTTGTTTAACGTATGTTTTATAGAGTGCTTCATAAAATACGTCCGGCGATTCTCGTGAAGGGGGACAGAGGGGGGGGGGGCGGATGACGAAGGTGAAATCAAGAAAGGGATCTATGTCTATGCACGCTCGCATTCGTTTAGCATTCAGACGTTATCCTGCTGGACGGTATAGGATTGTCTCCTCTCTCCTCACTTTTCCTTCACACCGGAAAATTCGAATGTTTTCTCTTCGTTGCTTTCAGCAATAATGCTGAGCACCAATCTGAATTAAGTGCTAGATATTATGCAGTATAGACCTGTTATGGAGCTGCTAGTTGTTGTTGCTAAAGATGCCTAACTTCATGGAGCGCATTCTCACGATGAGTATCTTCCCAAAAAGAGATTCATTGGGACTAGTTGGCTGTGTTTCAGGCGAAAGACCAGAGTAAAGCGGAAGAGTGGTTCCAGTGCCTGCAAATCGCGGTCGCGCAGGCACACAAAGAGCGACAGTCGATCGCATTGTAATATGAAATCTCTCATTCTTCTGTTAACTGACATACATCATCGAGCATCCTCAACGGGCATTCTGCGTACCTTGCATTTTATTCATGTCGTCACTGCTTATACTTTGCTATTCCTTCATCTGGTATCTTTTTGCTCTGAAAGCTTTATTGACCAAAAATCATTCACTTAATAAAAATGTCGTTATTTTTGTATCTGCTCTAACTTGATGTCGTCTTCGTGTGTAAACCTCCTAAAAATTGTTGCCATCCTCGAAATATGGAAAAACGAGCGTTGACCGAAGAAAAGCAGCTAGTGGGTTTGTCAGCCGTAAGCTGTACCCATGAATTTCCAAAAAAGAGCATCACGATCAGCTTCTCATTTTAGCGCAGAAGTACACTAGCGATAATTGTTATACTTGATATGTAACGTTGGGATTTTTATTTTGCTTGCTTTCGCAACGTTTTGTTATTTTTACGTGTTTACCCAGCACAAAGGAACGTAACAAACAAATGCTTGATTAAAGACCGGAGTGATATGGCGATCACGCCGATGAGGTAAAAGATTTTTGATATAGAACAGGGCACCGAAAGTCTATTGTAGGACTGCATAAAGTGAAGATCAGATGGAAAGTAACACACTGAAGTTTCCCCTTCAGAAAGATTTTCCATCTTCTGTGCGTTTACGTTTTTCCTGTGCTTTAAAGTTTCCTCTTGGACTAACTGAGGCATGATGCCCATGTTCCACATCTCTCCGTACAGGCACGCTTTCAGTAGACAACTGACAGGATGCACACGCACCCTTCGAAATCTCATCGACAGTCATTATGACCTAAAACGAATGGGCAGTGACTTGCACAACTCAGAATCAAATAACAGTTTCCTCGTAAAAGGTTTCGTTGCTGCAGTTTACGCATTGTGTAAATTGCAATAGAGTGACAGGAAGAGATTATGTTTAAACCCTCACAAAAGACCTCTTCGAATGCACTTCGAAAGCTGCTTTGAGCAATATGGAAAAAATATGCGACCATGTGAGGATAAACGTGAGGATCTGTGCATTGGTGAAATTTAGAATTTTAGTGTAATTTGCATGTCGTCTTATGTCAGTAGGCATTTTTTGCAGTGATCTAGATTTATTCGAGCCCCTTATCCTTTTCCCTCCACGCTGTGCGTCTTCAAAAGTTGGTGCTGGGAAGTGCTGGACGTTTTGCGGCAGGAATCAGCTTCGTAATCAAAACTTTTCGAGGCCCACTGCAAGGGTTGCGCTGCAAATGGAGTGAGTGTGGTATGAATGGCATCCATTGAAAATTTGCTTTATGCTTGAAAGCCTAACAAGCCCAAAAGCTCCGCAGGAGTTTGCGTCGTTTTACAGCTATTCAAGGATGCTTAGTACAGTTAGCCCTTTGTGCACATTCACAGTTCCCATTTATCAGTGGTGAAGAGTGGAGTAACTCTTCTCCTAAGTATGGCTGTGCGCATTTGCGGCAGTTTATACATTCGAATGACCGATATTTTGATCACCACAGAACCGCATCGAGAAAATTTTGACCGCGGTGCAAAGACATCATTGGTAAAATTCCGTCCGAAGAAGAGTGATGCCTGCTTTCTGCATTTATTTGCGGCTGTTCGATTCTATAGAAATTACTTATAATTGTAACTGTAATAGTGGGAAAATGGTCTAGAATTTGGCGAAATTGCTTTCTTCTAATGATGCAGTAAATATTTTGGGCAAAACGCTGTTTAGTGTAAAATATCGGCAATAAGCTCCTAGCGTTCGATAACGGCGCTTTCATTTGTTTTTTGAGATTGAATAAACGATGGTTTTGCCAGCATTTTGAGAACGTCATTTAGGTAAAATTTAACCGAAGCCAATAGGTAAGATGGTTAGAAGTGCCACACCACTCCAACAGGTGACGCTTTCGATTTTAACGTCCATCTCGGAATCACCGCATGCAAGGCCATGCATTTCAACCAACACGGTTCAAACTTTACAGTCGGAGAAAGTGCTTTCAAGTTTTGCGGAAACTGCTCGTGGTGATCAAAATGCGCAGGGGAACATCGTATGCGCTGTGAAATACCGACGGGGTTTCGAAAGAAGCGCCAGAAATGTCTCGAAAAGGACATCCAACCCACCGAAATACAACGTCGACTGAATAATTTAAGTTACTTGCAAACTTTAATTCAAGATTCGATGGTATTGTTATTTTTGTTTGAAATGGGAGTCCAGGTCACATCTTCGAGCTGCAGCTGCGATGAGTTCTTGACGTTTCACTGTGCGATGTACTACGCTTCCAGGAAATATTTCAATGCTTCTCGTCGATAGGCGACAGATCGGTTCGAAAGAAACGCTAAGCGAGAACGACTTTTTTTTTCTTTTTTTGCAGAGGAACTGAGATGAGCAGAATGTACACATGGAAGGTTTCATTGCATTGCATTAATGCCTTCATAGGTTAGTGTTATCCGCACCGATATTTTGGCATTGTCCACCACCTTTTGTTGAGGCAGTGAGTGTTCTCGATGGGGAAAGCAATGACATCACATTGAAAAGGACTGGTATTACGATGAGACCGTGAATGAGTCCAATAACTACGACCAATACCATCGTTTTCACGAAAACCTGCAAGTGCACAATTAATGCTAACTTAAAGGGGTTTCTGATACTGGGATTTGCTTGGCCAGGTAACCAAGGACATTGTTTTCGCTTAAGGCATCTAATAAAAGTTGGCTTACAAAGGATACGACTAGACCCATAGGTAGGATTTCTGATTAACTGCAGAGCTTCTGTTTCGAAATGGCCGCAGCATCAAACACCATACGTCTCGATGAATGAATAAATATTTTCCTACTCTTCAAGCTAATGCTAGTTAAGTTTTTATTTTGCAAGCTTTGCTGAAGCAACTTTTTCCGAATTTTCCGTTGACCATCAAAGGAGAAGAGAAAACTTCCTTTCTCCAATAATCTGCAACCCAAAAAAGTAATGGACGGCCATCTGAAAAGTGTTACAGTCGTATCAGCTGTCCACTTTGTACTGAAACGCCCAAAACACTTTGTTTTTATTCTTTCGTTGCGAATTTGGATCCGTAATATATGATTGTTTAATATAAACGTTTGTTTGTTCCGGGACGGAAGTCCGCCTCATAGGATTTTTCGCAGGCCACCGAATCTCGTAGATGCCATTGTGTGAAATCTTCATGATTTCGGTTGCTAGTACGATTGATTGACAAAGTCTATTTCCAACGGAGCAGATTAATCGGTAGATGCGGTGTTTCTTTCTTGCTGATTAGCGCTAATGAATCTTCCTTCCTTGCTGATTAAACTTCAATGGAATTTGTTGAAGTGGGCACCCAAGTATGATGGTTAATAAGGAAAAGAACAGTGGAAAAGACGCGAAGCTTGGCGCAATAAAATCCAACTCACAACTGCCATATGAATCGGTACAAAGAGAAGGCTGAGAACGCATAGCAGGGTGGACAAGGCAGCTTGAAGTATTGGGAACATTATGGCAGCGAGGCAGCGCTGAAGACGACCATGTACCGTCGTGCCACCTGCAATGTGAATTTCAGTAATCAGGGAGATCCATCTGTATTAATGCCCCAAGGCGGTTATGCAAGAAATGCTGAAAATTAAAAGCTATTATTATAATCCCTATCAGTTATTATGCATTCAAAGCGGTCTTGAAATGTTTTAGTTTAATCTTTATGCATTCAAGGTTGACGGTGACATTCCTATGCATTAAAAGATAATAATGCGTTTAAGGCAATCACGATTCCCCATGCGTTGCAAAGAAGCAACAAAAATATTGCATCTGCTTAATCTATGGACTTTCAAAAGGCGCACTGCTTTATTTTATAGAGGTTACTTTGCTACAGTCGCCGTTGTATGAAAAACTATACGCAATAGTAACTGCAGACTGTGAGTAAGGATAATAATTTTCTCCTTCAGTAACCAAAATGGCGTTAGCCGCTTGCTTTTCGGTGTTGTTTTTCATGCTTTTATCATCTCGATTTCTTCACTTGCACCTCATAACTCGTACTCTTTGATCAGAGACACTCAGACTGCCTTTGGCGTAAAGGTTGACGCTTCTAAACCACTGAGTTTCCACCTAGAGAAGTGCTCAAATTTAGTTAAGAGCATCAGGAAGGAGGATTTCGAAAAACACGTGTTTAAAAAGCGAGAAAATTGACACTTCATTACACTTCCCATTTCTTCTCGTCGTCCGACTGTCAGGTTGAACAAAAAATTTTTAGTCACTCAGAAACTTCACCGTAGAAGTCAGCAGGCCTTCAAAACATACTTACGAAACTGGACGGTGACTGAGAAGCTACTGTGAGCAGTGGCATCAGTTTGCAATTTCTTCCGGAATACAGCCCTCTGAGGAGGCCGTTGTCCCCCAACAATTTCACTGAATTCATCCAGTTCAGGATGAATCCAATGAAAGACCACAGACATAGGTTTACACTGACTGCCGAACTACAACTCTTGAGGTATTAGTGCTCGATGTTGCATTGTAAACTTTTACTTACCCCATGCACATCTTTAGAATTATTATTTTTGAGGCAAAACCTAATCTTAGAATGTTCGAGAATACCATGCATAAGCTATGGTGATTTCTTGTGGCACAATATTGCATATGATCGAAATGAGTGAATGGTTTCGAGAGAGACTGATCACCTCACTGATGTGTATGCAACCTCGAGATTATTTTATCTCAGCGAATGCTTCAAAGAGTGTGCAACGTCTTCGCAGTTTGTAACGCCCAAATAAAATGTGACCATCACTTACTGGTTTTATAAAAGTGGTAGGTGACATGGGCTGGAATATCGACGCTGAACCCGACCGACATGATCACTGCGGACATCACAATGGGATCGAGGTCAACGCCCCACAACGACAGAATGCCCAGTACACCTGAATAGAACTTCAAAGTTTTAAGGATGTTTTAAAACTTCACATATGAGCATTTGTTTCAGAATGCACGCCTTAGGGTCGTTCACGTCGACGGTATAAACAAATTTTCAAAACCATTCGCACATAGTTACGAACGTGCAATTTTCCAAAGCGTGTGAAAGTCTGCAAACAAAAGTTTTTTTTTTCATTCCAAGGAAAAACAGCACACTACGTCACCGATACCTCAAAGTTATCAAATCCCTATAGCAGTAATGTAGTTGCTCCACCCAGCTGCTACTTATGGACTTTTTTGTTGGCCGCTTTCGATGATATTTTGTACAGAGGTGGAAATGAAAGCGATAAAATATATTTGCATATTTAATATTCTTTTGCAAACTTGCTGTCATTAGCATACAACTGCAACGTCGTATCTTTGCATAGGTTAGCAAGATTTGGTATATACCATGCATGATGCCATTTGATGATATTTCACACCACTGTTTTGGCTTATAACAGTTAAACATGGTAAATATTCTCTACTCTCGTTGCATTTTCGTTCTAAGTCAGCAGTGTAACAGAAGACTAATTTTTCATCGAAGACTTGTGCAATCAGTCGAATTAATTGGAGTTGGTCAGATGAGTGGGAAGCAAAAGCACATTTCGTGCTGCCAGCTCCACTAGCATGCTTTCTTTGAGGAACCGGGCTAGACAGCTGGCAATGTAAAGGATTGGTTACCTCACATACTGACGAAATATTTTAACGCACTCACTCGACTGAGTGATATAAAAGTTTTATGCAAAAAAAAACTGGAAGGTATATGAAAACTGAAGTGCAGACTGTTCACAAGGTTCGCAACATTCGATGAACGACTCAAATGAATTGGATCATATACATTAGCAATGCACTTGTCTTGCAACCAAGAAACGCTTTTTGATTAAATGAGCGATGTTAATGTTTTCTTTAGGGATTGAAAGTGCGCTAATAAGAGAATCACGCTAACCTATGCATGTGCTGACGATTGAGAACGTTGCGATGAGAACCGCACTTGTGTGGCTGATGAACAATAGACAAACAAGTACCATGCAGACCAACGTGCACACTGAAGACTGAATAGTCTGCGTGGCCATCGTTCCAATCAAGTCGAGGAACTTCGCATCGTCTTCGTAGACACTTACCCCCAAATCGGGATGCTGCAACTTGGCTTACGCCAAATCAACCTCATCTAAAGGCAGAGGATACGTAGAGAATATCATATTGTTAACGCTATCTTCAGTGCATACCAGGAAAGCTCTTATAAGTAGATATGAACACAGGAAATTTCACACATGTACTGAAATTGAGAAGACAGCGAAATTTATTAAGAAACTGTGTTAGCTGGTTGCACATTTCAAAAGCAAGTGGCATTTTTTTTTTTGACGATTTAATCTGTTAGTTCGTAACCGTATTTCGTCCTGTATTTATCGTTTTCTTTAACGGAATCTAGGCCATATTATCAAAAACACAAAGCATATGCACCGTGGTCGAAGGGACGGATCACTAACGCAGCAACAGGTATACTTGTTCTGATGGCCCCTAAAGTGTTCGAATTTTTGAATCTTTGAGATTTCCAACTTGGGCTCGTTTGAATCCTCATCTTTGCACAACATCGATAAATTGTTGTACGCCTTTGAAGATTTTCAGTGGCGCCGTTCTTGAAGAATTTTTTTCACATACATAGATAATGTGGGCGGAGGGTGTGGGGGTCACCTGCGATCGTTTCGCCTTTTGCTCAAAAAGATTCGACGATGACGCACATGACAGTGGCACTTATGTACTCAAACTACTTCATCAACCCGCAACCACCAAAAAATGAGTGTGCTCACCTTATCGGCCGCAGACCTCCATTGCTGCATTAGAACAGCACGCTGCGACCACTCGTTTAATTCGGGAGCATGTGATGCGGTAGTGAAGAAAAAGCTATCCAAAACAACTTCTCTCCTGAAGTTTAGAGCGAAATTATTTTATTTCAAGTTTACTGCAGCAATGAATCTAAAGGAAGCTTTGTTGAATCACTCTCTCAAGTTTGCTACCTCACTTCACTTAGTATGCTCAATTCCAATGCTGACTGCCTTATAGCATGCTTGATGACTGCACGGTTCACCGTTATTTTTCGCTTTAATCCTAATGCTCATCTCAGCAAATTGACAAATGTGTGCTTGAAACGCTGCACCCTAAGAACTACCTCCGATTTACTCCAAAATTTACGTCTTTCTCGGACTGTTTCTGAGCCTGCTAAACTATTGAAAATAAGCATATATAGTCTATAAACCATGATATTTACAGCAGGCAACAAAGTCGAGTGCATTTCTTCTAATATGGGTTCACTCTGAGCAGGAACTTTCGAAAAGCATGCACATAAAATGTCCCAATAGACGTCACAAACAAATATCGCAAGCATATGCGATTTGAGTAGAAGGAAAATACGATAAAATAGAGAATCCATTCCTATGAAATTTGGTTTCAAGAGTGTAGTGATAAGCTACTGTAGGCAAAAATTGCAAGAGCAAGCGAGCGGCTTAAACTTTCCAAGATTTCTGTCCTCCAGCCTTTGCGTCTAAAATAATTGCTAGCACTGACGTCCTGACAGTCAGAAATTTTGAGGTTTTCAGGGCAACAGCAATGCTCAAAAAATGTTCTGTCCGTTTCACTAACCTCAGATATTGAACTGTGTAGTATCACATCATTGTGAGCTAATCCATCTACCCACGTATAAACTTGTGACTTTAACTTTGACTGCTGCTCTGCACATCAAGACAGACATCTATGTCTAAGCATAATTCATCTCAAGGTTCGTTTTGGATATACCGTTCTCTATTTGTTGCTTGCAGATTTTTTTTGAGCATTCGATCCGTTGCAGCATGTGTTCTCAGAATAAAGTACAAATTGATATGTTGCTTCACCCGAATAGTTCTTTGCAAAAAAAGAAGCCGAAAAATTGAAGCTCAGCCATCGGTAGGGACGTGGAGGTGCGAACTCGGTCCACTTCATTATGAAAAGTTATTTTAACTCTTTCTGCAAATGTTAAATTTATTGCGTTTTTGCCTGTTTCCCAACCCAAATCCCTTCTTTTTCTTCTCCCCTCCCCTCCTCCCAACAAAATGGAACTCTGGCTACCGCTGTGCATTTATTCATGCAGTCACTCGCTTGCTCAAATTTGAGCACTTCCGTAATGTTACGGTCAAAGCATTTTTGATAAATTGAACGATAATGCAAGCGAACACATCCTTTGACTCACCTTTCATTAATATGATAGTGCATGAATCCTTTCCAGAAACGGAATTCAGGCCATTCCAAGAATTTCAGCAGTTCGTTTGTATTTCTCGCGCTTGCCTCGACCACAGTACTAAAGGGCTCTTAGATATATGTGCTTATTAAATTAACAAGCCCACTTCTAAACATTTTTTTTTTTTTTTTTGCAAGTTCACCGATTACTGCCTCAGAGAAGTGCTTTTCAGTATGTGGATTATTAATGCAACGAAATCACGAAAAACCAAAGGCCTATTTGCTTACAGTACAAGTTTTCCATTCTAACTTTGACACTATTTCTTTAGGTTTTGAGCATAGGAAGAAGCGTACAAAAGAAAGCATAATGAGTAGTACGCTTGCTCACTGTCTTCGCTATCATTTTGGTATCAACTAAATTGCATATTATGTAAAGGACAATTTATTAAACCGGTTTGTTGCTTCATTGCTGTTGCCATCTTCAACGATATCTTCACTGGATTCGACGAACTGCTCGTAGTCTCTCAGCCAAAATTTTGTCGAAAAACGTCCAAGAGAACGCGGAAGCTTTTCAAAGTCATCCACCTAAAGCGGTTTGAGTGGTAAATATGATGGAAATTGCAATTCAGACAGTATGAATTAATTCTCGTTTTCAGACGTGCAGCCGAAAGGTAGGCACGACAGCGCCGCAGCGACAAAATGAAACAACTGCGCAACAAAACGACAAATAATTTGAACCTATACACATGTGTATAATTGTTAGGGACTGCTTATATGTGACCCGTCCTCTAGCATTGGTGTTGGCGGCTGGTCGACAACTGACACAAGAGTGTGGTAACAGACCTGATAGGAATGACCACTCGTCGTACGGAAACGCGCAAACGTCACTTATGTGATGAGCTAGAGGCGTACTGCGCACCGTTTCCCTCTATTGTTCACATTTTCGTTAGGAGCGCCTCGGAAGTGAAGAATGCCGTCATGTGGTCACTAGTAAGAAGAACTATCATCACCTACAACTGTTACACCATGCACCCAGTTCAGGAAACGAGACTTTAGCCTCACTGGAATACTGCGCCGAAGCCGTCCTCGTTGCACTGACAAATTTCCTGCTCTATTTTCGTCCATAAAGAACGCAGGCGGAATATGTGACAGTTGAAGAGACTGATTTGGAGAGACTGGCAGGCACTCTGTGAACAAATAGTCATTATCTCGATGGTTGAGATCTTTTTCTTGTTACAAACCATCGCTGTCGAATGAAATTTTCGAAATGTTCTCTAAAATCTTGGGTCGCTCTAATACGGCTGACCACTCATCGTACTACAGTAAAAACCTATTGGTCATTCAAACAAGAGCAGTTGTATACAACCACTGTGCTGACTAAAATGGAGATACACCGAAATATATAGGTCGACATAGAGTTGAGACACAAAGAAACAAGAGCCAAGTAGTCCTATTAAAAAAAGGCATTCGTAGCCTTCGGCTTAGCATGTGGCCTTACGGCCGAAAATAATTTTCAAAAATGTCTGCACGAAACAAATTATGTTAGTCTGTTGCACCCAGATCAATATAGAAATTTACCTATAGCACCATGAAATGCAACGTGAGCTTGTCCAATTTTAAAGTGCAGTGCCCGGTCGTTTTTAGTCCTTTCTCACTAGCTTAGTTGGAACAAATGTCTACGTTTTGAAAAGTAGCGAACCTCAAGAATCTTCCTCAGCTCAACTGCATTCAAGTGTCATGTGGAGAACGAGACTTTTCTTGGAATAGGGCTCATAGAGTCCGTTGTACTACATACTCGGGCATTGATTTTAGGAAATCACCGGTGTCCTCGAGATGCCTGAACGATTCAACAGCGGAAAATTAGGACACTTCCAAATTCGCGTCTCCTAAGTAATTTTCTTTGACTGTGGCTATTCTTTTTCCACTGTGCCTAAAATACACAACATTTCTATATCCACAGCAGACGTACAAATAAAACAACTTTACAAGATTGTGTAGATTTCGCAAATCAGCAGAGTTGCTTATATTGCCAGGTCTCGTCACGAAAACGTAGCAAACTGAATAAAATGGCGTAATGAAGTTCTCTCTAAGGCGCAACACCTGAAATGAAGCAATTACATCGTCGCTTATTTATCGCGAAAACAAAACTAAACCAAGCGAAATTTGAATCGCAACGCTGTTCTTGAATATTTTAAGGATCATGGAAACTTTTTTCTCGTTTTATGTGTGATCTTTTCAAATACTTTCAAGACACCTGGTGATTTTTGACGCCTTTTGACCATATAATTTGCAAGAAGAGAGGATAGGTAAGATGATGCCTTTAAAGTTACTGAAAGTACTGCATTAAGCGAAGAGTTTAATTGGGAAATGCACGCAGGTTTTAAAAACTACGTTGAAAAGCCTCTTAAGAAGAAACCTTAATCATGTCGGAGTCTGCGGTAAACAGCTGTTCCGGCCGCAGTTCTGCCCTCATCGTAATCGCTCCATATATGGAAACCATCCAATAGATGCCCAGCAAAGCGAGAACTAATGCAGAAACGCATTTGTTGCAAATTATGGTGCAGTAGTTGTCCATGCCACTGCAGCATACAAATTTTACAGTAAACAGGAATGGCAGTCGGAGATGCCCTCGAAGCCGATTCTCATGATATAGACTTCGAGTTTTAAAATGTTTAGCTTTTCTTTAAAAGCGATTTTAGTGGAATACAGGTATCATCTTTTGAAGGAAACTGGTTGAAGATGTTCTGCAGTTTACAGCAATTCTGGCAATGCAAAAGAAGGACGGAAGTTAACCTGTAAAAGGCAAACCTTTTCAGAGCATTGCGGAATGAACTACCCAAAGGCTTCGAGCAGTTCCCGTCCGCCGTTTTGTCAAGAAGAGCTTTCCTCTCCTTTTCGACTTCACGACGTGTGACAATTGCCATCACTGAACCAAAAAAAGTTATCTGCAAATAAAAATGCTTATTTTGAGCATTTGCACGAATTCTTCTGTGATAAAAACTCAATTAAATTCTCATAAGGATACAGTTCCCAGATGCAGTTCCCATCGTTTAAGTAACTAATGAGAAGGACCGATGAAGAAGCGTCAAACATCGTCCACTATCAAAGATTCACACAGTTGTTTTTGCTATTTAGTGCAAAATTACAGCGTCTTATGATCATATATTTAGGATATGCTATTTTCCATTGGGATAATAAGTGGTAAGAAGAGTCGATTGCTTATCGCCTCTTCAAAGCTGATCTCATTTGAGCTGAAAGACATGACATTATCCGCGGATATGACGCAGTGATATTGGAATGCTCAAATTTTGATTGTTATCCATTGAATAATTTGTTAGCTTCAGGCATTTGCTGTTTTCCCTTCGGATTCACCCAAGTCATTCTAGCGTTCGAATTTTTTTCTTGTTAGAACAGCGTCCTTGCGAGAGATGACACATGGCTCAACTTGACTAAAAATTTTTACGCATAAAGCATCCGCCGACAAAAACATTTGATGGCACGGCTAATGGCTTGTTTTTAAAGCCTTTCATGTTTATGAAAATGGTGTATTTCCAGATGAGACATGGCTCATCTTGGATTAGCATATGATCTACACTCAACCTGGTCCTTAAGAGTCGCACGATTTTGTCCCAGTGCCATCAAATTTTTGAGTATTCGACAACAAAAAATGCCAATGATACGCATGCACATGTCGATCTATTCGTTTTCCTTCAATAGAAACGCTTTTCGAAAAGTTTGCCTATTCAAAGAGAGCTGTACCTGATAAATAAGGTCGACTATCATAGCGGAGGCGTTTCCGATGCAGAAGAGCCTTATTTCAGGAGTTGGAGTAAGTGCACCGATACCAAACGCAAGCACGTTCGTGAAAGTTGTTATCGTCACTGATGGGCCTGGAGATATTACAGATCAAGTTACTATTGAAATCTAGTTCAGATGCGTAAAAAAGATGAGCGAAATATGAATGCATTATCAATAATAATATCTATATCTAGTTGTAAGTTCACATAAAATAAAATTACCTCAGTTGTAAACGTTTTCATAGGTTTGGTCAATTCGTTTATTCCTGCATTCAGTACTACGAAGAGATTGTTGGATCGATTCATATCCCCGACATGGCACCTTATGACACCTCTAGCTTAATTTAAAATTCTTCATTGGAAATGAAAGTGAATGTCACCAAAGAATGAATTCGACATTCCATTCCACTAATGAACAAATGAAGGGACCTATTTTGATCAAAGTTGAAATTAATAATCATACTACTGGTAAAATGATCAGGTATTAATGCATCCATGAAATAACAAACAACGAAATATGAATAAACGAGGTCATGCATAACAGTTGTTGGAAGACAGTTCATGGTTCATTACAACTATTTTTCAACTAATGTGTAAAATTAAGATGATTTTATTGGTGTCAATCATCTGAGGGCAAGAGATACAGACATTGACATTGGTTGTGGATATTACAATGGTAACATCTGCTTATGAACCACCTCAAGAACAAGCTCGATGACATGGGAACTCACCTATGTCCTCAAGCATAGCTTCGATACGTTTCGATGCATCGGTCACTTTTGGCTGACCTTGTGAGTCGTGTTGCGGGAACAACCTATAACATCATCTTATACAAATTGCTATATGCTTTTGTAAAAAAATCGTATCTTGCTGTGTTCGCGCCGGAAAATCTAATCTGCGCTAGCTCAACAACTGCACTTTTACTCTGCAAGTTTCGTAGTTTTCAAAGATATTTTGTTTCCATGTGAACGAATTATACTGCCATTTCGCCAAAAACAGTGTTGTTTCGAAGAAACCGAACTGGCAAAAACCGTACTTCAATCTGCGATTAAACCTTTGCCACGAGTTTATCATGAGGAATGCATCGTCGACACCAATGGCAAGAACCAGGAATGGCGTCACACAAAGGATCGAGCCAAACCGAACTCCCATCCAGAAAAGTGCTCCGAGAGCTGTACCACAAGCCATAAATGGACATATGCACGCAGCGATTGCCAGAACAATCTGAAGGAGAGCAGGCTGATGTAACTATAATACTGCAAACATTAATCGACTTTCACGCTCATGAATTTTAAAAACATGTTCTATTGTAGTTTCAAGATGGCATTAAGCAATGCGTGCACTGCATTGCATAATGCTGCTTAAAACTATGCACTGCTGCATTTTTTTGAAGGAAACACCTCTAATGTGTCAAATTTTTGTGCTATTAGCGTGTATTTGTAGTGCACCATACTATAATTATGCCTTATGTTTTCTTCCGCCCATTACGGCTAAAAGATTATTTTATCTCAGCTGGAATGTCACAAATATAGAATAGTACAGCATCCGGTTTCATCTGAAAAAAAACCATATGCTCCTCTAATCAAAAACCAAAACTCAACGCAGTCATATGGTCTCGACTGCCACACTATCACATTCATTGTGTGGTCAGTGGAAAACACACAACCTCTTTCTATTAGAATGATTTTATTGGCTCGACCTCCGAATGGAAGAATGCAAACGCTAAGCGCTTCTTAGCAACACTAATTTCTGTTCACCTGCCTTGTAGACATCCCGCATTTAAGGCGCGTCGTGATGTGTCACCTGGATCAAGGCGGCGATTGCCAATGACAAAAGCCTGAGTTCCATTTGCTGAGGTGAAATGTCGTTCGTTTGCTTTATCGCATACAGTAGTGAGTCACTTGTACTAGGTTTGCATGGTGGCATAAATACATTTGCTACTAAGTACGTAGAGCTTATTGGTTGGTGCAAGAGGTGTTATGGTTCAGATTCCTATCGTTCCCTCCCCGTTCAACTTCTATCGCTACTACTCTTTCCGGAAGGATCGTGAAATTCCTCAACATTCTGTTTGTGATTAACGCATATTTCAATCGACTGTATATTTCATGTACAGTATGCAGGTCAGCTTACTTTGCCGAAGTTCATTTGAGACGTGAACAGGGCACTTATAGTCGCAGTCAGTGACGAGAAGACGCACATTATTAGGAATCCGAATAAAGTAAACGGAGCCAATCGGAGACCGGCGCGAACAATCTCTGACTTCAAGTACGATGGTGTCAAAACGACTACGTCCAGGATATTCGAAGTGAAGTTCCTGCATTAAAGAAATGATTGCAAGTCCGTTGAGCATGAGTTCACGGAAGAAAGCCCATCAAGTCAGTAGTAGGCTACATTTGGACAGAAGTCGGCATCATAAAATTTTGGCGATTAGTTTCGCATGTAAACTTCAGTTATCTCGCTTAACGCAGCTCAAAAAACGCTTCTGTACTTTGCACTTCTCATGAACAAACTGCAGTCCAAAATTTACTGTTTGAAGCGAGTTATCTGTAAATTAATAGTGCAGCTAACAAAATTGGTCTCAAGTGCAATTACCTTCGGCACAAACGTTAAATTGGCAAAAGATCCGATCTATAGCACACGAGACATGTGGCGAAAATCCACTAAACAGTTTAACTTTTGAATTCAAATGGGAAATGCTATTTAAGAGTACCTTTTGGTGAAGTCAACCACCTTGGCCTCATAGCGTTCCACATCCTGCCGTGATGCGCCAGCAGGCTTTTGCGCCCTCAGCTGTAGAACCACCAAGCGAACGTCCCTCACATTATTATTAACGTGCGCCTGAACGACTGATTATTTCGCGCGCTTAATGCATGTAATGGAATTAATAGGGAGTATAAGAGGAGGAAGGAAGTGACGGTTTTTATGAACCCCTAATTGCACAGACGATTATCTTCAAGATTCGGCTCACACAAGTGCACAAAAGTTGTTAAGGCTGAAATATCAATATTGAGGATTCCTCTAGCTCAACAAATATTATCGTGCATGGACATTTGTGAAATTCTTTTGCCTCTCGTTTTCCACCAAATATTATTAAATGAAAAAGCTCGATGAACTGATTACGAGAACAAGAAGCGCCTTGATATTTGTCATGCGGAAGAAAATTATCCGACTCAGAACGCTGTATCAATTTCTGCAATTGGGAGTATTTCTTAAACGTGTTCTCCTGTTCAAAAAAGTGCAATATTATATTTGTTCATAAAACAATTTCATTTGACAGAACGCTGATCCATAGTGGAAATAAAGTGATTTCTGCCAGATTCCTCACTGATATTTTTGAGCAACTAGGAAATTCGCATATTTCATTTCATTTCATCTACTGCTATACATGGCAAAGTTGTATAGCTCTAAAGCATATAGAAAAGGAAATAAAATGGGCTTCTGGCCGAAAATTAAGTTCGAATCTATGTGACAATGATAATTTGCATGACGTTGGCATTAAAGTTATAAAAATTCCCTCTTTTCTATATTATCAGCAAATATTGCTATTGTGAAGTCGTCGTTTTGCTAATGAACCAAAAAATGTTCGAAACTTGCATCCAAACAAGAAAGCAAAACATGTGATCAGGATGATTAAAGCTGGCGCAAATCAAACACAAAGTCATAGACTCTTTCCGCGCTCGAAACACTTGTGGCGACTAATGAACGCAAAAGCAGAATGCTCTGAAAGGGCGCAGAATTTTATTCCACAATCGGATGAGCCAGAAAAGGCACAAATCATTAGTTGAATTCAAGGTTGAGGCTTGCAGAAACAATTTAAGTTATCAGCAGGTGATAAATTACATCGACCGGAATGTGAGACCATTCAGCGAAATGCACTATGAGGGCAACCTTTAGTGCTTTGAAAACAGTATCAGATCTGATTGAAGGCAACGATATTCAATTGACTTTGGATTGAAAACGCGCGGACGAGTTATGCATGTGGATCATGCGGATCCGAAAAAAGTCTAGGAAAAGCTATTCCCAGAGTATGCATTTGCACGTTTTCCAACACTTCTACTTCCGATACCAGAAACGGCGACCAATCTCAACAACTGTGTTCGGGAATATGAGGACAGCAGATAATAAGGACCTTCCTATAATGCACCTAAGCAAATACACAATCGGTCCTATCTACTGATCGACTGAGGTCGTATCTCAGAAGTGTAAAACTTAATTCCTACTATCCCTAAGCCCAGAAGAACTCTTCAAACGTCAATTCAGCCCTGCGGTATTTTACCCTTTCAGTTCAGAGGCCAAATTTGAAATCTGAGCTAGCGATAATTTGTATTTGAGACCACAAATTAATCTCACATATGCTAGTTTTGGGTCATACCTCAAGATTACAGCTTTCGATATATGGACAGGTAAGCTAACAAAAGAGTCGTGATTTTATCAGCTTATCTCTTGATATGTAGAAGATAATAGTGTTAATATTTAAACATGATAAATTACAACCCTTAAGCTCAAAAAATAAAAATATATGATCCTTGGGGCTAAAAAACTATACACATGTAAGTTCAGCGTCAGCGACGCGTAACAATTTAGTAGTTTCTGCAGAATGGAAATGTGAAACTATATTAAGCGGCTTTTTATCGGATTTTTTGGCAGGCGTTTTATGCATTTTTCATGATTGAAGCCCTAGTCGACCTGATGATAGCACTACATTTGACCAGCGGGCGTCCGTTCTTTCTTATCCACATTTCCAGTGTTCGTGAATGCAGAGACGGTTGCATTTGCCTTGCTTCCTGATGCTAACATGCCTCGCGATGCTAAAGAAAGCCTCTTAATGAGTTTTGCTAGTGATTTTTATGTGATGCCGTAAATGAGATATCTTTATAAATATTCGTGAGCTAGCTGGGTTAGGGAACAAATGTGAACACTAAATATGCTTTTGGAGCCTTATAAGGAAAAAAATAGCTTGTCACATTGGGAATTTTCGGGAAAGCTTAACGGAAAGGATCGGTGAGAAACTGCTAAAAGATGTAGTTGCAAAATGGAGTTCTTGCTTTGATTTCAAATGAGGAGTTTGTGGCAATAAAAACCACATTTAGAGTAACGGTGCTCTAAGCGGCGCCTGACTGATGAGCGCAATATACGTGACTTGTGGTTATCGTTGCTATAAACATAGTTGGACTTGGTCTATGAAAACCGGTTCGGAATGCAAAGAACGAGTTCAGTTGTTGGTGACGAAGGGCTATTTGGTTAACGCATTAAAAGACGCAAAACAGCTGCTTTGTACTAAGTTTCGGGCGTATTTATTGTTTTTTCGTTCACTGTCACCACTCTCAACTGTGCCGTTACTTGATAGATTCTCAGTCCATATCGATTCCAAAAAGGCAATACATGCATGTTGATTTTAGCGTTTTTTCATAAATATTTCGATTCGCCTCCTCAGTTCGAACGCTCTCATTCAATTTAGTCATTTATTTGCACGGTGATTTGAAAGTGTCCTCTTTAAGCGAGGTCTGCTTTATAGAAGCGCAGTTCATAAAATGGCCCTCCTTAAGGCGAGTAAGCACGGCAAAAAAAAATCGTTCTCTGTACGGATTTGTAGGCAAATGAAGGTAGTTGCATATTTTAATGGGACTTCATACATAATAAGCTACTGATCTTATATAGATCCGATCGCTCTATAGTGTTTGCAGAGATCTACTCTGAGGAGAAATCGTTGCATGTTAGATTAAATTATAAATACAAGGATTTCAGTGATGCATTTAAAACTAGTAGAAAGTGCATGACGACAGTAGTCTGCCGCTCACTAATCTACGCAATTGCAAAACAAAAGCCCATATCGCTCTCATTAGTGGGGGGAGTGATTAAATGTTAGACATTAGTACGACATCAACCTTCTTTTTGCTCAAAGGTAAAACTCACTTGCTCATTGTCGAGAACAGAACGACCGTTGATCGAATGAATTTGATCGAGCGAAATGATTTCACTTCTACCATTTTCTTTAATAACTTCCACCTGAAATAGTCTCTCTTATTTTCACCCGAGCCCATCAAAGACGCGAAGAATCACTTGAGCACTTTCGATTTTTAGTATAACAGGCAACAAAAACTAATGCTCTTCCTTCTGGCCGTCATAAAAACAAAAAAGTACATAGGTGTGACGAGATATCGCTAGTTTCACTAGTCGTAAATTACTGTGACGAGCATTGGCGTACACGTATCGTAACACCCCACTAGACAATCTTCGTTTTCCGCTCAGCTTTAGAAGTTCTGTTGTAACAAATATTACAGTGAACAGTACGCTTCAGTGATATGTCGCGTTGTTTCATGCTGCAAGCTTAGATTCATGCAGCGATATGCAGTGCAACCGGAATATCACAATCTAAGGTGATAAAAAATTACTCAACGATTTGTTGATTTGGACGCATGTCATTCGCAGCCTTGGCGCACTGCCCATCTTAATAACAACTGTCTTTCGTTTCTTTCAATCGAAGATTAACATGACAATTCGCCTAATGATTTCACACTACGACGACCTCCCACGGTTGTAACTATCACAGGACATATTGCTCACCTCGCCGATCAGCTAAAACAAATCTCGAGTCTGAATGAGCAAAAGTAAAGCGAAGCTACCGTTTTGAGAAGCAATATCAGTCCGCGCAAGGGATTTTCAGTTTATTAGTGATGGTTTCCGACTTTGCATCTTCAATGATTGGAACTTAAAGAAATTAAAGAAACGTCCAAATGGACAAAAGATTTTTGGACTGAGGTCTATATGCCACAAATGCAAGTTACTTACAGAACTCATGGAAACCTCTTTCATGTGATTTGTTGAAGAGATAAGCCAACCGCCTTTGCATAAAAAGCTGGCTGAACAGAGATCCCTAAAATTATGGAAGGCGAGCTACCAAGAAATGTTGGCCCAGTGTATGGCAGAACGATAACCGGTGGAAGTGCACGGCGTTATGAAGCGGAAATCTTTTCCAATTTCCGGAAGTTCTTGTGTGGAGACGCAATGCACTAACAGCAGACGTTCTAAAAGTTCGCAGTGTGGAATAATCCTCAGCTTAGCAATTCCCAGTTTCAAGTAAAATCCATCTCCCGCTGCAGCATGGCGTGTTAACAGTTCCTGGTATGCCGGAATGCACTTACACGAATGCCAAAAAAGTTCGTATCAACATGGAATTTGCGGCCGAGTATTGTCGCTGATGGATAGCTGAGGTCGATCAAGGCAGCGCTCCCATTAAACTCATCGTTCACGAGCAATCCTCTCTGTAAGATTATGTCTTGAATTGATTTAAAGAAATCATTCCTAACCCCACGCTAGCTATCATATCATTCTGCGTTATTTTCTCAAAATGAATCAATATACAATCAAGTCTTGCTGAGGTTTTGCGCAATGCAAAAAGTTGAACATTTCAACGAAAGCAAACCACAGCTGAACTACAGTTTGAAAATCGCAAATTTCTCCCCTCCCCTCCCCATCCCCCCCACACCTCACTTTTATAGAATACTTCTAATTAATTTTTAAAGACTGACTGATGCCCGTGATCCTGTTCACACCAGAATATATCAATCTACTTCTTTCAGAGGAACAAATTGGGCACTTGTTTGCTCAGAAATATTCCAAGAAGTGAGCCTACAATATTTTTTGAGATCGTTGGCACTTGCTGTTTACAGCAGTCGTCGTTGACTTTTCTTGCAAATCGAAAAGCACATGAACATTTATTATAGATGAGGAAATCGAAACTCTGCCAACAATCCGGAAAAAACTGACGTAGAATTGGCGAACAGGCTCGTTAATCGTACAGAAACTTGTACAGAGCTGAAGAAAAGTGGAGGAAACGTTCCTGGCCGAATTGTGGAAGTAGATTCCACTCGTCACTCCATCGAGAACCTCAACTAGCAAAAGTTTTAAAAAATTGCATTCAAAAAACGCAAAAGCGTGATTAATTTATGAGAAAATGAAAACGGCAACAGGAATCGCTCAAAACTGGCAATTTCAGCGTATTGGCTTGCAGAAGAAGATCACCTCAAGCATATTACAACAATTGATAAAGCATGAAACCAAGTATTCATATCGGAAGATCTTTAATTTAATTTTTTTAAATTTGAATTTAATTTAAATTTAATTTAATTTTTTTTAAATTTAAAAAGTTAATTTAAAACTCCTACGAAAAATTTTTACAGAGGACCTAACTTCAGACCTTACAGGTGCAGTTCCTTCTACAGTGCATTAGCACTCAAAAGTTCAGATTGCACCCACTTTATTTTGAAAGAGTGCTGTCTTCTAGTGTTCATGTGGAGGTTAATCGTCTTCAAGAAATATTTGTGAATATCGGTTTCCGTCTTTAATATTGGCGAATCGATTAAAGTTTTCTCATCCGGGATGTAGACTTTCTAGCAACAGTTCACACATTTCTGGTCTATGGGCGGAGAGAATGCTGATTTGCACTTCCACGCTCATTCCTCCCACCTTCAAAAATATTCATTACCTTTGTAGCTGTTTCATGTGCTTCACTGATTTCTCTCCCTTATTAACCGCTAAGGATGCACTACATGAATACTTGCTTTATGCTCTTTGCTCACACAATTATAAGTAATTGATCAGTTTCTATTATCATTGTTTTTCTATGTTCTCTGCAGTGAATCAAGTTATCGTTGTTTATGGTATCTAATCTTAGCACATTAAATTCCGACGGAATAAATTCCCAACCAAATCCAGCAACTAAGGAGATGTTTTGTGCATGCATACCTCCGCCACAATGCAAATGCCCAGTGGTGCAACTGTTTCGTAATGTACTGTCCCGTTGTGTGCCTGTTCATGACGACTATGTTTACCGATGTGCCCATCGTGAAAATATAATGCAACGTTAGTATCTGCAACGTTAGAGCAACTATCCAGTGGTGACAGCCAAACAAACGCGGTTGCATAATGCAAAGTCTCATATGATGCAAGCGTCTTTCATGCAAGGGTCTAAGGATTGTGGGAGAGTTGGTATTGCCTCAAGATGCAGCAACGATAATATGATGGACATAAGCCGTCTCTCGAAACACAGCTTGAAGCAGGAGAATTATACCTAGAGAGGGGAAAACTAAAGGCCAAAATTAGATAGTGAAAAGATACAACCAAAAGAAACTGGGCAGGAAGAAAAGAGTAGATTACAACTAGAAATGCGGAAACGTGGGAAATTTGTTAGAAATTGGATAGGAAAAGAGAAGCAGGAAGAGGCACAGCGAGAAACAGGCGTCTCTTTGGAAAAAAACCAATACATAGCGAAATACGCAGGAGTACAATTATTAAATGTGGTGATTTCGTGCGAACAAGCTGCTATTTACAAGCAGCTGTATTTGCAATCAATTCCGGCGACTAGGAAACATGAGCGTGCAGTGAAATTGCTGAATTGAAAGCGTTCAGTTTTCTGGCCTATCAGAAGCATGCCACGAAACGACGAAACACCTATGCAAGCTCACTCTGATCGTTTCGTTGAGTTGTCGTGTGCCAAGCATTGAACCACCATCTTTTCTCGTCAGCAAAATGAACACTACAATGGGCTCTCCTTCATTACTGAAGAAGCTTTCATAAACCTGAAAATGTAGCAACACTTACAATCTTGGTAAAAGCTGCACACCATTCCTCATTGCACTCTCATTTCACTGCCAACTCAATGCTACTGCCATCAACATAATTCAATATTTTTGACTGGCAGCTGAATCTGCAATACGGTAGATCGATCATACCTCTCCACTGTCGTTCATTTGATCGACTACCCAGCTGATCTGAAATCGAACTCCACATGGCAGTTCCAAATGCACATAAAACGGTAACCATACTTATAGCTGGCTCGAGGAAATTGGAAGGGAAAAAAGAAGAAGGAAGTTTCTAAGACTTTGAAAGGTTTACATAAAAAGAAACCACATAATTTGTAAAATTGAGGAAAACGTAAAAGCCTGCAGAAATATACATAAAAGCTAGGCCAAATAATGGCTCTACCTGAAGCTCAGAGCGTGCTCTCGCTGCATATGGCGTGAAATCACTGACGTCGTTTGTCATCTTCGTTAGTGGAATGGCGGCTGACATAGCAAGAGTGATTGAAGTGGTGGCGAATATAAACACCCAGGGACGTTTTGAAAGCCATAATCCCAAATACCTTCAGCGATTGTACATTCAGCAGAATTAGTTATTTTCGAACAAAGTTTGTATGAGAGGAAATGCGTCGCTATTGCGGCGTTACCTCCAAAGTCAGATCTGTGATTGGAAAAATTAGGTCAATTTTGATCATATTTAAAAGAAACCATTTCCGTCCTAAACGGCTATGTAGTGTGAAAAATTCAACACTTTCTGAAAGTGGAACTTGAAAATTTGTAGTCCTGAAAGTCCCAAAATTCAAAAATTTGAAAATTTGAGACCTTGATTCAAAACGAGAATCGGTGGGGAAACCTTTTGCAAAGAGATTCTTTCGACCATTACCACAGTCATAATTTTCGTTTGCCGTAGCTTCCGAGAAGCGAATGAGTCTGAGAGGTGATCTCTTGTGCCACGGCACGCTTTCTGCCGATTTCCACTATTCGAGAAAAAATCGCATGACGTTCTAGCGACCTGACTTACCGAAATATTGAATTCAGATGTCGTACGAATAATGTTTCCCCTTCGCGAGTTGGCAACGTGCCTGGATTCGCGAGCTGCATTGCGCTACTTTCAAGAGGCTGTTTACGCTTAACTGAAAAAAAAGTAAAAATTTCCCTACGCATTCCTGAAAACAGTATTGGCGCTTATCCAAAATTAAGGAGAGACATGGATGAGAGGGAAGGATCACTAAGTAAAACAGAGAAAATAGTACCCAGGATGCATCTCCAGTAACGCGAAATCGATGGAACAATGCGTAGTACGCGCAACGATGACTACAAGTGCTTGAAGCAGATTCTAACGAACTCAGACAGTACTGGGTATTGATCGGAGAAGAAATAACTTCGAGCTAAAGTTGAAGTTCATATTTGGAGAATCCAGAAAGGTGAGAGTGAAACGACGAACATATAGTGAAACATGATTAAAAAATAATAAAGAGATCAAATAAGAAATGCAATCTTGCCCAAAGACCAGGAGGATTTCGGAAATGAAAAAGATTTTGCTGAATTGAAGAACTGGATTGAACAAAATTAAAGACAAATTCGCATGAATCCTTGAAGGTATCAGGGTCAACTCTTCATAAGCACCATTTAGATTTCAAGTGATCAAAAGACTCAAAATTCCCGAAGAGATCCATTAGGTACCAGAGGTCTTTGCTCAATATGGACACCAACTGATCTTCTCTAAATGTTATTAGCCCAATGTTTTGCTTCGTAGGTTATGTAAGACATCACCACTGCAAGGAAAAATCGTTTATTGGAACGATATCTAGCACTGACGACAAGCGAGCGGAATTGCGTCTGCACGATTTGAAACCGAATTGAAAATGAACTGCAGCAAAAAAAAGAGGAAAAATGGAGACTAAATATAAATTGGTTAGAACCTTAGCCAGGTGAATTTCAGCCAGCAGGCTGTCATCAGTAATGTCGAGTAGACCAAAGAATGCGCAGCAAAATTAAAGAATTTAGTGCTCGCAAGATAGCAAAAATATTCTAAAAACTGGGCTCCCTTCATCACACATCATAGAAATTTGCTATATTCGAAATGTGACAACGGTAATCGTACATTTCAGTTTGGGTGCTAAGGTGCGCTTAGAGTTTTTCTATGTGCACCAACTTCGAGCAACAATCCTTTAGAAAACGCGCACAGCATCGTTCACCAACTGCAATATTTGCAACATTCAAATCAAATTGGTTCAGCTAATTAATATTGAGATTGAGCGGTATCTTACCAAGATTGCAATAAACCAACAAAGATTGCAAATACTGAGCGAAACAAGACTGCAACAAGAATAAACTAAATTAGACGAAATTAATATAAAATTTAACGGAAGGCTCACAATTGGAGATGAAGAACAACAGAGCTATCTTCTTCAAAAAGCTGATCTCTTTATCAGTCAATTAAGTCGGAAGAAATAACACTATTTCTGTGTATTTTAGAACGCTCTTCATTCAGTTGGTCATTCATCTAATTATTTGAGTGCAGTTTGTTGGTAAATAAGAAGATATGACTGCGACTTTAGTTGAAGATGGCGGCACAAATGTGATTTTAAATAAGCCTACAAGTACCTCTCTGACATCAGAATATCGCATTTCTCGTCTCACCAACGAGAGTTACTAAACATCGAAACAACTATCGAAAGTCTACAATATATGCTGGATTATTCCTAGGCTTTTATCACGCTCAAAGTATGCAAGATTTCGCACTCGCTAAAGCAAACCGATATTATGCAAAAATGGCATGACAGGAGATGACAAAAGAATATCCGATCTGTGCGAAGACAGTCTAGTTTCATGCTTTCAGCTACAACCACATGCATTACATCTACTCTGGAAACACGTTTTTTTTCGCGCCGCTTGATCGTAACGTTGATTATTAGTGCACCTTACAAAATGTTTTGCGCATTCTCCTGCGATAAAAGTGCGGTTGAAGTTTGTACAGCCTGCCATAGATTGTACGATAAAAACGTCTTAACAAGTGGACCTTTTGTCGCTGAATAGTGTAGCAAATAGAACATGCAGTAGGTTATGTTGCTGGTATGCATGCAACTATCTAACGAGTCTATCCAGTGAATTTACGAAAAATTCATCACTCTTTCATACAAATTCTCGAACATGCATTTGTCACTATTAACCTATTGACCACGCGCAAGAAGAAGACTAGAAATGAATGTTCTATATGCCGCTGATTATGCCATACAAGTTTTCTATTTAAAGACCGTGTGTAGCTCACTTTTCGGACGGAAAATTGAGTAAACAGACTTGCTAAAAAAAACTAGTGAAAATAAACGTTGCACTTCTCATCTTTGTATAAAAACCTCTCTTATAAGCAACCGTCATCGATAATCCCAACTTTGAAAGAAGAGCAATAGCACTGATTACTTAGCTATAATTCACACGCAACTCCATACGTGCCGCAATAAATTAGTTTAAAGTGCGCAATTGCCCGTTTGATCATGCAAAAATTAGCGCTGATTTCACACATTAGCTTATACGACGTGCTGAAATACGGAAGCTCATTCGCAGTCTTATACTTACGATCGGAGCCATCTTCACAAGACGCTTTGCAAGTGGAGCTTCTTCTTTTTGCACGACAACTCTGTCATCCAAGCTAGTTGACAACAATCTCAATGAGAAACCACAACAGGAACTTGATAAAGTACCGTCCCTACGGTGTACACAGTAGGAACGAACTTGCTAAAGCGAAGAGCGAAACTAAACTAAGACCGACTGCATTGTCGATGCATTGTGATTTGTGTAAATTTATTGATTACAAGAGGGATTTATAGAAAAACACGATGTAATAGAAGTATGGTAGGCGTGAAAGTACCAAAATCTGAGGATAACAGGAGCGCATAAAAGTGGACATAACAAATGAAAAAACACAGTGGGAGCCCTAACCACAGCCATCGAAACGTTTCGATATGTGGAGCGATATCGGACAGTGCGTATCAAGCTGCGCAGAATGGATGGCAACGATCGAACAAATGCGGGTGCCATGTACGCCATAGAGATATGGCGTGCTGGTAAAGGATTGGACATTCATTCTCGTCAGTTCATCAAACAATTCTTGTGTTCCCCGAGTGCCCTCTGCATTTCTAAGGGTGTTCATAAAATGGATTCTGAGAGAAAGCTGGGCACTGTTATAAGTGACTTCAGCTCTAGAAATTAATTAGAGATGTTGATCGGGTGATGGAATAGTAGAAAAAAGATACACAGATATTTGACACAAGAAATGAATGTTTTACGGTAAGGAGCAGTTTTTGCCCCAATATTATGTGCTTACCTTAGAAAAACGGTCAAAATTAAGAAGCAACGAATTGTGTTGCAAAATTCGGCATGAAACGCTCAGTGACAAACAATTTGCGGATGATGTTCTCGGAGCGAGGGGCCGTCGAAGGGGCTGTCCTTTAGAGCACCGCCTCCAGAAGACCTTGGTCGATTGCCTCGTAATATGTGCCACGCACTATAATCGAGAACTGGAGAACTGCCAGTCAATCCAGTGCAGACCAAGGAGTTGAAGCGAGCTCTCAAGGTAGAATCATAAGTGCAGTTGACCAAGATGCTCAGGTGGATAGGTTAACTGTCATGACCTAGCAATCTCCATAAATGGTTTAGCATAAATAATAACGATAATGCGATTGTGATTCTGAATGTTGAATAAATAACAGAACACAAATGACTCGAGATGGTGTTAAACTGTTAGATTATGGTCAGCTCTTCTGGTTGTGGAAAATGTTGAAAGTCTACTTTCGTGGAGTATCCATCACGTTATCAAACATGTTGCCCGACTGAACTTTGCAAGTTCGATTTTTAGAAACTTGGCCCTTCGTCTAAGAGACTTTTTCGCAGCTGACCTGCAGAAGAAAAAAAAAACTAGATGTCTATCGCGAATGCTCCTTTAGACAAAATATCTCAGACATGGCATATTTTTTGCTTAGTTTTATGAAAGCAAGGAGTGGCACTGAATTTTGCTTTTACATGCAATCGCCAATGTGATTTCCGTTCAGCTGCTGCCCTTTTGAATAATCAAATAATCAGACACTCCATTGGTTCTTGATGAAACTGCCAGAAACGAGAGAGGAGACTGCATTGGGGTAATGCAAAGTCACTGGAATTTCACGAAACTCTGATTAACTATCTGAACTGTCAGATTATTGTCGCCAGATATTGCTCGCATTCGAAGCACTTTGAATAATTGAAAACTTGTCATCGGAGGAGAAGTAATGATAAAATTTAGAAAAGCGATAGTTAAACCCGAAAAGCTTTGTGTTAACCCGCACACACAACAATATATTACTCGGTAGTTACTTTGAAGGGCAAATTGGGTTAACGCAGTTGACAATGAAAAATTCTGAACTTTCGACGGATTATTCGGAAAAAGTTTGCTAAGAAAGGTAAAGACATACCACATTAGCATTCAACTGTTCAATGAAAAATAAAGAATGTATGTGTTATGCGAACGTTTCGAAAACATCAATAAGGAAATGTAAATACAACTGAAAGATTCAAGATACAACGAGGCAAACTATGAAGTTTATGAAATAGATATGAAGCACGAGAAATATTTGTGATGATTTAAATAATAATGTGAAACATTCATTAAAGATAGAGGAAATTCCTAAATTTGTCACAGAGATATGCGCTTAACGAGTTTTTATATACTTGTTGGAAAGGGGCGTCTCCACTGTGCCAGTTTTCGAAAGCCTCTTCGATGCGTTGCCCTTGGGCGCACGCAGAGGTTACTGAGGGCAACTTGTTCATTGCTGCTGACGTTGGTAAGAAGCGCAAAAATTTCAGATGGAGAGCGATGCCTCTGTGGCCCGATAAGGAAAAGAGCATTTGGGTAACATGAAACGGACCTATGTCAAAATTTTATGATGTTAAACAAACTCCGAAACTTTGAACGAACTTTGTCCAAGTATTTATTGGCGCTTCGCCAAGATGTCTAGGTCATAATGACCTTCAATTCCAGAAAATTACTCTGTGAGCCACTGCCTGACTCTATACTTAAACGATATATGCGACCAGCTTGTCATTCTCTACGACACTCGGCATGAAATTGAAAATAGTTGTTCTGCAGTAGGCAATCTGTAGCAGTTGAGCGTCTGTGAACGGCACCTTTGTTTCCGGCATTTTCGCTTGCTCAGACACACCAGAACGCCAAGAGGTAAGACACACCTGCAAGTAAAATTTCTGTCGTTTTTCGACATCTACATTTTCACAACCCGTCTCCTTCTCCATCTCTTTTATGTCCTCACCACCATACAGCCCTCTTTACGGACCATTTCTTAACACATAGGAAAGAAGCTCTCTACCAATCTCCCCAAGTGTCACCTTCTCGAGGGAATATTGAACCTGACGCACAACAGTTGCTTTCAGCTTGTGGTCACATGTTCGCGATCGCGAACACTGTCATCATGCTCACTGCTCTTACTCAGATGCTTTGCACTCAATTCATTAAAGAGATCGATTCTGTGGTTTCTTCGACACTTTTCACTTCATATTGCTCCGAAACTCTAAAAATCCTCGATGCGTTTAAATCACAAAAAAGACAACGTCGCTCGATGAATGATCTCACAGCAGTTGTAGGTGAATTCATCCCGATAGTGAAGCTCAGAGAATCCATCAGTGTAGTTCTCTGCCACAAAGCCATAGTTTCTTACCCAGCTGTGAAGTTCTGGTGGAGATTGTGGCCGTGAATTTCTACTGAAAAAAAAGCATTGTGAATTCTCGCCGCAAAATTTGTTCGCGAATTTATGAATTTCACTGCGGAATATTTTAATTTCGCCTGCGACTGTACGCTGCTTACTAGCAGAGCGCGTGATGTTGCAAACGTTAAAATCCATACTAGCATGCGAAGTTTCGAGTCCACTAGTGAATCTTATCCTAAAAGTGCTTCGTTTATTAGCATCAACTGTTAGCATGCAGTAACCTGTTGAGGTAACTGGAAGAGTAGGAGCAACCGGGTAAACCTGCAAAGTCATTATCATTAATTTGAATCAGCCGATGAATTCAAGCCTTTTTCGCTTTCTGCATTCGTTCGACTTCAATGCTTATGTTTTCGAATGTGATCATCATATACAACTTATTTCCAGCACTTGAAATGATACTAATAGCACTATTATTATAGTACAAATAGTAATAGCGGTAGTAATATCTTTGTTCACAAATGAAATACCCACGAAGCACACGAAATAATCAAATAATGCATACAAATAAAGGAAGTTTAGGCCAGCAACAACACAGAAAGGAAATGTTATCTCATAGCTCTTTCCCGGTACGACGAATTAGGCAACTTCTCTAACGAAGTTAGAAAATTCATCTGCAAATTCGAGTGTTCCTTCAGAAATGAGCGCTGATACGAATATTTAACTACATTGGAAGCGTTTCATCGGATACAGTTTAACTATACATTAGACCCCTTCAATCAGAGTTCAGCAATCATTCCGTTAGAGAACGTTGCCGCAGCATTTAATGAGGAAGCTGCAGTGAACTAATTGTTGATTTCATGTGACTGCGTGTGGCACTGCTCAAAATTTTATGTAATTGTACTGTATGAGCGGTTGGTATGACGCACATACTCTGCGCTATCGGATGCAGAATGGCATGAGTCATTCATAAATAGTCAAAAATCGTCGCATGATTTCACGATTGTACTTAACACATTTGTTTCGGTAAAGACGAAAAATAGAAAGGTACTCGTGGCTGGGATGTGCATTAAAGACCAAACACCGATCCACTTGTTTTGTTCTAAAAACAGAGGTCATCTTCACCAGTTAGACCATTTCTGGGTACATTCGATTAAATGCGAAACAAAAATTAACTTATGGGGTGCGTACTCAGGTCGCAGAAGCCCACTCCAATAAATCAGCATAACAATCACTGATTCTTCCATTGATCATTTCTTAAAATTTTCATATGAAGCGTCTCTGTTCCGACCAGAGATCACCGAGTGGCTTCGTGTGTTTGCAGACGCTTAATGGTCCATCAGGTATGGAAATCATTGAAATGCCTTTAAACAACGCTATAGACTAATGTTGAGGCTTATTGTGCAGATGCCAGGATTGTTATGAAACTGATTACATTAGGTTGGCATCTAAGAAGATGGTCGAAATTTTCATATGAACAGTGAGGTTGAAATAGTAAGGAGCGCGGGTTTCTCAAACAATCTCATAAAGAGCAATTGCAAGGAAATTGAAGTAATTTGAGAAAGTTTTGCCAGAACATTGCTGCTGCAAACTATTCAGCTATTACGGAACTAGGTGAGTGCACTGCTAAGCTGCATGCGTCGGTGACTATACAAAGCCTGCGCTTTAGCAATACAACCAGGTTTAGCAACAACAGTGCGGACAGAAAATTGCTACTTGTGCAGTAAAGAACTCTCATTGTGAGTTATGCAACAGAAGGATCATTTGTTTCTTACTCTGCAGGAAGCAATAACAAAATGCTGTCCTAGAAGCATTTATCTCTGTGCCTGACTTCGACCGTCGTAAGGTTAAGGGGGCAGTATCTTACCTGAAGCTTTTCGACCTCATTTTTGGTGAATTCCTTGCGCAGTAATGGACTGTCAAACTAAGTGATTTTGGGGAAGACTTGCAAATGACCTGCTATCCTGATCCAAAGAATTTAAGAGAATCAAGTCATCGACACACTAAAACTGAACTTTGATGCAATGAGTTTCATTAAAAATGCTGAGAAGACTGTGGGGAGACTCGAAATGGGAAGGCCATTTGAAAAATGGGCAGCGTCACCGAAATCTTTATAAACAAGGCAACGTTTCGACGCAAACAGACGCACTACGAATTCTGAGGGGCACTTCATCCACCGTAAAACGACCAATACCAGTTGTTCACTATAGTCAGTGCTCTCAGTGACTGTGTCTAAGATCAGTTATGCCTCGAGCGATTAAAATATGAAATGAGTATGTGCGAAAGAGAAAAACATTTATGAAATATTGACAAACCTCACTATGAGAAATATCTATCGTAAGAAGCAACTTGAGCACCTTGGTGACCTGAAGAAGCTACCTCGCGAGAGTAACTAGACCGCCTTCTCGGAAAAAGTTCACGAGCACCGTCGAAAAAATGGCGGACCAAGGTAAAGTTGCCTCAACGAGGTAGTCGTAAAGCCTATGTCTGTGACAACAAAACATCTGTGGCAACAGAGAACCTTCTCAAAAACCAAGCTGCGAGATGATCGAACATCAAATTTCTTAATCGATTGCAAATGGCAGTAGAAACCCAAAACTCGTTGTTGTTAAATTTCTTTACTTTGTTTATCCAGTCAATTTAATCCATCGGAACTACTGCTTATCCACAATATACTTCAGGTGACTTTTTCTTGCCTTCACGGAAATTACGTTCCTATTTTCAGTTTAGAATATGCTGCTATAAATGTATAAGCGCTTTTATATAACGAATGCAATAATTCTGTAGTGTCGTGGGCGATGAGATTGACTCTAAAACTGTTTGCTTTCCACAAAGTGTAAAGATCGTTTTTTACCTAGCTTTATTGCTGTTCATGTTCGCAATTTGCAGCTTTGTGTAGTGCTTTACAAACGTTCTAAGGAACTTATAAGGCGTCAAGTAAAAAGCACACCCGCGTGTGCAACATAAATTACTGATGTTAATTTCCAAGCAAATTGTCTAGCCGCGTACTTCAATCGGCGGTCATGTAGTCCCGCTCGGACCACTGAACCACTGACCCTAAAAAAAGTCTTCATAAAGGCGGCGCACAAACAATTTTTGTAAAAGAAAGAACAGATATTTCATTAAGTTGCTCGATAACACTTCTTTGGTTACAGGACCCAAGAATCAGCCTTTTAAAGCTTCTCAAAATCATTATGTCTAAAGATGCAGCAGAATTCATGGAGTGAGCGAGACTGTCCTAAGAATTGTCGGATTGCTTTGAGCCTCAGCAGAATCCAAACGCCAGGATGGCAAAGGTTTCATGATTTTTCCGATTATCTTCGGAACGCTTCGGACTTCGAAGCATGCTGAAAATGTCCACGTTTTTCAGAACAAAGAAGTAGTCCTGAAAACTTCTGAAGCGCCTATATCCTTCGATTAGTGCCCATAACGATCCTGAAAGTCTTTTTACATATACTTCCACGCTCAGAAAAGCTCATTCGCCAACACAAGAAAATACTGGCGAAGTCTGCAGCTTGACAAAGTCCGATTGCATTGCGGCCAAGCCGCGATGAAAATGGGACTACTGCGACGTTAGCATTGAAAAATTAGTGCCCAGGCTTCGTGTGCAAAAGCTTGAGAGAATATAAATTGTAATCCCAAAGCTTTTGACATCTCACATCCGAAGTCGTCGTAACTAACCTTCTTATGCAATATTATTATAGCGGCTTTGAGAGCGTAAGGATTGAAATGTATTGGCTATTGATAAGTGGGAACCCCAACCCCCCCCCCCCCCACCCCACCAATATACGTTTTAAACGGCCTGTTCTATCTAAAAGACAACGAACGGAGCCAGTCCGTCACCGCACTACTGCCTCGTGGCCCTCGCGGGAACACCTGAAGACATTCAGCCTTATCCTATGCAACAAAGGATACTTCGCGCACATTGCTTTTGCAAAAGACTTTTCTATGCGTAATGCGGATTGAATTAACTGGTTATCACTGTCATTGAAACATCAAAACATCCCCATCTTAGAATTTCTGGCCTCCAAACTCATCACTTCCAGTTTTGGTAACTCAGGGCTCCCCGAAATTCTGAGTCGGAATTTTAGGAGTCAGAAATGCTCCAGAGTCTTGGGGTCCCCCTGGAAACTTTCTCCAGGCCTCTGACAGTCTCGAGCATGCGACAGGAGCATGGTGGATAAGGGCATTCGTTAAGGAAATTGAAAATCTTGAAGATTGTTTGATGTAATGGCTGTTGTTCGTCAGCACACGAATGATCATCTTGCAAAGTGGAAGCCACTGTTAGGTCTCTCGATCGAACTCCAATACACATGGTGCTCCTAGCTTTAATGACTGCAGCTTAAACGACAAATGAAATTTACTCATATAAGTGTGAGACAATACCATGAACTGAGTACTAACGACTTCAAGAACACTCCTATAGGACTGGTTTTCGGAGAAGGACAAACAAGAAGAAAAGAACAGCAAAGAACTCAGGAATCAGCAAGCAAATGAAAAACATTCAAAATGCATCACGTACACGATCAACGAAAAAAGGGCCATTTTGAGTGAAGGCTGTGATTAAGCAGCGTTGCGATGAAAATTTCCACGTGTCACGAAAGCAATCCCTAGGTGCAGCGGTTTCGCAGCGTGTAATAGAATATTCCGGTCGCCAAAAATAACTGAAGTGCACGCGGGGTTATTGCAGAATATCTCAGATTAAAGCAGTCGGCTATAGCGATCTTCTCGGGGAAGACAAAAAAAATCTAGGGAACTTACAGAGAACAAATATGCCGATCTCTGTGTGAAGCAATGGTTAAGTCATGCTAAGGGAACGATGACATTAGAATAGGCTGCCAAGGTCATGCTTCATTTGCTATGGTCCAAAATATTTTTTTTTCTTAGTAGAACAGGTAATTCACCGTTCTCCTTTTCTTCAAGATTTCCACCTACCATTTCGATGAGGATGTGCATGTGCAAACCTTTCTGTTACCCTATATGAATCGAAGAAGTTGCAGCCAGCTATGAGTTTAATGGTGCATAAATTGCAACCCTGACAACAATCTTCTATTACGCCTACTATGCGCACACGAAAAGCTCTGTGGAACTTTCCTAATGGCACTATGAGTGCCTCCACACATTGACAAATCCTGTTGCTATAACCAGTTCGATGACCGCACGTTGCATGTTCAGTTTGCACGATCACCAAACAAACGCATCTTTGCCATGCTTTGCAGACGATTACTACGAGGTCGTCCACGGACTGCTTTCTATTCCCAACGTATTTTATACAAAACGACAAACATGGTAAGCGAAATGAGAGTACCATAATATTTGCTTAACGTTTCCACTGCAGAAACTCCGATTGTGCACCATCAACAGCAAAATGGATCGGTTTTACTGCCATATACGTTATTTGGCTGGCGTAGATAGGTATGCAGGTCCCTATTAAATATCACGTAGTATCCGACCTGGTTTATTTAAGGTAACTGATGTTGTTGTTTGGTCTTTTTTGAGAAACATTCACTGGTTGCGAAAGTATATAATAAACGACTGTATTTTAAGGGGACCAGTTTGCGCGACGTCATTCCACTTCCAAAGTACGATACGAAATAATATACATTGATTTTAGGCTATCTGTGATTTTCTCTACTTCATATCTGCACCTGATTTTTCCAACAAACTCAGGCGATTAATATATTCTGCTCGACGCTCTGCATCGATCATGGTGAGCTATCAGTGAACTCGTGCTACCATCCTCCCCCTCCCTTTGTCCTCCCTAGCACGAAATGTCTGAGTTCTGACGTTAATAAAGCTGATCTCTACAACAAAAACCTCAGTTTGTTATGTCGAAGCATTGTTAATATCACAAGGTATTTTGCACTAAGCCGTTGAAAATTTTAGATACAGGTCGAGTAATCTAGATTCGAAATCAAGCTAGACCTTGTTAATGCAACACTACTTTACTTTGACCAACACGGAGTGCTAGCACACTTCCTGTAATTAGAGACGCTGGAAACGTCATAAGGGAAATATTGTGCCTCTGAAACTCGTGAAAACTTTCGAGTGGCAATCGTTGTTTCGGACATTCAATCACAAAGTGTGCGTATATGAAGCCACCGAGCGAACACAATATGTCGCTGCATTTACGTCACACTTATGGTACCATCTAATCAAGGACATGTTATTCACGACGCTGAAACGCTTCAAGACAAGTTTTTACGCGAACGCGCTGAGAATGAAAAAATATTTACTTTTGCAATGTTGTGCTGATCGGTTATCGAATATTATTATTTGTGCTGTTACAGGTAAAGGGTGATGAATCGAAATGAAGCACTATTACATGCAAGAATAATATTTGACCAATCGACGGCAGCATAAGGAATGATAAGAATGGTCCAGATAATGCAAGAAAATTATTCGCGTATATTTCATTCACAACGGCTATTAGCTAAATATTGAAATTCAGTATAACCCTTCAATTTAGTATATAATCACTAAATTATAAATAACAAGAAACTAACAACGAAAGCACATTCCAACGAAACAAACCTCTAATTTTTCATGGGACAGAGAATGCCAATTCGTAGGATTATGAGCGACAAGCTAAGTTTTAGCAACACTTGAGTAGTAAACCAGCGCACTCATTTTGTCTGCTGTTGGTTATAAACAATTAGTGGCCCACCGAAAGCCATTTTTCTTGCGACACTTGATAATATGACCGCAGCGATGCTATCGACACAAAGAAAATGTCTTTAGCTTTGATCTATCAACATCATTTTTGAAAGTTCGCGAAAGACACTCGGAAAAGATGGAAGTGAGTTGCGCATCCTTAAAATTCAGTTTGTTCGTGCACGGGAGGTATGCTGGTGCAATCCTGAGTGGTTATCACACTGAGATTTCTAATAGGTAAGAACACAATTCTCCCCCGCTCCAGCATGAACAAACACACAAAGCTTAGAGAGACCGGAAATCATACAGAATACAAATTCTCCAATATTTTGCCCCATCTGAGACTGCTCTTTTCTGAGAATTGGCCCCACTTGAGATTACGACATGGCCTTAATCGACGGAGGCCACACTTCAATAGGTCGACTAAGGCCAGAAATGGCCTTAGTCGACGTTTGAGCCTGTCTGAGATTCTGGTTTGTCGAGAATCGCCTCTCTCTAAGTTTCGGTCTGTCCAAGGTCTAGATTAATCTGAGATTTGGGCCTGTCCGAGTGATAGCCGGAATTTAATTCAACTTTTGAGAAGAACGTTATAAGCAGCCTGTCCTCTAACAACCATAAGTCACAAGATATACAGGCTTACTTTCAAATGTGTGCAACAAGTCGGGATAAAATTGCTAATGCGAGGTATTTATAACCTTGAACACACTTCAAGTATGCACAACTTCCCAACGTATGTTTTCTATCCTTGGCCAGTCAGGTGAAAAAATCGACCTTTTAATTCGAGGCATTAAATCAAAATTATGGGATGTGAGGAGCTGTTGCAACGTTTTAACATTTTTTTACCGACGGGAACGATAATGCGCAGAATACTTTCTTCGCATGAATATCATAATTTGCATGTATACATATCTCAAATCAAAGTATCAATAAAAAGATGAAGAACTTCAGTGCTAATTTACAAATGGGTTTAAAGAATAAGAAAAAAAGCCAGTACATCTGACTCGCTAAACCAGCGACCTCAACTTGATAACGCGAACTGCACCTGCAATAAGTTGCAAGTGGCGCTTGTGTCTTGTGTAAGGCGTTTCCTGGTCTTGACATTTCAATCGTTTTCATATAGGCAAGGGATACTTGAGATACTCAGGAAAAACTTAATACCTATGAGCAATAATATATCACGAGGCTTAAACCTTTGCTTCCTGAAGTGCGATTACTGCGTTACCGCAAAGTCACTCAAAGGTTGAGGCACTGAGGATCGGATTTGGGAAATACTGCAAAGTAAGCAAGCTGAAACTTAGTTTAATAACTGCACAAAATCTGGAATTTGCGACGAAATTGCAACTTATAGCAAAGAAATTCGCGATTTTAACTAGCGTCTGCAACGAAACAAATTACTCCACCAATGGAAACGGATTTCCGCGTACGGCTCGTAAAGACCGCATGTTGTCCAAATTGCCAGGTCGCCGTCAGTAAAAAGCGTATCCATACGAATAAATTCACAATGCGCCTTTTCGCGCCACTAACACATGATTCGCCTTGATGGACCTCAACTGGTAAAGTTCTGCCTTCCCCGCCAAAGCTCGCAGATGTGACCTTTACTGCATTCGGTTCTTCAGTGAGTAAAAGACAGACAACAGAGAAGTCGTCGATAAAACGTGACTTCTTTCTTCGAATTGCAGTTATCGAATTTCCAAAAAAAGAAGAGTTGAATCCCTTCGGCGGTACAGAAGTAATCAATATTGAAATGATACTTTTGGTAAAGATGCTCCGTCGGCAAATTCCTCGAAAAAAATGCACAAGAACGAGAACGCTCAATGCTTCTTTCGTGAGCCGTAGTAAGTTTACCCCGGTACTACGCTAGTTTTAATATGCTCAGCAAATACAAGTAGCGCATCGTTATATGCCACTATATAAACAATCTCATATCGGAATAAGCATTTGCTGCATTCAACTAGCCGCACCTAAGAATAATAGTAGGTTTCGTGCCCAGCATCAGCAGTCACCTGGACAGTAAATCACCTATTGTTTCATCGGTCAGCTTCTGATAAAGCGACATTTCGTTGGATGCTGAGCGCCACCCTGAGCAGACAAAAAAACCCTCACCACCTTGATGAGAGTGACGAGCATTCGTCCTCAGTTCCCCATCTTCCTCTCTCCCCTCCACCCCCCCCCCCTCCCTCACCTCAAGGGATTCGAAACCTCTTGCGTATGTTTTCTTTTTCCTCGGAATTTCATGGATGTTCTGTGCATTCTCGCTATGAAGTTGATATGCGAATAAGCAAAGCATCTGCAGGCGCGATTGACGGCGAATTGTGGAAATACGGATTACAGATCACAGCACGAATTACGGAACGGCAACACATATGCAAACAGACCAGAGTGCCTTATGCTGCGAGCAACACAACACTGTTGGACGCTTTTCGCATTATGCAGCAGAAACCCCCGACATCCACTCGCCAAAGTGTGTACATGCACTATGCACGTTTGTGATGCTGAGCCACAGGGCAGTGGACAAACCGGTGTTCAACACGTTTCTCAACACGGCGAAGTGAACCTGCTGGAAAACGCAGAAAATAACGTTAAGCCGTTCTACCATGAAACTCTTCAAAACTCTCAAGGCGACCAAAATCTGGTCTCGTTAAATTTATCGTTGAACTGACTAGGTGATTTACGACTACGATACGCACTTCTCAAGCCACTCCTTCATTTCCGATCCGTAAAACGTTGTTTCAACAATACAGTACCACGCTACGAACCTCGCAAACAGCAAAGTTCGTCTAATGTGACGCCATTCGGAACAGCCCTAATTTCTCCCATCAACTAAAATACTCATGGTTCCTTCAGGAAATTAGATATACTTCGGTCCATTTCAAATCAGTAATGACATGCATGAGCCTTTCAGGAAGTTGCATTATGTATGTTTTTCTCAAGCAGAAATGTAATGCACTATAAATGGCTCTTTCACGTCAACATGGGAGAAAACAACTTAAAGTCAAAGATAAAAAAAAACTTTATGACTTCTAAGAGACAACAGAAGTATTTGTTCAGACGGTCGTTTTCAAACATTTCAGCATGGGAAACAACCCAACTGCATTTTCAGTAGTGATCCTGACGACTTCTTCAAGTGGAACACCTTTCACTCTGGCGATAAATGCAGCTGCGATGCCGATGTTTGCCGGCTCGTTGCGTTCACTCTTCGATGGTCCCAACACCGGAGAATCTGTTTCGAGACACAACTGAGTAAGAGGTATTCGCGAAACCAGGTCAACCTTCTGCAAATTAACCGTGGCCATCGTATTTTCCAAGCTTCTTAACACCATACAACGGCACCTGCCTTAAAAACTTGGTATTCAAGACGACCAACAAAACTGAGCAAAATTTTTTAAACAAAACAAATAGCTGGGGGGAATTTCCCGCTTGCTATAGCGGTCAACACCAAACCCTGATTGTCACTATTGCATATATATATATATATATATATATATATATATATATATATATATATATATATATATATATATATATATATCCCTGACACCTTTCAGTCTGTACTGTGCACAGTTTATCTATGCTCAACATGGATGTGTAAGAAACCTAAGCATAAACAGCAACAGTCAAAGAAACTGATCGGATGCATTCATAATCGAAAAGCTTTTCAACCACAAATGACGCCTTCTGGGCAACTTAGGTGATGATGCATGCTCATATGGGATCATCCACGCAATACCCGTCAAGGAAATCAGAAACGAGTTCCAAAAGATAAATATTAGTTTATGTGATGGTGGTTGCCATCCGAATTTCAGAATCGACATTCTTGATAGGAGCACGTGGCCTTGCGTTCAGGAAGGCACCATGATAACTAGCCAGGAAATATGAATAGTATCCAAACTGTGAAAAAGAAAAGGATTCGCGGATCTCGGCACTCGGAATCGAAAGCTGTCGATTACTCCCATTCATCACACACTTCTAATCTCAAAGGCCCTCTTGTGTATCAAAAACCAAACCGAACCCTTCATCAAGTAGGGGGAGTGGCAAGTTTTGCAAACCATGCGAAGAACACATCAGTACTCAGGTTGTGGTGGAATTAGAAAAATACATCTTGAAAAAAGTTACTCAAAGGGCTAAAATAAACCTACTTTAAGCCCCTGGCTAAGTTCATAGAATGGGCTTGCTCTCGTTCATGAGTTCCAAATCTTTTCTACCACTATCACGCTTCAAGGTCGACACATTTAGCATCCACCAAAACACCACTTACGATGGCGAATACTTAAAAACTTTTAAACAAACGACGTCACTATGACGGTGCTTAAAGTGGTTTCACTCGAGCCGATGCGCAAGGCTTCCTTTTCCCTGGATCATAAAAGTGAGAAGAGTAGCTTGTGCTTCCTTGCTGATCCATGACCGATATTAATCAAAAGGCTAATAACCCTTTCAGAAAATGAGAACGACGGCGGGATCGAGAAGTAATACCCAGCTTCGATTGCTGGTTGCGCATTTTTGTCATTGCCATCGAAGGCGTGCATAAGAACACGCTTTGCACCACATTCGCGGAGTACGTCGATCACGGGTCGACCTGCCGATCGACTGTGCACATTTCTGAACAAAGAAACATTTGCTGTCCTATTTCCTTTACAAGCCCGATTTTAAGGAAGGAACGAAAGTAATCACAAGTATGCAACATACTTTTCTGAACCATTGCTAGAAAACATCGAAGATTTAAATCTTCCCGCAAACAAATGTTCGTACCTAACAATTCGTCTTAATCGACTGACGCAGGAACGGCCAATGGCGTACGTACCATACACTCGCATATGCCAACCCAGCAAATACCATACTACCCCGAATAAAATTTTTTCCATGAAGAACCTTTGCAGGATTTCTCATCCAAAAGCTTTAGCAAGGTACAACAGCAGTAAATGACGTCCCAGAGAAGTGAAAAGAAGGCACTTTAAACTATACTAGAAAATTCGCCGAGAGTTCATTGAAGGAACAGGATAATTTTTCGCCAATAATTGTTACTAAAAAATGGAGCAATTCTTCATCACTAATTTGCAGTAGTGGAAGAGACAACGAAGGTAACACGACATTTCCAATTAAGCTTTACCAGTACCCAGCTGGAAGCAAAAGAAAGGCTCTGCAGATATAGGCAACGGGGATTAGTGCGTCAACGGAATTTCTAGTGAGTGCGCTTTAATAATGCCTTCCGGAATCTTTCGCAACAGTCGATGACCACCGCATAAGCTGGCACCTGCAAAACATTTCAGGCCAGCAACGGCTTACACAGGTTAACTTGGGGGGCCCACCAGCAGATCTGGTAACACGGCACAACGCCAACTTACAAAGTAAGGTCATGCGTGATAGCGAGTTCTATCTGACGCCGAAATACCGCTACCTGGACATCCTTTGCATCCGGCAATTTGATGAATCGCGGTGAGAAGTCCAGACCCACCTAAAATTATGCCATCGTTTGTTTGCAGTCAGCTTCAACACCTAGCCAGCTTTGGGTGGATTGTACATATACCTGAAACTTCATGTGGCAGCATGAAATCCGAGCAATTTATCAAGGGTCAATCCGCTGCAGGTGTCCCCATGTCCGCGAAAAAAAAAAGATGACAAAGGCAATGGCAAGGTGCCACAGGAGAGCTACGACTCGCAGATGCGCTGTTAGATCCCGGGGACGGCAAACGAGCTCACTGCCGCCGTCTCTCGTGGACCGCGAGGCAAGCCAATACCTTGACGGACGCGCGAAGTGGCCGGAAACACACCACTTCTCAGAAAGCAAGCAAAAGTCTTGCGATTCATTGCCAACCTGTCCCTCTTCTTCCCTGCAACTCCCTCTACAGCGGGAAAGGCAACTAGGAAACAGTACACTACTCAACTTATCGACTTGATGGTTCGGTACAATTCTTCGAAACAACTCAAAGACTATCAATACGCTTCGGGAAGTCAAAGCCTCAAGAACGCAGCGTTTCTAAACCCGAGTTTACTCTTTGATGGAGGCCGATTCTGGGAAAGTGTGGATTTCATAAGCCCCACTCGAAAGCAAAGCAGCCTGAAACAAGAATCTTCACATGCTGAGTGCAACACAGTCGCTCTCCGTTATCTTCCAAATGTGTGGTGGCGGAAATTCGCAAACGACAGATGCTGAGCCCTCTTTCCCTTTGAACATATGCCGACTTTGCAGTATTGCGAACGAAATAAAGCCATAGACTCATAACGACGGAAATGGCATGTATAATCTCTAATACTGGAATAATCACCTGCACTTCCGCACGCAGTTTCCTATGAAGCACAACCCAGTTTCAAAAATTTCACTTGAAAATCGAATGAGAGAGGGCCCAACAATGCGCCGAATACAGCTCTCGGATGGATGTGATATGTGCCGTGAACTAAACTGTTATTTTCTAGAGTAACACAATACGTAACACCAGAAAATAAAGACAGCCGATTTCACAAGGTCGCCGTTTTCGAAAAAAGTGCTGAGCGAATACATATCAGGTGTAAAGTTATGGATAAAATTCTTTCTTGTTTAACGACAATTTTGATCAATACGATTCCAAAAATGGTTTACAGTAAGAAAAAATATCGAAAGAAACTCGTCATCCATAAAACCAGGGAATCTTTGTATGCTTCCCTTCGTGTTCTCCTCGAAGATGCGTTCTAAAGGTGCTCACTTATCTTAGTTCTCCACAGTCGTCACCTCCAAAGGCGTTGTCACGATTACCGAGCATCACAAAAAAGCACCTCTCCTATTGCAGCGATTGAAGCAATATTTTCTTCGATAAATGCTGGCAAAGAGTCCACGTCTTCCAAAAGAACAGATACACTGTTTTTCTGAAAGAAGAAAAGGAAAGCTAAACCAACATCCCATGCATTTTTTTCACACATTTTTTTATTGAGAAGAACGAAGGCACTTATAGAAATCTATCGGTATGGCAGCTGAGGTACCGAAGAGAGTCGCTAGAAAGTGGGTGATTCCACGACGTGGACAATGGACTTTTAGTGAGAGATCCATTGAAAGCATCACACAATTCACATTCTCCTGATTTGTTTGAACTAGTTTAAGAAGCAACCGTTTGGCCGAAGTGCTATGTGCTTAGAATTATAAAGGTGGCAGAACGTCCAGCTGAAGAACAGTAGGCTTTGATGTTAGAACGGCGGTTCACACAAACCTGAATAGGATGAATGCCGATACAAGGGAAACAGAAACCCGGAAACGCTTCGACAAGTTGATGACATCGGCGAACTGCTCGCTGAATTCGGAACATACAAGTGTCGCAGCCACACCTGCCCTACGAGCACGATCCACAACCTCGTCAATGTCGTCGGCAAACTGCTCGTCCGCCAGGTGGCAGTGGCAGTCGATCATCGGATGCCTTAACTTTATGACTTCCACCTGAAATAATAACATTACCAACACATAAGGAAAAAGCATCGCTCCCCGCCAAAAATTTGAGCACTCAACATTCTTTTTGTCTCAAGAAAGCAAGACAAGCTTTAAAACAACTGACACTGAGTGATGTGGTGAGTAGACAGGCGCAAACAGTTTTCACTCCTCCATCCACCTCTGCCAGTTCACTGAAGTTCCAACTCAGCTTTACAACGAGCACAATTTATAACTGCAGCAATACAGCTTGCACAGGTAATCAAAACAGTGCAAAAACGCAAAATAAGACAGGAAAATGCGAATCGCGAACAAGGCATTTTTAATTCCTTGCAAAAACTGTTTCCATCCGTTTGAATAGAGGACAAAAGCATTCTATTTGCCTAGTTTTCAAGATTCTGGATGTTACAGTCAAGACGTTCCCTAACTCCATTTTTGTCAAGGCACGCAGCAACGGGAGGACCAGCAGAGGCGCGAAAGTGCTGAATTCATTGGCATTTCCTTCAAAACAATTCCTCAGGAGTTCAGTAAATTACATAAATCACCATCAATATTAAACAAGACCGCGTTACTTCCTTTACGGTGATCATACTGATGATGTCATAACAACGATCATGAACTACATCTCTAAGAACAATTGCGACTGGAAGCCATACTACAACATTAAATAATTAAGTCATGATCAGTAATAAATAATGTTCCCAATGAAACAGTAATACTGCCAAAAATTACCGGAAAGGCATGAAAGCAGCTTAAGTCCACCGAAGCCGCAACGACGGTGCAGAAACTAGAGAGGACGAGGCTAAATCAACATACAGGTGTTTCCGTTAATAAAGAGCCCATCAAAGGACCGCTTTGCTGAAGTGTCACGCAATTAGCAGCCCTCGACACAACGCTTTAACTTGAAATGAACGCCGTTTTCGAAGTATTTACATGAAAGAACTCTCAAGATTACGCAGAAGTTTTAAACTGCGGAAGGGCTTCGAACAAACCACCTAAGGTAGTTGGGGCAAGGACTTCAAACGTTCCCGCCAAAGAGGGCGAAAATGAACAGAGTGCATCCTTAGCGAATGAGCCCAGGTCTATTAGCGCAGTGAAAGGAGGGTGATGAAACTTTTGGCGGGTTAGGTTTCAAAAATGGCCAGGAACGAGCTAGGGTTGCTGGCATGCCAAAAAAAAACGGATGGTTACAACCTCCTTTCATTGCCCAGAGTGCAAATCGGGATGTGCGCCACAACAATAACGGAATCAACAAGCAAGAAAATTTGCGGGCAACAAGCGGCGCGCAAATACGAAGAAGTCAGAAGTTGGGTGACACTGCGTAATGCATTTAATCGCATGCATGTGGAGAGATGTATTATGCTACGAAAAGAATGAAGGGTAACCACCCCGAGAAACAGTTCATAGGGACAACGGTCCCAACGAAAAAGCCGAGTAGAAAACTGGGATGCTTCCTAACGAACTGCAATTGTGTCAGCGCAGCCTTTCGTTGCAAGAGCAAATGTTAATAGCAGACCTTGCAGCTGAGTGTTGATTGCTGCAGGTGGAATATATAAGAGATGTAATAGTGAATGCATAGGGGTCTTCAGTCACTCGTTCCCATGAGAAAGCAAGAAAATAGGAAGAGAATGAAAAATCAGCCAGAAATATTTTCTTTATAACTGAGAGTGCTGAAGCAAAAAAAATATATATATATATATATATATATATATATATATATATATATATATATATATATATATATATATATATATATATATATATATATATATATATATATATAGTTACTATGGCGTAGTAGCACTGAGTTAAAAAGTTACAGCGGATCTATACTTAAAGAGTGTTCGTTGATTCGTTTTTCTGTAGCAGTTTTTTCCACTCTGAATAAAGAGATGAATGTTTCTTGCTCGTAACAAGCATCTTTATTCACTTAAGAAAATCACAGACAGTACGATGACGAAGAGGGAGTGAAGAAATAACAAAATGATTCTTGCCGCTGTTTTCTATCCTTCCAGTTGCGATTCCTCATGTCACTCACAAACGACGAGTTTCTTCCAGTGGACTCTCTCTTATGTGTGGCTCATGATCGGCTACCCAGTCTGAACCAAAGAAAGGATTTTTTTTCAAGTTAGAGTCCGAGAAAGCTTTTCTTTTTTTGGCTATGATGCACGCAGCTTTGCGATTTGCTAGCGTTGGAAGCCCCAAACAAAACAGGCACTGCATCATCGCACGCTATTGCTTTAAGGCTAATTCTTTTAGGCGATCAATTTATATTCGCAAGTTCCGCGCTATCATGCTGAAACTTCTTTTCCAAACCAGGGTGCATTTCGTTCAGAGGTCGTTCCATGCTGCGATCCCTCTCACATGGGAACGTCGTCTTGCACCTTAAGCAAATTGCTTTTGTTTGATTCCATAACTGCCTTCCCATCTTATTTGAAATTTCTCTCTCGATTTATTTCTTCTCGAAAACCTTGCTCTCTCGTTGTGCATCTGATTGCCTCTTCACCTCATATAACTTCGTCTCCACTAATATCACAACCAGTATGCTTTCATACACAAGCAAGAAAGCAGTGGTTGTGATTTCACAAGCAGAATGAATAAAACACTGGAAACCATGAAAACATTCGGCAGGGAACCCGCCTCTTTCATTGCAAAAGGTGTAGCCTCATACAGGATTCCTGATCTCCTGTTCTAGTGAACAACGGTGAAAACTAAACGAAGTTTATAGGCTGCAAATTGCTGTAACTGATTTCCACATGTAATTCAGGATATGCATGTGTCGCCGTTAAAACTTTAAAGCAGTGCTTGTTAGCAGAATGAACCGCAGTGACGTTTTGTTTTCAGAGCCGCATCACTCTGATGCAATACCGTTAAGCAATCCTGTCAATGAAACACACACTATACAAGCATCTCATGATACAACCACCGGTGGCATTCACATTCATGAGGGAGCCAGCTCATGGCAAACAGCCTCATTCTTTTTGGCATCCCATGGCCAGAGAACTCCCTCTATGTGTGTGCGCAACATCACCTGTTGCATTCGACAAGGTTAGAGTATTTTCAAGCTGTCAAAACCAGTAGTGAGTGAATGACTAGTACCTTTGTTACTTGCTCTCTGAGACGCAATTGGCTGTTAAAAATATAAAAAGGAGCCTGTTCGCCATAACATTTCAACTCTGACAGACAACTGCCGCCAATATATAAAAGGAGCGTGCGTTTTGAGCTTATGTGCTCAAAACGTTTCAAATTATTGAGTGTTCAGATTTTGTTGCGCTATCAGTGTAACAGTCTCACCTTCTTATTTTTTCTGCATTGGAAACGAAAGCTGCTCTGTTGCAACTTTTTCATTTGCCTTTGTATGGTGTTTTGTTGCCTCATTTCGGTTCAAATCAGAAACACAATGAAAACATGGAATGGTTTGTTTGTTTGTTTGTTTGTTAAAGGAAAAGAGATGCAGTACACTCAATGGTACTAACACGGGGTGGGCACTATACAAGGGAGAGGAGAAATGCGTTTGGTACTTCCGGGCTCGAGGATTTCCACAAAGGTCATGAAGCTCGGCGCCCGTAAGCATTTTATAAAAGCTCTGAACCCCGAGGTGAAGCTACTGTCAGGAAGTTCCGATGACGTCCAGAAAGACGCATGGATTTATAAAAAGGCCTTCAACTTCAGGTGTCCGAGGCAAAATTGCAGTCTTTTTCAGCTCCGGAAGATATAACATTTCAACTAAAAACTTTATTGACGTCCAAAATAACAATTTACAGAAGCTGATTGAGGCATGCTACAAAGATCGAATAAAGATGAAAATGAAGTAAAAACAGAGAAGCCGAAAGAAGAAGGAAATAAAGGGAAATAGTTGGAAGGAAAGATGAGACGAGTAAAAAAATGAGAGGTAGTGAGGTGTACAGAAACTAGGACTTCGCTCACAGAAATGTTTCCGTGAGTGAGATTTCTGGAAGCCAAATTTCCAAGCAACAAGTCAACTTTATTTTAGTTTGCACAGGTTAGCTTCCTTCAGCGCACAGCAAACATGAAGTTGTTTCGAAAAAACTCACTACATCATCAAACACATAAAATAGATAGAACGGCCCGAGGTGTTTCCTAGCGATCATTGTGAAGAAGTGGCCTGTCGAGAAAAAAAGTCTATGCAGAAAACAGGAGGAGGGGAAGTGGACAACCCTAAATTCGGAGGCATTGTTCCTACAAAGTGGCGAGTTTGGCACTCCGCATTATTCCTGCAAAGTGCCACAAAGAAATTTCCGGTCGTATGTAATGTGAGCTGTCACTTTTTCTGAAGTTTATCAAAAAGCGGTGTATCAAAAAAAGACCAACATTACGAACGGAGTTATTTGTTTAGCGAACTGGATGGCAAATAGAGATTTCAAGAGTTGCGCTCAAAGAAAAGAATGAGTGTTTTAAACTGTACCGGCAAGAAAGTTTACGGATGGCATTTAAACGAATGCAAGGCTGATGGATTTTGGTGCGGAACCGATTTTGTGCAGCGAACCAAGGATTACTCTAGATGGCTTGAGCAAAGAGCATGCTAGATATCTAAGGTTGCTAGCCATCTCAAAAGAGAACGACACTCCTCTTGCACAGTAACTCGCGAAATGTTGACAGTTCCGATCTCGAATATCATATTCAACGAACTGATTGTGATTGAAGTAGAGCGCACGAGCACAGTTCACTACTTCTTCACCAGAACGTACACGGAGCACATGTGACAGACGGCATAATGTCGGTTTACTACCTGCGGAAAACGACTGCACTTGCTAGGAATAATGCGAAAACGTTTCTGCATTCACGACAGTCCGTGCAAAAAGCTCTGGATACGCCCTGTGTGATCCTTCAACAACCGCATACGCTTCAGCGACATGCATTTGTTTCATAAGCGTAATGAAAACAGCGCAAAGCCTATTTCGTGGAATCCAATATCAGTTTCTACAGTATAGGATTATTGGAGTGAATACTGCAGTAAAAACAAAATGACAACTTAGGCAGCGAAAATCTTCGTGCCACTTATTAGCTAGGTAGAATCTTCGCCACAGTAGTGAGAAAAAGAATGCACAAATTCTGTTTCCTGTTTAGTTTAGTAAGCAAATATAAGGCGTAGAAATCCATGAACGGTTCAAAAATTCCTTAGCATCTCCCATTGTGTTCAGAATCGCAGCTTAGATATACAGTTGCGCGAAAGAGTGATTATCCCTCACAAACTGAGGAAAGTCTAACCCTTCGTGAAGTGGTCTCAAATCTAAAAGCACCTAAAACGTCCTCATAAACATCTACAACGAAGCAAACCTGGCTCGTTCAGTGCATAAATGAAATCATTCCAGCGATCGAAGAGCACGGCTCCTTCCGCACGATCCAATGTGCCTAATTCTCCACAAAAATCCGTCATATCTGGAAAGTATGGAGAAATGCTTTAATTGCCCGAAACTGGCGAATACGAGCTCGTTTTTGGAAATGAGTCGTTCCCCCACAGTTAAACATCTTTCGAAGCGATCGCTGGCGAAACGCGAAAGCTTCATGTAGTGATCAACGCCATTCGACTATGGAAATGCAAACTGTTTCAGACTTCTTTATGAGCAGCAGAATGAAAAAACGAATCCTAGCGTCGTGTTGAACAGAATGATGCAAGTCACTCATAACGATGCAAGTTTGATGCAAGTCCATTCCGAGGAGAGCGAAAAATTAGTCGCGGAGCTTCTTTCCACACAGACAGATAGATAGAACGTATGTCGATTCTTTGGAAGATATGCGACCGAAGAGGTTGGGGCTCAAATTTTCTTCAGATATTTATGGTAATTTTTGCAAGCCTAATTCATCCATCGATACCGGTATTGCGAGCAGAGTTCTTGTGCTTTCATCAGTGCACCTCAGTTTCCGGTTTGGTTAAGGTGTTTTTCGCCAATAAGCAAAATGTTACCTGTTGAACTTGACGGAGGAGAGGAGTCTGTGCCCAACGAGGAGCATGATTCATCCCGAATAACTCAGTGGAAACATTAGCCTTTTCTGTGTTTTGTGGTTAGAAAGTGGGCATCTGAGAAGGATTTCGATAAAACTTTCCGTCAAAATTTGCAGGAATTTATTGGAGAGGGAGTTGCCTGGTGGGGTTTTGCTTGAGGCATACAGTATTTCATGGAACTTTTCGAAGGCACCACTGTATAAAGTAAAGGCTAATAGTACACGTTACGAACTTCAAACAAATGAATTAAGCGCTTACCACACGCCATCATGAAATGATAAACGTAGCCACCTCTATGGTATATCCCAGCATGAAAAAAGTTGAGGCCGAACGCTTTACACTGCACGAGTACTTCATCTCCTGCAAGAAAATTCGTTTCATTATAGAACGATTGGTTTGTAGTGGAGTCCAGCTTCGAGAACAAGTAGCGCCGGAGACTTTAATAACTTTGAAGCAATCCTGAAGACGAGGATGCTCGCTGATAGCTGAATTTAAATGACGGTGAGAATGTGAACATTTCTCATAAGTGCAAACGCCAAAGATATGCTGAAGTTTGTGATATATGCGAATATTTTCGTTGGTAATATCGCGCTTCTGGAAGAAATATAAGTCGGCACGTTTTCACATACGTAAGACGTACTTAGGAAAAAAAGCAGACGAATAGAATGATGATGGGGTGGGGAGGGCGGACTGAGAAGCAGATAAACAAAAGATATTCTCGAGTGAATCCGTTATGAGTCTTTGACGATGTATTTATCTGAGCAGTGAATAGTTCAACTGCCTGACAATTCCGCTCAGAGCTTCGTAACCACCTATGAATACTTCTACTACTTGATGCAAGACTTGCATAATACAGCGAACGAATCACCGTGCTCAAGAAAACTGTCGGGATAATAAAGCGCTGAGCCAGGTAGGTGGGCTAGTCGCATCGATTCCTTGTCAACCGGCACCCTGATTCCCTCTGGTTGAGTCGTGAAGTCGAAAGCGATTGGTGTCTGCTTCATCGAGTCACAAAAACGTGACGCAATAGCCTTTGCGTATGATACATCTGCCTTGATGTTTGCAACCTGAGAACAATATACGAAAACGCCCTCTTGCTAAGGCAATATAATATGTTGTTAGGTAGCGCTTCACGCAAGAGTCTGCCAAAGACTAGACAAATGCTCACTCTGCTGTGGAAGTTGTTTTTAATGCGCATCGAGGGGGTGGGGGAGAGGGAGGGAAGGGAGAAGAAATGAAAATCACAAGGGCAGTGATCTCTTAATCTGAGCGAAATTTTCAAGTAACAACTTCCTGTTGATCACCTAAACATCAAATAAATGTTAGGCGAGCTTCATGTTCACAAAATGACATCAACTTTAAGCGGAAGATTCATTTGTTCTCGACTTTTCAACCAAAAATTGCTCGTTCCACGACGACGTTTTCAGAATCTTTGAAACTCTTGCATAGCTAGAAAGTCTGTTTCGAATTTATGAGTTAACTGTGCAAAGACGTTTTAATGAAAGCGATTGGTTATAAGTTGGAGCGGCTGCAGGTCAAAACTGAAAATTTGCACCTTTAGTCGATTTCAATCTGTCTTACCTTAACTGGTTTACATACTGTCTTACCTTAACTGGTTTACATATTGGTGGTGTAAGACGTTCATCATCACTGAGTAAATAAAGCGAGATTCTGCCACCAAAAGTCTTCCTCGCAACCACGCATAAGTGCTGTCCCAATGAACTCGTCTGCAAAACCAGCCACCTAATCAGGTATATTTTCTCACCTGTGGCCATCGTTTTTACGAACTAAGAGGACCGTTTGCAATGACATATGCACTATATCGTAGTTCCATGTTTGCTAATACGTAATCATCTACTAATGCGAACGATTACACGAGAGGGTATGATCGCCTTTCATGCGCATTTCTCGCACCCAACTAGAGCATTTGGCTTCGTCCTACACACTACACTATGCCTTCAGGACCTTTTGCGCTGGGCCACGCAATGGAAATACGTGCATTTGTGTTAGATCTTGCGTTGTGGCTGTGTTATAAAAAGGTTCTTACAAACCGTTATAAGTGATTCCAGAAACAATCATTCATTCTAACAATCGGTATGCTGACTCATCAAGTTGACCGTTGCTGTTTCGTTAGGCGAAGGCCTAGTTCCCAAGCGTTTTTTCTAAGCGCTTAAGCATGCTGTGCATTGCTTTCAAGACAATGCGTGAACTCATTAAACGCGAGAGTGGTATTTCCTACTGCAGACACCTCGTATTGCTTACTTAATTTATATCCTCATTTCTTCAACTAGTATTCTTTGAATTGAATCAACTGATAAAAAATCTTACAGCAACATTATAAATTCTTTCTATCCAAATATTAAAGGTCATCTATATATCATCAGCAGCATTACGTAATCCATGAGATACTGCAACCTCACTGCAACTTCCAGTGAGCTGCCCGTTTTAAAGGCATATTTGGCACAGTAACTACTAGTAAATAGTTAAAGTGGGTTAGTTGACCGTTCGTGCTCACACAAAATAGCACGCAGTGATGCGGTGTTTGGTAGTGAAAGGAGATGTGGCCAATATGCCAATGCAGTGCACTTGGCAGCAGAAAAGAAAACTGAAGCAAAAACACTCTGGGACGATCGCGTTGAAAAGCTCAAGACGGTTTAGTACATAACAGAAAAGATTACCACATGCTCTTTCCAAAGCCAGTCGTCATCAAACACATCGATTATCACCCTTGTCATTTCGGATCCGATGATTTCTTGCAAGGAAGACATCCTCTCCTCTCAGACTCCTACACGGCTCTCGTCGCCCGATAAATGAGTAAGTACAATGAAAGAAACCCACCATAACTGTCTGATTTTATACCTCCCGCGATACTGTCTGAAACCTAACTATATGATCAGTATCGCCGACAGACGATCAATACACGCTTCCTTGAATTACAGCAATGTCCACCACATTCTAATTATGATTTTGAATGGAAATCGGAAGCGACTATGCGTTTGAAATTCTCAGGCAGAAATAGAGCGTATTTAATCATTTGAGGAGGGTCCGGCCCGCAAAAATTGTGCAGATGGCTCTCAGCATCAATGAATGGATAACTGGCGTACTTCGAAAAAATAATGCGTCGAGTATAGGTAGGTTCGGTCGATCTCATTGGTTTCAGAAATGTCCAAAACATCATTCTTTTCTAAAAGAACTTCGATGACAACGGCTCTTGATGTGGCTTCATCAGCTGCTTGCTCTTTTGGTTGTAAGTAGAGGCTCATGCAAGGGTTTCTATCATTGTAATAAAAAAAAGTAGTGAAGATTAACGCTGTATGGGACAGCTAGAGTGGTTTGATTGTAAGAACGTGAGGACTGCTCATATTCAGCGCATCACTTGGCACATTCGTGCTGCTTTACATTTTGTGAACAGTTGAAATGAAAAAGCGCCCACCGGCAATGTTAGGAAATGCCTTATAACACTTCAGCCTTGCAGGTCACTCAGTTGCCGAAATGGAGTCATTAAAAATGTACGCTTGCATAAAATATGCTCCTGGAGCTCCGATCATCTGGTCAACCGGTGTCGTAAACTGCTGACAAATCATAAAGCGTGCTTAGCCAGACTCATATTTTAATCGATTTGACCATTTATTCATGTGCGTGTCGTATGTGCACGTTTTCCTCTGTTTATTAGTTCCAACTTGTGAACTACTGAAGCAAATTTTACTGAATTTAGTAGTTGTAACTGAAACATGAAGTTCTCATTGTCAGATAATCGCTGATCTACGAAGTTCTGATTGAAACAGTTTTGCAAATGTGCATGTATTTTACAACGATCGCATCGCATTTCACATCGAATGTGTAGTGCACCTGCAACGTGTGCGGTCAGAAGGCCGAACTCTTCGTTGAAGATCGACATGAACGCCCTTGTCAGTTAATGCATGTGCGCTCATTCTTAACGATGCTGCTTGAGCTAATGAATCGAGACGTGAGAAGACATACCTTCCCGCCTTGTCTGACACCGCTAGTGCTTTTTGTGCGCTCCAGCAAATGTGTTTTGCAAAAGCGCAGTGTGGAAACGTTGTGGCTGCGCGTATGCGTGAGTGCGTTCTTGTTTACCTGGCTGGCCACTAGTTGCAAGCGAGGAACCGCTGCAGCTACATTTAGGAAATTGGGTGCGTAAAATACCCACCACTGATCAACCTTTTACAGCATAATTTGCTCTGACATATTGAAAACGGAGAAGGCTTGAGCCATTGAGAGTGACGAAAAGTTGAGATGCATTTTCATCGGTGGGATTTTTCTTCAGCATCGATCGCGTTACCGAAAGACAAATATTCCGCGAGATTTCACAATGAGGGTCAGATTGATCACTATGTGAAAGCATCGTCTCGCGCCTTTCACTTTTTGTTGCTATCTTATAAACCTGAGCAGTCAGATAAGCAAAATATAAAAGCGCCTATCGTACCGTCTCTTCCAATATGTCTCTATACTTCCTTCTAAAACATACCGCTTATAAAATGCAAAGCCTAGAGACTTCAAATGCCGCTCAATGCAATATCCCACCAGTTGGAGAGTGCGCGCAAAATATGATGCACAGCCTCCTTAGATTATCGCTAAAATTTGGTTGCATTTTTCGCGGACATCTTGAGGTATGCCACGGATCAAAAAAACTATTAAAGGGCACTCAACAGCCTCGTCATATGACAAATATGCATTCATTCACACATATATAACAAGAAACCACACCTACGAAAGGTCCTGACTTCCGCAAACTGCTATAAGCAAGTGGCTCTTCGATAAATTGAGCCGCCCAGGCTACCGTTTAGAAATGGCGCCGAGAATACCGTACTTCTAGTTTGAAAATTGAAAAAAAAGTTCCAAGGAAAGGCATTTGTGGATGAAAGCACAGAGACGTCGGCAACGAGTAGTCACTTAGAAAGCGTGCAGGAAAAGTTCCTTGACCGGTTGCCGAGTCGAACGGCTAGGTGGCATTCGGTAGTTCTTTCACCTAGTACCAGCCACAACATGTTTGCAAAAAATGAGTGCAAGTTTTTGGGAGGGCGGTGGAGGTACAGATGTCACTCAACGCTCTGAAATGTCAATATCCTTCTTTAATATACGTCGGAATAAGTTAACTTATGCTGTGGCGTACACCATCGAAATTTCGTAGTATTGCTTCATTGGTTTTCGAGTAGAAAGCACCGGACAAACAGACTGACGCGCACATGTGTGCGTACATATACGAAGTGACAGCCTTGACACAGTGCGCACTGCAACTGCAGTTTTTAAGTGATGGATTAAAAGTGTCAAAATCCCTCAAAATGGGCCTTATTATGAAAGTGGATGCTACGCAGATCATCGACAAAAAAAGTCGTTTTTTGACTGCTCCTGACCAGTGGAGAACAAATTTCACTGCAAATTTCGATTTGTCTTCAGTTGCCACTAATTGACGCCTTATCCTTCAGATTGTAATAATATCAAGTACATGAAGTTATCACAAGGTAGAGATCATACACATCAACTCTCGTCTCCATAGTTTTTATGCTGTATGAGTTGAAACGGCCGGATGGCGAGGCAGAAACAAGCGTGCATTAGTATAGTCACGAAGCCTATATGATGCGATTTTGCGAAAATTTACAACCTCTATAAAACGATGAGTTCTCATCACTTTCCGTTATAGAATAAAAATTGACGGTAGCGTATCGATAGAATTCTTCTCTTAATCCGCGAAATACTGCCGTTTATGGCTTATTGATAGGCGGAAATGATGGCTCATGGAAGAGATCACTGGCCGAGCGAAACGCAGCCAAGCGTATTTTTATTTCATAAGGCAGTCGCATTACCTAGAAAAAACTCTTCACATGGATGCCATCAGTGAGTCGTCTGGACAAAAACGGAAAGAACCCCGAGAGGTGTGTTTCAATAATTCACATTTAAAAAATTGCTAGGAAGGAGCACGCATTGTTCGTCTATTTCACTCCACACGTTTGTTGCTTTCATGAGCAGTGGAAACATTCTCAAATAACGCCATATTGCTTGGTTTTACTTTTACCTTCAGTGTTGAAAGGCTGTAAAAATCAACGGCGGTGAATACCTGTGTATATTGAAGAACAAGGCTGTGCGCGCATTTGATGTTCACTATTCAGTCCAAAGCCATATCTATTTCGCCTTGTTTTCAATTTTCAATAAACTTTAATTAAACCTATTCGGCACATTTCATTAGGTATGCTCCATGCAACTAGCATAAGTGAAAAACGAAGGCATTTTACAGCATGTTGTAGCTGTGTTGTTCAAATGCCACTGCATTGTGTTCTCCATTACATGTGTTCAACACGACTACGAGTAATTGACCGCCTCTCCCAAAGTTTATGCCCGTTAACCAGTTGATCAGTCAGATCAATTTACGCCTTTTGGCGTTTGATCGACCGATGGAAAGTAGCAGCATACGAAGTCTCAGCTCAATGCTAAATCGATAAGTACATTTAGCCATCTCCACTGTAATCCTTTTTTTTTCAAGGAATAATGAACCGACTGTATAATAGGGCCAACCTGTAGTTTTCCATTTCAGTCCACTTAAGGTTTTAAAGAGTTGCCATAGAAAATTGGAGCGTGAATTGATTGATTTGCTATAAGGTGGAGCTCTTTGACGCTGACTGTGCGCTTCATAAACAAAGCTTTGGCAGCATTAATTAGTACTCGCTTCTTGATGCTTTCATCTGCATCAAGTCGAGCTCTTTTACTAGAAAGCAGAACGTGAAAAAAGGGACTGCCATCTCTCCGTGCATAGAATGTTTAGACAGATTTCGAGCACGATAATATTCGTGTATTGAGCTATTGGTCGCTGAATATCAAGGAAACCTTACGGTCTTCAAGGTAGATTCAGCAAGCAATATAACACAATTTTGAATTAAAAAAGTTGTAGCTGCAGTAGGTAGCTTTATTATAGTGGTTAAAGTGATGTCTGGAAGCTGAAGAAAGCGCATCGCTGAGAATGATTTAATTCACTCAACTCACTGCATTGAGAAATTAATTTTTACTTTGGGTGTTGATTTCCAACTCTCATTTCCTTGCGCTGCAAATCAGCACTCTATTTTGCACTATTAGTGAGCATGCTTTGTTGCTTTTCTTAAGTCTTTAATCTAGGAATTCAAAGTCGAATTTCTGTGCCACCACTGAGCCTTTTGGTCGTTCGCTGCAACCACTTTCCTTAATGCTAGCATAAGAAAGAGCTTTAAAATAGAAAACGCTAATCAGATAGTACAATATGTTCATCGGCAGGAAACAAACGTCGTCGGTCTTCCCGCTTCAAAGGTAATGCTTGGCTGTAGCGATGCCCTTCACATGATCATGTTGAGCAATTGTTAGAAGTCCTGCAAGACGCATTTTTACCTCTTTTATGTGATTTTTGCAAACGTACTTCATGTTATTTCATTGGCTTAGAAAAGAAATGTGGACATCTGAGGGGGGAAGTTATTCTGCATGTTTTTAGGACCATTCTGACTTGCATTTTGCACAGGCCGGATTATTAAAAAAAAAAGAAAAAAGAATCTTTTGTGAATGATTTGTTCGAAAGTTCGAGCTGATTAAATTACGAACGCATTATTTCACATAGCTGTCATTGTGTTGTAACTGGTGAATTTATAAGTCATCTGAGAGCAGTGTAAAATGGTATAGTAAAGTTGACATGGGTGTTCCACCACTAGTTGGTTTATGCTTTCGAACTTCAAAGGCTGATTGGTGATGCTACAACTTGCTGTGCTGCAACTTCTTCTGCAACTTCATATCCGGATGTGCATGTTTAAAACAACCTGGATTTGCCCTCCAAAGCACCCGGAGCGGTGATTTTCGATACCTTTTGTGACGAGTGTTGCAGAGCTCTCAGCACCTGCTCTGGTCTCCCAAATTGTAGTGCTGAAACATTCCAGTGGAGGGGTACGGGATTTCGCCTCCCGATAACATGGGCTATAGAGGATTTGGACCCGCAGATGTTGAATAGAAAAGACGATTTGCTTGCTACAGTGCACCTTTTTGGCATTACGCAGGAGAGTGGCATGATTCGAAATAAGCTAATAAGGCTGAATACCAGTGACACAACTGATTGGCACAAAGAACCTGGCACCGGGCACGTTACTCAGAGGCTGGTTGCTCGTTGTACCCAAATGTGAACGATGTTTATGACGACCGGTTAACAAAATCTTGACTGCTCAGGGAGTTCAACGTTTGTTGCTTTTGAACATCAGTTTATTTCAAATATTTGCAACCATTTACACTCACAAAAGCAGAAATCTCACTTACGACGTTATTTGTAGCCAAGGCTTTATTAGCGTATCCAGTTTTCTTAATTTATGGCTTTTTTCTCGCCCATTTACACGTCGTTCCTAATAATTATTACGACCTTCTGACAAGTAATCGTCATTGATGCTTGAGAGGTTTTGAGATCTTTTGGCCACTACTGAAGCCTTATTACAATGGCTGATTACTGCTCTACTAATATTACAGTGAATAACCTCGCAAGCACTGTGCAGCCTAATTGATATGAATCTTTGTTGGCATGGAAAGATTTCTCTAGACAGTGACAAAGTAGACTCTCCAGCTTAGCAATTCTGGAAGGAAGAAGAAAAAATACAATAAACAAAGTTCATTCAGTTCACTTTGCAACGCAACCAACTTTCAAATGACACAACGATGAGAGCGAATAACAAGAATTACAATGTTTAAGAAAATTTAGATGTGGCACGTAAATAGTTGGAAAAATAGACGAATGTGCTGTTAGGCGAATCTCTGCTATGAGCAATAAAAGTTCCGAAGAAAAGAGCATTTCCGATTGCCGGATAGATGCGCCACCTTTGATCTATTGGGGTCGACTAACGTGCCTACTATTTTTCCGTCAGATCTAGTCAGTTATTTCGTGCACGTAACAAAACAGACATGATGAGCGTATAACACCAGCATGCAGATTACAGGTGACACTAACTGGGGAAGCAATGGTATAGTCTAACCCTTAACAAGTATGAGATCGCGGTTATCTGTGTGAGGTATAAACCGGGTTGATTCAGATAAAGTGGAAACACCGTTTTGAAGAATTTTAAGAATACAGCGTTTGCAATTTTGAATCGCCAGGAACTGTAAAGTTTAACGATTCAGGTTGAAAGGAACTTGTTGGATTTGGCGTAATCATAGTAGTTGATTTTCAGCTTATGACCATGAGCGAAGTAAGTGTGGCGAATGATGGTGGAACAATGAAGGAAGTTATCTAATGGGAAATCCACTTTGCTAAGAAAGATTTTCTATACCATAATCAGATGGACGTAAAAGTGGGCACCTCGATGTTTCTAGGAAAAGAATGAGGGTTTCTTCTAAGCTTCGCTAATAGTAAAGAAGCTTTTGATGAAAATCTGGCAGAACACACGTAGTTTGGTTTAAATGAGGTAATATCCACATTTGAGAAGCCAAAAATTATAGGGACCTGGTACAATCTGTCAACAATTTTGAAAGTAGAGAGAGGATTCTCGAGACAAGCTTCGCATATTCAAGAAAGCCTAACACAGCATAATCAAGTGTAACTGTTGATAGGCATTTTTTACTGAAGGAAAATTCCGAGTCACGAACGGTGAGCAGTCCAAATCATTTCTTATTGTGCACAGCACCCACGTCCCGATGAAGAGGCCGCGCTGCTCTTTGCATTCCTTAAAGACCACTTTAGCAGCTCTATGGTGCAACACTTTTGAACCATCGTGAAGGAATTAAAATTTTTGGCAATTAACAGCAAAACGATTTTGCTTTCTTCGGCTTCTGCAGATGTTCTCCTTGCTCTTCATTTATCGTCTATTTCACATCGAGTAACTTTCATTTATGTAGAGTTCTCAGTATTCCAACGGATCGCCATCCATTTCTCACTCGTAATTTTCTGAACGGGAAACACTGTCGGACTTGCAAATGCTAAAAGTTTTGAATTGTTGTCACTCATGCTTTGGCAGAGAACAAAACCCTTCTAGATCAGTGGAGCTCATCAAGAAGGAATTGATACAATTTTACTGGAAATTGATGGCATTTCTTTGGACCGAAAACACTGCTTCTTATATTTATTAACTCCTGGGGGTTAAAGATTAATGAACAGGAGAAGGCGTCGGTGACTAGAATGAACATATTTTTAAGAAACATGAAATTTCCAGCTTTGGCTCATGTAGAGAGCGTCACGGGACTGGGCAACGAAGCAAATGTCGCTGAGCTACTTTGAAGCACCATAAACACGGTGCTAAATTTTCGAAAGGGAAGAGTTCGATTTTACAGCAAATCATCATTCACACCAAGAGCAATTACCTTCTCTCCTTCTTCCCCCCCCCCCCTTCCCACTCTTCCGTTACCCTCATCTGTTAACTTGCAAGCAGCCAACATCATCACGCTTTTTTCTCACAAACGATTGAGGCAAATCAAGAGCGTTAATGCATTTTTTATAAAATTTACTGGGCGAATAAGGGATTACTGGCTAAATGAATAAAACGCAATATTTGCGCTAATGGAGCAAACAGTGGCAGCACTCTCTCCAACAATAATATTATGAGTCAAGTGATTCAAACCGCGTCAAATGGGACTTCGAAATGAAATCAGTGTTTTGCTTTCACCCCTCTCCATTCAATTTTCCACACTTATTAGCAGTTCATTCATTAAAACATCCACAGTTCTTGTGTATGAAAATTCATGAGAAACTATTCATTGAACGCATCAAATGCACAGCCGGAAGTTTCACTACGCGTTCCACTGCATATCTGAGTGCATAGGTTCAGGTTTATCTTTCTACTAGCTTGTATTTATATGAATGCGCTCAACTACTCCATAATGCACTTTTCTGCTCACATGAGTTCGTGCTAGAAGTTCAAAGATTTTTAATGAAATTAGTGACACGACATGTCAATAGTGTTACAGCTCTTTCGTAGTTTCGGAGTTCAAAAAAGTGCTTGATAGAGCATCAGGGGTGTGATTTGGAAGAGCGGAAATCCGATGGATGACTCCGCCTCCTTGCTTCGGCCAATCGTTCCTTATCAAAAGTGCTTACAGGGCAACGCTTCCTCCGAGCTTAAAAATACAACCAATGGATCCGGAGTTAACATCCGGCGTTAGCGTGGTGCTTTGTCATAATCGTTCCTCGTACTGCCGTGAATATGATTTTCTGTTTGACAGGGGATGTTACGCGAAACACTTCTTTAGGAGGAGTTGTAAATCAGAATCTATGGTTTGAAAAACATCGGTGGCCTCGTGAAGCTTGAGAAAATGGCCTTTCATATTAAAAAATACAAATATGGATGCATATTTTCAGTCACCAGTGATTTATCTGATCAGTATTTGATATCGTTGATAGAGATTAGTGTTGGCGTTTGAGCGGTCACATGCGTCACCTTTCCGTGCAACGCATTCGCTTCGCACTGTAGACACTTCAAAACAATTAATTCGCAGTTTGTTCGACTCAGACAAGGCGCATTCCGAGCTTGCATTGCTGGTGTGAATCTCTCCCATAATGCCATAAAACATCGCATCACGGCAAAATTTAGACATTTCCGCTTCATTAAACCTTCCATTCGAATATTTTTGCAGCATACTGCTCTCAGAAGCAGTCCTAAATGGGAATTTTCTTCTCTTTGGCAAATATAATTGTCGCATGTGTACGGGGTTTATATTATTACGTTTCTGGAGCGTTTGCGGTTGCCACTATGCAGTTGTTATCATATTTCTTTGATTGTTTGATGGGCATTCGAGAGCAACATTAGTAAGCAGTTTGCGTTGAAGTAAGTTAGTAATGGACATTAGGGCTCTTTGAAGGCTGTTGCTGTACACCTAACTACCTTTATAAAAATGATGGAGGTTTTATTGTTCTATGGGATCTGCTTAAATTTTTGGCATTATTCGATACTGTATTTATGCTCTTGAATCAATGTCGTTATTTCCCTTATGTAAGTTCTGCTCGCCTCATGAAAAAATCAACCTTGTTAAAAACGATGGTGAGAGATAAATCTGTAAAAAACATCGCACGATGTAAGCGTTCTTGCGGAAAATACAACATTTTTGAACGCTTATAGCTGGAAAACAGGAACCTCATACATAAAAATGACTGCTAACCTCTTTCGTAGAAAGTTATCGGAACAAACTCTCACCAAATATGCATCGAATTTTTTAAAAACTTACTTGTTATATGCATTTTATTCGTTTTCGGTTTTACTACATATCCACTTGAATCTGTAGTTGCACTAAGCACGGCTTTTATTGGTGGCTCCTACAAAGCCTTTCGTCATTGTGCACTCCTGTTGATTATTAACTTCCTTAAATTTCGTGCGCTGTTTGTTGACCACATATTTGCATAAATTAAACGGAATAGGTAAATATTTAGCTGTTAGCAGTAAACTGAAAACATTGCTACAAAACTCTTATCATTATGACGTGAAGTACGCCTCATTACACGCTCAATTTCTCAATTGTATTTTCCCCTAATAACTTTCGCCTCGTATGTTTTTTGCATCATAACTTGAATCCATTTTCCAATTATGCCTGCCTTATCAATTTTTTCAGTAATTTTTGTCGTTGGCGAGCGATATGCATTATCATGGGCTTTAGTCCATTGATTTATGGACACGAGACATCCCTTGCGCCTACTCTTCCCATTCATCATTCTCAACTTTTTTTCGTTGATGAGATCCATCGTTTTGTCGGCGGAATTTTACCAAAAATATTGTCACGATCGCATATTTTTAAAGCAAGAATAAGTCTCCAGAAATCACTTCTTCAAAATTGCCGAGCTTCCCGCATGATTATCTTCTTCTATCTGTTGAACTACACGCTCGTTCAGGGCAAAGAGTCCTACACGCTATGAAATGAACTGCATCTATATTGAGTAGGTAAATCCATCTAGTTTTTACGGAGAGTTCGATGCGCCCAATAGTTAAAACAGCTTATTAATGCTTTGCGCAAAATGCGTAGGAAAATGAGAATTGGTTGAAACGGATAATATTTATGAAGAACTGCCAAACATGCATCGGCAACACACCTCAGCTGAAATCGTCGATTATCCCACTTAGCTTTCCTAGGCCACTAGAAACTTCTGAATGAATTTTCACACAGTGGCTGGAGAAATGAAAGAGAGTAGGAAATGAAAGTAGTTGAGTATTATTTTGGTGTATTTGTCTCGTCAGCAACTTAATAACTGCAAATTAGTCAGCTAATTAAGTTTACAATTGCAAATACGATCCTCTGCTTTATTGGTGCGTTTCCCACGAGTGTGCTCGTGGGAAACGCATCACATTTTGGGAGGTGATGATATCGTTTCTGTTTTTCAGATCGCAAAACGAAACAATAATGGGAAAAGAAGCAACATTTGGAACCTATTTAACGGTACCAGTTCACACACAGGTTTGCCCACCTTAAATGCTGATTTTCTTTCATTGGGAACCGCTCGTTTTATACTAGTCGACCACCAAAAGATTGTTTCATCGGCGTTTCAAACAATATGTGTGATGAGTGGCTATATTTTTTACCTTTTAACAGGTGCTGAGAAGTTTCATCACATAAGAGGTTTTTTATAAAGTCACTGGTTGTTTCATTGCATTAATAGGTTGACTGACGCAATACAATCAAAATGAGCATTAAATTTGGGCGTTATGGTGCTGCTCATGCGATTGATTGCGAACACAACACTACAAATGAATATTCAAAACAGACGTGCCTTTACCTCTCAAGACTCCGCTTCATTTGGTGGTCATTTCAGACGTAGATACGGTTCAATAATGGGGGAAGGGGGAGGAGGAGAGAATAAATGCATTATTATTGCTGTGACTTAGCTTCTTTCAAGTAATATTTGCGGTGAAGACGCTAAAAAAACATTACAAACGATGTAAATACAATTAGGAGCAATGTAGACATAAAGCGAACAATTTTATAGAGGGTGTTCGAGCTCTAGAACAAAGTCTGCTTGCGAAGGCCCGTCCCATCTCCCCCGTCCTGGAACGCTTTTTGTTCGGCTGTATAGAATTAAGTGGATGGTAAGCAGACTAACATGTCATGGAATGCTATCATTGTTCAGTCGTAACAGATGGCGTAGCATAATTTTCATTAGCGATGGCTTCGAGGACCGTTTTTTTGCATCCTACTCCTGGCCGGTTTAGGAAGCGTTCGTCGCATCAATATTTCATACAAATAAGGAGGTATTTGCTCTGTTTGCCATCGGCCACATATATATTCTACGAATTTTCGCACATCAATATAAAGGACTTTCTCACAGTTGAGAGGGCTATTTGTCCACAAGTTGCTCGATTTAATGCATATTGTGCAATACGTCGGCCCCCTTCTGAACATTCTTCCGCACTCTGGGATGCTACGCACATTTGTTGGAAAAACTGGCTCACGCTAACCACACTCTTGCTGACTTGTAAGGGAGCACAACATTTAGTAGGTTCGGGCTCATTCGGCCTTATGCTGCTTTGATCGGGATCACTAAGTAACAGCCCAAAAGCAGCACAGGACTTCCATCAAATCTGATAGCTTAAGCAAACACACCATCGTTTTTGTAGTAAAATGTGATGAAGTTTCGAAGTGCCCGAAAGCAAGTTATGAAAAGTTTTTTCCGGCTAGCGTTTTTAAGTGTGTTGATGCATAAATGCAAAAATTTTGAATATCTTTCCAGAGTATAGATAATTTAGTTGGATCACAGTGAACGCATTGATGCATAGAACATTTCGCCCTTGTTAACTTCTTAACGACAGTTACAACCTTTCGCGCCCTTTGCCGTTAGTGAGTAGAAAATATCATGCAAAAGGAGAATATCGCCCACTTGGTCTGACTCAAATATTTTCCGTTCTCACTAAACTTCAATAAGCATTTATCGGCGTGCGGTGCAATAATTTCGATAAAATTTCTATGAATTTGCGTGCAAATGACGCTTTGACAGCTAATTAACTGCAAGCTCGTAAAACAATGCCGTATCCATTTGAAAGAGCTTTCGGAACGCACTGAAAACTGTCATAGAACTTCTGCATAAATCTTATACTATCCTCATCGATTAGTGAAAGTAAACTATTCGGCGCATGCCGGATTGAATGTGCAAACTTAGAAATAAATTCCATGTTTTCGTTTTCAAAACTTTATAAGAAATGAGTTCAACTTTTAAAAGTGTTGATCAGGAGTTAAGTTCGCTTCGTGCTATCATTATTGAGTAACGAAGTAAACAAGCGCATTTCAAGTGCCATTGTGATTTGAAACAAAATGAAATCGAAAAAGCAGTTTGCTTCATCAAGGGCAATTTTCTCTGATTTCAGATGAGGCGTTCCAGCTCATTACAACTCCCACTAAATGCGAACAGAGCAGAAAATGGCGCTTTGAGAAGTTACGCTTTGAGTCGCAAGGGCAAATCCTCGTCCAGCTTGAGCATCTTTGCAAGCTCATTGAGCATGGTTATGATGGGGCAATCAGATAGTGCCGTCAATTTGTATGCTCTCATGGCCAGATACAGGTGTTCACTTATAGTTATCAAAACATTTTTTGTTTACTGTTCGTTTTGTCTGGTTCCGTTTGTTTTCCTGAATTCCATACTGCCGTTACCAAGTTCAGAGGATTTACCACTTTTCAATGGGATGTACATTTAATAGAGCAATCTACTAGACATCTCGTGGAAACTCACACGTTCAGTCGATTCGCAGGATAGATCTTGGGTTGTCACAGGTTTTAGAAGTTATCTGTATCGTGTAGAAAAAGTGAACTGTCTAGCTGATCTTGCAACCGTTGATAAGCGTGATTCCTTTTAACCACAAAATTGCGTATTTGAAGGGAATGAATCTCGTGATTTACGAAGTGTTCAACTTAAATGTTTCACAGCCGTTGCCGCGCCACCAAAACTAATGTTGAAGGTGTTGTTGTGGACTCTGTCGCCTTCGGATTGCATCGCTGGTGATCGCCTTCATGTGTATATCACTATCAATTCTTGGTACGTACTTGTTTCTTATGCATTTCTCCGCAAATTGTATCTTTCGTGCGCCATAATTGCGTCTCTGACAGCGGTACATCAAAGCAAATTCGTCTGCTCCTTCGTCATCAATGCGCATATCTCTGATCGAAATAGGAGCTACATTTCATATAGAAGAGCACTTTTCTGTCTTTAGCGTCCTAACACTCCCAAGTGTCGAATGCGAATAATTGTAAAATGACATATAATCATTATTCAATTGAGGAAGGGGTTTTATTACATAAAATTGCCATCGGTGGCGATGCGACCAGCTCAGCAATTCGAGAGCCGTCATTCTTAATGAAAGGAAGCTTGAGCGCTTGAAAGAGCGGTGACCGAATTCAGCACAAGACATCGAATTGTACTTGAAGAACATATGAATGATTCTCCTACTCAGCAATCAACACCTCCCACACCTGTATTGAGAAGGAAGGAGCAAACTACACATCTAATTTTTTCTGAATGGAGGCAAACATCTGGAAGGATTTGATTTTACCAATTAGAACTGAAAATGCGAGCAGCTGCACGTTTTTGCTCGAAAATGCAAACAACAATTGAAGGGAATTCTGCTACGCTGCATGCTGAGCACTTGTGAGAGCACGGCTGCACAAACTACTTTGCAGCGTCAAGTGTGGTCTCTGATGAAATACGAATTTTGAATTGCTGCAGTGGATTTTGTTAGTCGACTGAAAATAGCGATCGGAAATGGTAAAGATCGAGGTTTTTTAATAAAGGTTTAGATCCACGAGCGAAATTGAGACAAAATATTTGACAGCAAGGCAACGTGGTCTTGAAATCTAGCAATTTTTCACTTCAAATGCTTCTGAACTGCTGGAATTAATATATACTTTTGTTTACTCAGGGGCTACGGAAAAGTAACGTTGTGCAACACTTATACCAGACACGAAATAAATCCGTATGATTCTCGCAGATGTCGGTTCAAAGTATCATTCAAACCGCACATGTGCAACTTTTCCCCCATCCTCATCCTCCCCGTCCCCCTCCCCCACATACACATTACATGGAGAGAGGAGCTACTCGCAAATTTCGTGATTCTCAGCAAAACACATGTAGCATGTAGTGAGAGTGAAGAAAAACAATGGAAGAAGAGTTTGCTGATAGCCGTTAAAAAAACTTGCCAAGCTCCTTTCCTCAAAGCCCCACTGTGTACGTGAACGTATTCGCTTCTTCAGCAGCTCCAATTTGGAAACCATTACAACGGAGGACGCAAACTTCGCTGTGTATATTGCTGCCATAGGCTAACATCCTGTACCAAATTTCAGGTTTGATCCACCAACTTTGGAAAAGAGTTTTATTGAAAGCGCCATTTGTCTTAGTTGGATTTTCGTTTTACGGCAGTTGAGTGACAGAAAGATAGCTTTTAAACGCAAGATTTGTGCGATTAATTAGGTGGGACCAGTTAAGTTATGAAGGCAGTATTCTGCATGTTTTATTTGCTGCTCTCGACTTGTGAAACTTGTTCGAATGAGAACGATGCAAAAGCGCGTATAATGCCAACTCATCTGGCATCGTTTAAAAATGATCGCACCTCGTTGTTGTACGATGCGGCAATTTTAATTCAGCCAAATCAAGGATGTTGTTTGGTAACACAAAACTTCTAATTTTGCATTTCTTGATGGAAATTTCAAACAAAATGTTACTCACTAGCGATATCTTTCAAATTCACGACTTTCGAATTTGGGGCAGAAGTTTGGGAAAAGCAAATTTTTACTTAAGAAGCGAACCTTAGAAAATGTGGAAAGTTGGATAGGGATGCTCCTTTGGTATTGACAGCATGGACAATATATCAGGCAACTTAAGTAGAACACTAAACTTGAAATGTTCTCTAAGTTTTTAGCAAAACCGATGGAAGGTGCACATTTTTTTTTCTGCTGTTTGCGGTTTAAGATGCGGAAAAGTTTTGAGCTTGTCGTAGCAAAAAATGGTTGAAAGAGAATAAACTGCACAATTTAACACCCACTTCGTGGTATTCAAAACAAGCTCCTCTCAAACTTCTCGATCGAATGCACATTTCCTATCAGAATATTGTGCACGTCTCTTGGTGCCTTAATTGCGCAAATTTTTGAGACCCTGAGCTAATATGTGCCATCGATTTTTTTCTCAATCTGTCGTCTCGACGAATGAGAGAAAATTAACGAAGCCAACTAGTGCTTCGAATTTATGGTTCATTTTATGTCATTTTCAAAAAGTCCTACTCCTATGTAATCGTCGATTCACAGTGTTTGAAATACACTTCTGATTATAATTCCCTTGGAAATATGTACTCCATCCGTAAAGGACATTGAAAAAAGTGATCATGTATAATTGGCTGCTGTTAAGCACCTTTTAATTCTATTAGTATAACACCTTTAAGCAGCATAACTCCCCACTGAAGCACAGAAAAATTTCATGGCGATTCTGCAACGAAATAATTAGTAATTTATAGTTGAGAGTGTAGGTTGCCTAGAGAGCGTAGGTTGCCAGAAGTTGTCAGAAGCATTTTGAGAAGCCAATCACTTCTACAGGCGGCTTTTACAAAACTTCACAGCATTGCATTTCTGTCTTCTGTTTTATCAACCAACGTATCCAGCTGGTTGACAACGCAAAATATAGAAAGGAATATATAAACGAATTTTCAGCGCTGTCAGTATACTGGAGTCACAAAGAGGCTTTATCGGGAGATCAACAGCATCTGCTTAATGTGCCGATATTCATCGTCGCCCTTTATCAGATTCTCGCTAGCTTCACGCTGCTCGTTGGACTCCATTTCGAATCTCACTGGCTTTTGATCCCTTTCCATATCAGCTGTGTAAGCTCATTCGCACTATCAACCTCGACGTTTTTCGAACGCAAGTTCACAAACGCTTCATTTTGTCATGTATCTCGAAAAGCTTAAAGGAACTTGCAAGTTCCACTCATTAGCACTCGATTAAGCCAATCACAGCTGCATTGCAAGAATTACCTAGCATACAAGCGTAACATCTAAGAGATACCGAATGGTCGAAAGGGCCGCGTCACTTTCAGTAGCGAACACTAATCTCGATGATCATGGTCACGATGAAACTGATTTCCACGAAAATTGGTGAGGACGGGGGGGAGGGAGAGAGAGGGGTTGCGATAGTCATCTTCAGCTATCGACTGTGGTTATCGACATGAGATGCTTCTTGGCTACTGAGAAAAGAAAAGAAGCGGCAATGTTTAAGAAACACGAGAAAAGCAACGATGTTCAAAATCGATAGTGTTCTTTCAAAACAAGTAATAAGACTCAAGAGCATGCCCCCCGGGATTCAAAGCAATAAGCAGTGCCCTGTGACATACAGCTTCATTGAATTTAAGGCAATATTTTGTTAGAGGAAATGACATTCAAGAGTACACGAAATTCTATGCAACTATGCTACTCCGCCGTTTTTATGAATGACTCATAAGTGGATTACTGTGTGCGCTACTCTTTGAAAGCTTTGAAAAAATGTGAACTGCTGAGCAGGATTCAAATGAAAGGTTGAGGAAATGCCACATCTTTGAAAAGCACTTTCATTCAATCTTTTGCTATTCGCTTTTTGCAGACTTTGTAATCATGAAGCGTTTTATGTAAGTGCTACTTATTTCTGACCAGGTTTTTCTGCCGCCAGCAAATTACTTTTCCCTCTCCCATCCCCTCCCAGGTTCCTCTCGTCTGACCGGCCACGGAGCCTTTCCTTAAAGGAGAGAGGACGCAAAGGTGACCAGTTATCCATCGTCCCAGAGTGAACTTCGTTTCATGATGGAGCATATATGCTTATTTTCTCTTCAGCTATTTCACGCTCGAATGAAATTACCCCTTCGTCGATTAAATACCTACACCTCAAAAAGGCAGCAGTCATTGACGGATATGCCAGTTGTTTTGATCGTAATGCCTCCTTCCCCCCGGTGCTGAACTGAACGTGTCACCATGCGCCTTTCTTAAGAGCCATTCAATTCGACGCATCACTCCTGAGCACACACCCAAAAATTCGCCCTCATAGATCATGTACTGTGCTTACACGAGGAATGGCAGTTCCTCCATCGTGCATGGCACCTCTTGGCGTTATTTTCTGTTTATCGATGACAGAGTTTCTTTCCATTTTAGTTGCAAAGATTCTCATGACGCATAAAACGACTGAAGGTTTATTCAGCCTCGAGAACGAGGTCATTCCCATAGCAATGATTACCTCACATATGTTCGCATATAAACGTTTTATAAATTTCATTAGGTTGTTAACGTTTACGACATCAAATTTCTCTTATTCGCAGAGTGTCGGATTCACTGCAAACAGCAGGACTCGTGCATGCAAGAAAACGATCGCTGATTGAATATCCCACTGAAACTGGATTCGACTTCCTCACTTTTTCGCTCCCGAAACAATCACAATTGTGAATGGAGCACAAAAATTCGTTACTGCATAATGCTAAGCCCAAAATTTCATACATTTAATGTTCAACTCGATGTGTTTCGTAGCTGTTGAAGCAATTGAATTTACCCAGCCACGAGAATGATGGCACTTCCCATAGTCGCATCAAAAGCGAGTGAAATGTAACGCGTCACTTCGCCACAAATATGCTAATTTTTGGCCTCTTTCATGTTTTCGTAATCGTTATTGAAAGTGATCGATCAATTTAAATATAAATGTAAGACTATGATGGCAACTGTCAAAGGCTAAATTCCATCTGAACTCGGGTACTTCGAACTTCTTGTGAAAATGCGGATTTAACTGGACCTTGAAATTTTCTATTTGTTTGAATTTCTCTCGTTTTTCCCGATACACTACATTGTGCTTTCCAACGTTGTAACTTCATTGTACGCTCCAACAATAGTGGAAACAAACTCATACTTTCCAACCATTGAAATACGGGGCTTTTCCAGAGACAATTCCATTATAGCATTTAGACTAAGCTAGTTGGGCTAGGGTGGACAATGATTTATCCTTCTACTTCCTTCGACAAAAGCAACGGCGAGAGTTTGATCACAAGAGGCAGTAATGAAACTTTGGTCCTTTGCTTGTCACTGTTTAGCATCTTCTACAGACTCTTTGATTGCTCACTGTTTAATTATTAGAAGAATTTAGCTGTACCTGCGTTACCGTATATTGTGATTATAGTCACTAAATATCACAATTCCAACCATAGTGGTTCGCAAACCGAAAATAGCGGGCAGGAAGAGGGACACCCACAGACACACATGCACACAGACAGAAAAGGCATCGGCATAATGTGGCTTGCAAACGCAAACTGCAACAGCGCTGCTTCTGCGCTTTTCCCTTTACGGCGGCATTCTGTTTCTGCACAAGCTTAAAGGATAGGTCGTGAGGTTAGTATTTTCACCTGATGCCCTCCAAATGATCGATACAAAAGAATAAAACGTTGAATACTATGAAGTTTATTTGAAATAATCAGGCCAGGTGCTGTGGCTTTGTGGAATTTTGCTACCTAGGTTACCAGTTGATGCTCCATCCGCATATTGGACGAAAACGGACGAAAGTGAGGCAGTGGATGCAGAAATCATGAACAAAAGACTACAAAAACAACAAGGAGATGAGTGCAAACATATTACAGTTAAAGGAAGCAATAACGAGAGGACGAAAATGCGCCACAGTTAAAACACTTTTGCAGCATAGGTTCGAGTAGCTAAATATGCTACACCTATTCTGTGAATCGAGTGAAGAAGTAGAAGCAAAGCGGCAATTTCCAAGCATACTTTCAAAAAGAGCCTAAAGTGCAAATGTGCCGTGTGATGCTTATTATAGAAAATGTACCTCGTGCATCCCGAAAGTTTTTTCATTACACTATACGCTCTCAGCCTTAAAATTTTCAGATCCACACCCGCTGTGCCAAATTACGGCAAGACAGTGAACGATGATGCACGCGCACTGTTTCTGTCACGATGCCATCGCTAATTGCGCTCCATTATATATCCAAAGGAACGAGATAAAGCCACAGTTGCCTTAGCAAGATCCACGCGCCTGATAAGCATTTAGGAACCGCATGCATGCATATTCAGATTTTCTCATGTGTTCGCTCGTATTCGCTCTTGTTATAGTCTCAGTTATTTTCAGTTCCTAATTTTGAAGTATTGCAGACGTCAACATTTCCGACGTCCTCCTTTCTGATAGCTTTTGAAACCTCTTCGCCATCGAAATCTCCCCATTATTTTTGCTTGTTTGCCAGGAAAAAAATATGATAGCGTTGTCAAAAAAATAGATTTATAATTGGCCTCATGAAAGCTTCATGGAGAATTTCGCTGTGCAGCTATATGCTTTAACTGCTGCTTTGCGTGATCACTGAGTGCAACAAGTTTGTTTTTGGCGTGATTGTTTAAGTACAAATATTCTCAAATAGCTTTCTCTCAAATTTCTTTTCAAAAAAGAGAATAATTTTGCTACTAGAGAGTTGCTGCGTTTTCGAAGATTGCTATGCTTAGAGATGACAACGCACACTCAAGAAAAGAAGCTGACGATTCGATTCGATTGAGTGGAGTTGTTCTCAGCGATGGTTCAAATATGTGATTTCAGATAATTTGCATGATGAGCGCGATGGGTATCGGCATGATACTGCTTGTTTCTGAAGACGGCACCCTCGCGCAGCTCTATCCTATCTTTGCGGCACTCTCAATGGCGCTCGTTGCCGTCTATCTTTGGTTTCTTGTTATCTCGTGTATGAGTTTCGTTCTGCTCAGAGACAAGAAACGACTGCTAAGGTATGGTCATGGGGCACGGCATATTCAAAACACGTCGTAAAGGGCTCACTCAACACCGGGTTAAATAATCTCATTTGGCTAGTTCATAGCGAATTCATGAACATGCAACGCTATGCCGTACAATTTCTCCTAGAAATGCCCAATAATTGAACATTGATTACACACTTATGCTATTCTGCTCAGTGAGCACGCATTCGTTTTCAAAATTTTCAATCATGAGTGCGCTGCAATTGTGAGCAAGTGTTGCCGGACATTAAATTGCAGTGACAACGCTTCAAATTTTTCATCAATAATGGCCATGACCTTCGATATTGGCACGCATACTCCTAATAACTTGGAAAATACACTTTCCAGACTTATGTACGAGCCAAACTTTCCTCAGTTTTTATGACACCTGTTGGCATATTAGCAGAAGGTTTCCTTCCGCTGTCATTAAGTTTTTTATTATGCGTTAACCTTTTCAGCTGCGACTTCAACTTTGTGGATGGCACGGGCAACGGAACTTTGTTAGAGCGCGTTAACAGTTCGCATTTCTAAAGGGCGGAATTCACAAAATTTGCTGAAGAAATTTTCGCCCAAAAGTGGAATTTCAAGGCCAGCCAAGCACTTGAAAGTATTTCCCTTACTTTCCCATTTTGTTGTACTATCTCGTTACTGCATAACCATGGATCAGGCAAATTTTCCTCATTATAGAGCACAGGGCAAATGTCACAAAATTCTTGAAGGCTTACGTTATTCGCTGCCAAAAGACGCATGCACTCCTCTGTTAGCTCCCAAACGCAGAGAGCTCCCCTAAGAAAGCTCGAAAACTGCTGAGAAAACTTATCTGCAGAAGATACAACAATTTTGGTTTGGCATCAGAAAAGCACTTTGCGCTATTCGGGCAGATAACTTCAAAAACCATCAAGTCTTATACGACCTCCAAATCGGCTCACGGTGAGTTTCGATAGAATTTGAGTTACATGGTGGCAAGGTGATATGTCAAAGTTTGTTGGTCAAAGAAATGCTTCAAATTGCTTGTGATATACAATTCTTCGGATTAGAACTTCCTCTGTGAGAACTCAGTGTTTATCGATAGATACACCAATTCCGCGAATTTTTTCACTCAGCAAATAAAAACAGATTTTTGAATTCTTTCTCTTTTCAAGGAAGTTGTGAGGAAAGTTAACAATGATAAAACACCCGTCCGTTATTTTCTTGAGAATTCATCTTTGGTGCAAGTTAAAGGGTCCCACAAGGCGAACAAGAGGACAAGCCTTTGTCTGTGCTAATTTCCCAAACCGTACAGTACTTCGAAAAGGTCTAGGTACCTCTAAGATGCCTTCCTAATCAACGATTTCGGCATATGCATATAGGACGCAAAAAGAACGTCCAAAACGTCACCTTCCAGTGGGCAGGTAATATTCGACGTCCTGGCTGCTACCATCTACATAAGGGCTGGAACGTCGACTAGTTCTGGATTATTTCCGAGGAGTGATATTTCGACAGCATATGTGACAACACATATTGCGGATATTATTGTATGTGATGCTTAACAGTTCCTACTTGCGCAGATCTTCTTGTTTTGATTTTTAAAACCTCAAAGCCTTCCTTCACTATTTTTCGATTGAGTTGCACAAGCGAAGCTCACTTCCGACACACATCAAGCGGATGTATGCAAAGAACTCTCAAGTTGAATTCTTTCCCACTGGTGCACTGTGCTATCAAATACTAGTGCAAACTGCATATCCATTTTTTTCGCAAAGGTATAAAACACATTTTATATTCGCATTTGCTGTCGTTATGGGAAGCAATAAGTGGAGAATGCCGCAGAAGTGATGTAATCACTAATGTGATTAAAGCAGGTGCATGAATTAACGTTTGCAAAACTACAGCGCTAGTGAGCTCGAAAAAAACTCTGGGACTCTCAACGATCTCTCCGCCTTGAATGATCATGAAAATGTTTCATTCCTTCGGAAGTTGCAAACAATGAATACTGTTTAATTGCTACATGAAAATCAAATGCATTTCGTTGCAGAGAGCCGAATAAAATTACTTGTGAGTGAAGCAAACTTGCTGTTCACTTCAGCAGTTTTGAACTCAGCTCATATTGGAACTAGAAATGAATGCTTCATGCCGCTCTCTGACAAAATACGCTATTCGAACCGGAAGTGCTAAAACATCTGTACATGTGGGTTTCTGTAATATGTCACAGCTGAGCAATAATTCTATGCGACATAGGAAATAATGTGGTGTTTTAAAACGAATGCAAACATTGTGTGAATATGCAGAAGGGATTGTTGTAGAAGCATTTCAGGTGGATCAGTCATTCTCTGTAAAATACACATAATATATCCAATATAATGCGTTAAAGATAATGGACGAGAAAGGGAAGTATATTCGGCCTCTTCTGTCGATGAAAGTGTTTACTGTTTTCCTCGGCAACTGATATCCTGCAACAAATACTATTTGAGATGATTAATTATTTAAGTAAAATAAGCCTATTGTACTTTTCAATCTCTTCATTTTATTTAAACGTGAAAACGTCATAATGCATCAAATTAATACTGATGTAGGTACATCAAAAGTGCATGTGCCGGAATATTTCAGCAATAGGACACGAAAAGAGCTATTCTGAACAGAGGCTGGTTTAAGCTATGCATGTTCATTATCGAAGCCATATCAACTGGGAAGCATGTAATTAAAATGACGGTAATATCGCTGCACACAACGGCGCATTTCTGCATACCGTTCTATGTGAAGAGATCGACTTATTGTAATGCAGTTCATCTTACATGCTAGCAGCGGATATTATGTTAACACTGCCTATTGTGAATGTCAGTTTCTTCTTTCTTTTACGAGGTATTGTTATCTAAGAAAGAAAAAGGGGATGCATCAGATGCAGCAAAATGTTTTGCTTTGAATTATTTTTTTTTTTAGTGCAGCGATTAAAAAGAAATATTTAAGTGTCTGCCGATGCCGGAAATAACTGAACAATGCATTTGTTTGACAAGCTTTTTGCCCGAACACCGCATCACGCTAACTGATCACAAATCTCATGCTATGAAGAATGGTTTGCGAAGGCTAGCTCAGCTGACTCTCTGTTCAATTTCTATTCATCTTATTATATATTTCTTCAGACGATATGACGATAAATTTTTGCGAAAACACCGTCTTTAACCGAGAGATCGTCTACACAGCGGTTAATGTCGGAATATAGAAAGTGCCAAAATCAATGTGGTATATGACATTCCTCCTAAGTGCCATCTCACACGAAAGAACAGTAATTACCTCTGACCATATTAGTATCGCAGAGCTGTTACCATAGAAAGCCAACTGGCAGAACTGAGGCACTATAGCTGCTGCGTTGAACAAGTTTTTGTTGCTGCGTCAAGGGAGTGGAAATGGCAAATTTTGAAACAAATTTTGCCTCAAACCTCAATTTCCAAAAATCTTTCAATTGTGCAAGGTTTTGATCATATCATTAAGTTGTTGTGAAGATGAAGGAAATGACAATGAGCTGCTCTCATTGCAGCAATCATTCTCGCACCAATAATCGAGATTGTACGATGCTTTGAAAATGTTCACTGACCACGTCGCTAACATTTTTTGCTTTGATATTTCCTATACTAAATAAACTGTCAGCGGCATGCCGAAATGCTGAAATTTTCCACCTCTGCTCCTACGCTCTTCTTTTTCGAGAAGAGAGAGTAATACTCGAGGGAAACATTTCCATGTATCTATTCAGTTCATTCTCACGCGGTTCCCTCATTCCTCGCGTTTCCGGCTGACGCTTTTTTAGTTCATCGTCCGCATTGATGGTTGTGAAATAATGCGGTTTCGTTCTCTAAAGAAATGAAACACCCGCCCTTAAAAGTGCTGCAAAAAGTTTACATGATAGAGATGAGCGTTTGTTAGCTGCACCTGGGACTAGAATCGTCCACCTTTAGGTTGCAACCTTAGCGTTTCGCTAGAGTTACTTGCTAGGTAACATGTTCAGAAAGAGCTTGAAATGAACGAAGATAAGTGTTTGAAGATTCAGTGACAGAACACAGTTTTTTAAGAGGAGACATAAGAAATCACTGATGAACATTTCGAATAAAACATTACTAAAAGAAGCTTGATTCCTAATCGTTGAAGTTTTTCTTGATAACAGCGGCTATTATTCGCATCAATCTCTAGGCATTGCATTGGCGCGGTCGACATGTTCAAGGGCCACTAACGAAGACTCAGTTGTGACAGCTCAAGAGTGTTTTCGTATTCAGCGGTGCAGCTTTCTTTGAAGTTGTAATTCGAAAACTAAGCAAACTATAAAGAAGCAGCTGGGATTCTATAGGACCGTTTGAAGCCAAGGGGCTAATAAACTAAATTATGACGTCAACAAAGGAGATGCAACACATGCAAAATTAAGCATTGAACATCCACAGATTGCTTGCGCAAATCAGTCTTTTTTCCGGCAAACCACTTGAAAAAGTGGTGATGTCAACGTAGAAGCAAAAGCTCTAGATCTCTCCGCACTATTGGAAGAATGAAGTGGCCTTCGAGGGTTTCCAGATGATTTGCTCAAAGTATTGGCGGGGGACTGCAGAAAGTAAAACTTGAGCGCTCGATAATGGCATCCTCTCCTCCACCCCACATAGAAAACTTGTCAAATGAAAAAGCAGTGAGCATTAAGTAGCATATTTCAACAAAATTTTTCAAGTTTATGAGGCACTTTTCTTTACATTTTAATAGCATTATCAAGTCTACAGCACATTCTAATTTCTGTGTTCATGCACTGCCCTAAAGATCATGGCCGCAGTCTGTTCGCCTATATATATGAGGTTCAGTTTTTCTGTTTCATGAACGCAATACTATTTCATGTGTATCCATTTCTTTCTAGCCTAAAGCGCCGATCGCCTTTCAAAGAATATATAGACAGCTCCTTGTATCAGACAAAAAAATAGATTGAAAACACCTGAATGAGCAAATCACCTGCAAAAATCTCTCTTGTCACTGAACCTTCACCTAATGTAAACCTTTCTACACCTAGAGGTACTATGTGATAAATTTCCTTCTGTCTATGTGATAATTTAGGTATTTCCTTCCTTTAAGATGATGCTACGTTATGTTGCGGTTCTATTCCGAAGCCGTCGGGTCAGATAGTGGTAAGAAACTCGCCATATTATTGTGTCTAATTTTAAGGTCGAGATGCCACAGATAATTACATCCCACATCAACAATATTTCCGGTAATCATGCAATAGCATGTCACATCAGAAGCGAACTCTGTGCATCCCTCCATTTGGGAATTTGAAGGACTTTGAAGATCATATTGCATCACCACGACTGTATGCTTCGTATTAGGCAATGCCGATTTAGTGACAGTAACATAAACATATGGGAACGTACATCAAATCAGCCTTGAAAGTGATCCTTCCTACCGAATTTCTATCTGCGAAGTTACTTCGAAAGCATAACATGAAAGAAATTGTGGATGTTCGGCTAGACCAATTCATTTCAGCAAGGCCATTAAAAGCTATTATTGCTAAGAAATATTTGCATCATCTTGCAAGAAAACAACCTGTTTATTAACTCATAGGTCACCGCTCTTTCGCCTTACCTACACTCGTTTAAAAGCTGTTGCACATGGTTGCTTAGGCTGACTCTTCTTCTCCTTGAAAGTTCCGACTTCTTCTGCTTGCATCCTACACAGAAAGTGACCACAATGAATTCAGTCATTGCTGAGAACACAAACGTCGTGCACCCCCATCGAAACATCGACTGCCTTCACATAACTGGCCTTGAAATAAGCACTTTTTGATCCAGAGTGCTGATCAACATCAGAATAAAGCCGGTTCCTTCGATAGGACGATGCTTAGCACAAATTTAAACATTGCTCACCTCATAACTCATACAAGCGTAAGGCGCAAGTACTGCATCTCCAGCATTTCAAAATGTCCAGACAGAAATCCGTTAACGAATAAAAACACTGTACTTCAAGTTCACAAAAGTCTTTTCTGACTAGGATTCACGTTTATGCCCTTTTGCAGGATAATACTGGGCCAGTACGATCGTTATTCGTGCCTACTTACAATGACCTTGCATGGTTAGAAACAAGCCGCATTATTAGTCAAATGGCCTAAGCAATAACATCGTGGAGTCAACACAGCAACTGAGGTAAAGCGAGCTGTCGAGCTGTGTGTATCTATAGTGGGTAAAACGGTAATGCTCAGGGAAACTCGACCAGGAACCGTCTCGACATCAGGCCAGAAGTTGAACCAGCTAATAATATGCAACGTCACATTCGCTTGTATGCTACGCACCTTAGCAATTTTTGTTTGCTCAGGCATGAACTGCCAATCAAAATGCGTTGAGTGATGGTCGATAAACGGAAGCAACTTTTTATCTCACAAGCAAAATCGTTCGAATATGTGATCTGAATTGAGAAAATATTAAATTATAACACGGATAAACCGAAATTAACATAGAAGGCAGTAGATCTACCCCGATAGCACAATGCAGGTGTCATGTAATTCAGGCTTATTCGTTGCTGGATAGAGAATGTCTATGAAGAAGCCTGCTCAAAGAGCGCTTTTGTGTGCACAAAATGGTGCAACAAGAAAAATTGGAGTTGAAAAGATGCCTGAAATGAAGGCGGCCTTGTCCCTTAAAAAAACGAAAGCGATAAGGAAGTTCGAGGATTATTTGAGCCTAAACAGAGCGATTTTGTATGGCTCCACCTTCCTGAAAACAAACAACGCTTGGGGATAGTATTTTTCCGTCTTCAGGGCAATCAAATTATGCAACAGATTGCAAAGATTTGGTGCACCATGCAAACTAGTTGGAAGCCTTTAAAAGGTACATACCACCTTAAGAGATGTGGGTAGATAGCTTAGAAAGATATGATGCATTATTTCTCTGTTCACATAAAATTCAGCCATTGCATACGAACGCACACCTGAATTTTTAAATAGGTTTGTCTCAACGAAGGAAAACATCATTTGTGCCTCATGTTTCTGCAAGGTGATTATTCCCAACAGTAAAACAAGCGGAAATTCAAGGATGCTTAAAAACCCTTTGCGAAGGACAGCAAATGATATCCGAAAATGCTCATAATTTAAATTTTCAGCTGCTATTGTCCCCATAAAAAATATTCGGAGAGTGTTTCGCCCGATGTTTAATTAAAAATTCCGCCCGTCATAGGTTGTGAAGGCACTGTTGGATTTTCACAAGTGGCAGATTTCTCTGAAGGAGAACGTGCAACTATTTTACTCCAATTCTGCATACCAATTCGTCACTCGCGACCGGATAATTAGAGCAATAAACAGCACGAAGCTAACGCCTGCTGATCTTTTGAATACGTGGAATTCTGTAGACCAGGCAATATTTCCTCAAGGCGCATGTCAGACATACGTATTTCTTCATTCGTTTCGATTGGCTTAGTAGTGTTCCAGTCGATAAGGAGCTGTCTAATGTCATATGCATCTGGAACCCTCTCGCAAATGAAGCATACATTAGGAAACACTGCGCCAAAAAGTTAAATCCCGGAAAACAAACCTTTTCCCTTTACATATAACTTGTTGATAGCAAAGGCTATCATATGTCAGCAGCAAGAAAGGACGCCTAAGAAAAATCACGATAATTGCTATTCGAGTTGGGCCAATTTCCCCTATTGAGTCCATCAACGCCGAGTGGTTTCCGAATACCTCATGGAGTCCTGTATTATATACGTTCTTATGAACTGTGCTCAACGATTTGGGCTCGCAACTGCAGCGGCAGTCGGATGGGGGAATTCTCGGCGTCACTCTTGCATGGTTCCGCCCTTCGGCGTCACAGTGCTGTGACCTCAAGAGAAGCACTCTGTTAACAGTCGACTGAAAGCACTTTTGTTTTTATCAACAGATTTCGAAATGACTGCATTCATGGAACTGTTGTGCCCAGCACAACACGGCCGATATGCAAAGATTCCGCTACGCAACTTGTGATTGTTCGTATTGACATATTGCTGACAAGTTGATTGACATAATCGCTGTAGCGTAGGAGCAAATAGGAGCAGGCGGAAACTATGTCCCACAACGGTGCTAGAAATATTCCCAGGTATTAAACATACTGAAATATAATGAAATCCTGTAACGACGAATGAGTGAACCACATTGCATGCTCGTGTGATCACTTTGCTTCTTAGAGCAGATTTCTCCTTGAAACTAATCACTGCTGATGGTTAAAGTTGTCTTCAACTCTATAGAGTGCTAAATTTAAAATGTGGCGAGAGTTTAATGTTTAAAAACAAGGAAATGGTCGCGTTTTCGGGAATTTCCTATTGAACTTTAAAAACTTTTGAGGTTCTTTGTGATTTAATAGGAAATGTCAGTAGCAATTTGGTTCAATTCTCAGGACAGAAGCGAAAGAACGTGGGCTATAAATCGGGCCCTCTTTATGTAAAAGGCATCGCGAAAGGCGTTTTAGACAATTTGGCCTAACACGCATTTTGGCCTTTCCACTTGCTTGTTTCTTTTTCAATAAAAACCTGGGTCGGAATATGTGCCTAAAAATGCTTGAAAGATGCGAAGTCGACGAATTGGAACAGAGGTTACTAGAACTGTGCTCCAACGTGGAAGACCTCTATAATCGTCAGTCACCAAGATATCATATAATCGCAGCAGCGGGCTAAAGTATTTACGCCCGAGACCGCGGAAAATATCGTAAGGAAGAAATTACGCAAGAAAATGAATGTTGGCTAGGACGGTTCTCAACGGTGTTCGTGAAGGGTGAGACGACGAAATGGCAGTCAGTTTTGATGAGGTGCCTAGATGAAGTCACTGGAATGCGAAATTGTTGAGCGCCTCCTGTTCAAAGGTCAGTGCTGTCCTCCGAAAGTCAAATTCAAAGACCAATTCAAAAAACCTAATCTGAATCAAAATAGGAGAAACTCAACGAAAAATCATTTCATATTATGAGTGAAACGATGTAGAAGGAGCATCAGAACAGCTACAAGAAAATAGAGCAGTGTCAAGAAGAAGAGGAAAACATGGAAATAGGAGAACACACTGAAAACAAAGCCAATTAATCTCACCCACCACGTTCAAAGAAATCAGTTAGGCAGTACGCGAATCATTCAAAAACAACATCACGAACAAATCGCAACAAGCAGTGTCAGCTCGCTTCAACCAGAGAAAATTCGTGCATGTTCAATGCCACTTATTAAGAATTTCCAAATTTGTTGATCGTAGTCTTATTTTGAGTGCCCATATGAATTCGCAGTCGTATTTTGACCGCGCATACGACCTTGCAGTCTTATTTTGAGGTCGCGTATGACCATCCTATCTGTCATGAATTAATGACACGATTTCTTCATTACAAAGGGAAATCTAGCCACAAAAGCTTACAATTTGTCGATAGTGAGTAATGTGCATGAACGTTTCAAAAATGTGACAGAAATGAGCTTATTTCGCTGAAATCTAAAATGTGTAGGGTTGTTTATGGCATCGCTGTTTCGAGATTTCCACGCGTATGAAGCAGAATGCCGGCATTCAGCACTCGTGAATCGTCCATAAAATTGACACCATATTTAAATACTTTTTCCACTCTATTGTGCCGCAGAATCTCTTAGTAGAGAATAAACACAATATAAAGATCAAGTCATTCGTGACGTTTGTAATGCTTCCATATGCAAATGAATCTTTCGGCTCTCGAAGAAAAAAGTGGCAGAGAAACTGCATCTTTTCCAAAATGTTGGCCGGTTATTGGGAAGGGAGGTGCAAAGGAGAGGGGCGGATACGTAGGAGGGAGATCGGGAGGTGTGAGAGCAAGATGCAATATGAGCAGAATGCGGTAGCAACATTTGATTTTGTCTGCTGTCTTGTTTTTGAAGAACTGAGCACTTGATTCCCGCCGGTCACACTTAGTCCTTTCTGCTAACCCCAACCTCCTCCCCATCCTCCGCACACCTACCCTTCATGTTTTTACCATAATGTACACATCAGGCGAATATATACGCATCACCTATGAACTGAAACGTTCCTTATAGCATATTCTTCTCATATGAGTAGACGCGATCAACTTGTTGTAACTGCAAAACACTTCTTTTTCAAAAAACCGCATGCAGCATCTTCTAACGTATAATATTCTAAAACCTTTACCTGAAATTAGACGTTTCTGATTCTGCATTTTTTTTTTGCATTCGACATGCACTACACAAAATCAAGTGGAAATTCAATGGCAAATATTTCTGGAGCTTCGCATTTCTATCAGAATGTCAATTCCATAGATATTAATCCTCTTGTGCAAAGACATGCATTTTAATCTGCCCCATGAGCACTTTTCGATTTGTTTTTCTTCGAGTCGATAAATGAATGGCCTATGTGCTTGATGGATAAGAGCTGCTCAAATTAGTGTTCAAATAAAGCGCTTTGCACTTTGAAAAATGAGCCGAAGATAAAGGCTATCAGCGACTCTACAGAATTCTATGAGGGATACGTGAATTGAAAATCTTGTATGCATCTTGCAAAAAACGTTAAAATCTTGTAGAAATGCATTCATATCTAAGTTAGGCATATATCTTACGGGTTTAGATTGATATACCGGATTCGTACTGGTAGGAAATTTCGAGACCCCTGGAGCGAAAATTTTCTGGAACCAGTATTCGTATAAGCATTCGGGGCATCGAGCAATTTTTGCAGGCCGATAGACAATTTTCTTTTGAGATACGAGCGAAGAGTTCTTGAGATAACGTGAACGAAAAGGTGAAATAGCTTACGATCTTCTGTTTTATATAGACCAGGCAAAAATATGGCCATACAGAGTGGAGGGAGGTTGAGCGGGGGGGGGGGGGGGGGGAGGAGGGAGGGAGCTTTTCAAAAAAACTGAGCAAAAGACCAAGTTTGCTAACAACAACCCAAAAACAATAAGCTGAAGGTACGTTTGCGAAATGCACTGAGTGATGGACCAATACCTCTGGTAGGACACAAACGCGGATAGCGAGCGCTCCTGCACTTCAAATTATTTAAATCAATCCAAATTTATGAAGTGAATTCCTGTGAGAGAAACAAACACCACATACCCATTTAATAAACAGATAATCAAGCCTCAATACGACCATTACTGTGGAGTTTTCCTGCCGCGCAAATTCAGCATCTTTGTTTCCAGTGAGAAGCAAATGCTACACCAGCTGCAAGTCGTTAACGATTTATCCAACCTATGTATAAAAAACCTTAATTGTAACAGATGTATGCATCGCATCGCTAATTTCCGCCCTTGTGAAAAGTGTTGAGTAAATGAAAGATGATGTGGCTTCGCCTTTTCGAACCACTCGTGAATTTGAACAAGCCAGAAGTGGCTCTCACTCTCGAAAAGATTCTTTATCTTATTGAGTTCATACGCCCACGATGTCCTGCATGAAGAAATCACTAACGTCGCCAAAGCAAGTTTATATCAAAATCCACTTTCCGCAAATCGAAATGCTGGATTCTGTGTGGAATATTTCCGCACATACAGCAGCAAATTCCACATCATTTGCAATCAAATGTTAAGAGTGTGCAACCGTTGTGAAAACATGCGCACATCACTCTCGTTGAGCAGTAAGTGAGGAAAGCATTATCTTACGTGAAAGTGACAAAGTCGACGCGTGTGGCAAGTGGCTAACTTTTAGGTCGCACAGGAAACATTTAAAAGACACATAACACGCTATCTGTTGAACTGCAAACATGTGCGTGGCAGTGCAAAAAAATGCTTCGTCCACGTGACGTGCCCTACGAGTCGAAGTTGTTTCATCTACTCTTCTCCGTCTTGCTCAATCCAGGCAGCTGATGGTGTTTCACCGCTCTAAACGCATATCTCTCCACCTTCCTTCTTCCCAAGCGTCAAGTTCGCCATCAGTCTGGCCGGAGCGATGACATAACAGTCTGCCCCCCATTCTCTCCCCGACGATCTACCAGACAGGAATTCCACGTCTCGTGCAAAATGTCTGTACAGTTTCGTGAAGAAAAACTCAGAAAAATTTCATGAGAAAGATTTCTGCAGCCCTATGAAGAATTAGGCGCAGTGCAAAAGCAGTCGGAAATCTGCGCGCAACAAAAACCAAATGCAGCAATCACACCGAGAAAAAACATTGACGACACCCACGCGAACACGCCAACAAACGAACGCAAACATCTTAAAGAAACGCGGTGCACGTGAACATTAGGGTTGCGTAAAAAGAAGCGCTTTTCCCAGTTGAAGGTGAACTCGAAACAGGAGAAATAACGATTGAAACTTTATTATTCAACTTCACTTCACGTTAATTCGTTCTTTTCTATTGCGTTTTCGTCGTTTTATTTTGTTTCACTTCGAAGACTTTCGTTTTTAAAGTAGTATATTTGAGTCCCGATATGATGAAGAAATAAATAAATGTTTGTTTAATACTGCATAAGCTTGCCAAGGTCCTTCACTTGTTTGGTTTGATTTTCTTGAAGGAATGTGTTTATTAATGAAAAAATTTCAAGGAAAGTTCGAAAACTTTTCTGTATTTGTTTCGCACTTCTCGTCAGGCAATAATTAGACGACCATTTCTGTTGACAACAGCTTTTTTGTCGGCACGGCCCCCCCCCCCCGCTTCTCTCTTTTGTCCCCGTACCCTTTCCCACCTCGGCCCTTTATCGAGCTGCATTGAAAAAAGAAATCGTTTTCACACATCCGACACGCTCACACTGCTTGTTTACACGCCCTCAATGCTCAGATAAAGCTCTCAGGCCGCAACAAACCAGAAATAAGGCGCCGATAAAGAATCGGGTGAAATATCTAGTGCACGGAAATGCTAGAGGCAAACATATGTGCACATTCCGTATTGCACATACGATTCCACCTGTGGTGTTCGGCTTGGTAAAGAAAGTACATGACGCGCAGAAAATTCTCGTATATTGATGCCCTCATGATTACTTTTTGCAATTTAACGCGGGACCTCAGGTGGCTTTAAACCTGCTTTTAGAAAATTTCTCGTGGAGATGTTTTTCTCCGACACTTAACGACGTCATTATACCACTTTCCTGGTATGAAACACTCTTCCATGCAGATGGTATGAATACTGCATTGTACTGCACCTCCATACGTGCCGATATATAGCGCTATACTGTACTACACGTCCTAAAAGCATAAGTAGTATTTTACTGTTATGTCAACAAAAGCACGGTATGGTTTAACTACACCAAAATATATTTGAATGTATCGCATGCACTAATTTCCAAAACGGATTTTTTAAATAACTTGAGCACGTTATTGGAACAACATCGAGCACGTTATTTTCTGCAATTTGTTTTCAGTTTTGCTCTTTGCCGTGATTTTCTTTCGCCGTAATGATCTATCGACATATCCGGAACCAGCACTAGTGTCTGCTTAACAGGTCTAATTTATGAAGTGTGTTTTGGGAAAGGTTGGAAAGGTTGTAGATGCATTCAGCAGCCAGTAGTGAAAATACTTTAGATGTCTGAAGTAGCGTCGCGTTATGAATAAAAGCGATTGAAAATCTAGATGTATCGCGAAACCGCAGTCGTGTAGTTTAATCTTGATGTGAGAAAGTACAACTGGGCCTGAATTGCAAGAAGTTTGTCATTTAATAATGACAGCTGCATGCCTTGGGTGCGACAGCTTCTAGAAAAAAAAATTGCAATTGCACGGGGAAAAAGCATCGCTCGTAAAATAATGAAAGCCTCAATAACAAGGCAGTCACATGCATCAATAGTAGAAAACGGATCCACTTACTTATTTTAAAATGACAGCTTAGAGCTTAGCCGTTTTCTCTTGCACCTTGATCTTACCATTGAAGAGGCAGATCGCATTTGCGACAAACCAGTAATCTTCCCCTATTTACCTAACTCGTTCAAACCGATAAACTCGACATTTGCAGATGCTAATTTTCCACCTGTGCCGTAATACGGGAAGCAACCGTTCACCTTAGTCAGAGCAGTGCGCTTCTTAGAAAGCTGTTTTTAGTGATATGCGCGCTGCGCCCAAGAAATGCATCTTTCACCGATTTGTGAAGAATAAATACCCTATGTAACCGATGCCCACAGTTGCGACTTCATATTTGTCCAATATTGTTCCTTAGGAATGAAAGCAGTGGTCTCCTAAGAAACTCGAAGCCCTTTCTCTAAATTCTTCGATAAAAACGAGGTCTAATTATTCTTGGCATTGCCATAAACACAAAAAAAAAAAAAAAAAAAAAAAAAAAACGAAGAGTTTTGGCATCTCAGACGTCTCACTGTTCACACATTAAGAGTTTTTATTTCCTTTCCAATAGTCGTCGTATTTAAACCATATACTACCTCCGTAATTTATGAAACATCATACTTTTGCATGGCATCGAAGCGTTTTCAAATTAATTCGATAAGAGATTTTGGTAGTTTCTTTTTTAGACGCACTTCGTCACCATAATATGCGATCCCCTAATAACGCTACATCACTATGACACTCGACAAAAATAGATCGGATAACAAAAGTATGACACTGCAGAACCAGAAATACATCCATACAGTAAGTTTTCGATTTAAACCTATACGACAATTTTCCTTCAAAATTCGCTAAAATTTTAAGCGATCTGCTGCATTTCGAGGAAGTCATACGAAGCTTGAACGACACGGTGAATTTCCTCCGAAATCTGCGGAAAATTTGCAAAGTGCACCGAATTTAGTTAATTTTCTAAAGGTTCGAAGTTGCAATTTTTTATGCAATTCGTATCTGCCTTAATCGATATGGCCAATTTAAATTCTTCCTTTCAAATTATCGGAAATTACTTTCCACTCATAAAGAGAAACACGTCAACTTTTTCAAGCCATAGCGAGGGTGGATTCGTGCAAAACAATGCCAGCCGCTAAAACAAAACAGTAATTTAATTAATTTTCACAGCAGTTTATTCGACAGCCACATTTATATCACAGTGAGCAGGATTTCATCATGACTTCTGGTCCAACATTGCCGGATGGAATTCTCTCTCGTAATTTTTCGCGAAATTTTGAAACCTTCTCTATGATTGATTAGATACTAGCTCCGCATCGATTACTGGAAATCTTAAGGCTTGCAATCAATTCTCTACTCTCCGTTCAGCTAGTGGGGAGAATGGTGGTGGAATCAACCTTTACTGTTTTACTCTTTTAACGTACTCAACCTCTGGTTATGAGTAAAAAGCTGGAGCAAAAGACTTTAAAATTTATACCGCTTCCATCAAAATACGCAAATATGAGGCAGTAAGGGGAGGGGGGGGGGGGGGGGGGAAATATGGACGCAGGGTCCTACAAGATGCGATGGGAGAAAAAAACCCCGTTTAGCTCACCAACTTTAAGTCTAAAAGTAGAAAAATAAAGGCTGACGGAAGGGAAGGCTAGCCATATGCGATTTAGTGCGTCTTGCGGATGTAAAAGACGATCCTACTGGTTGCGCTGACTTATGCGGAGAGGAGGCTATATTGAATATTGGCATAATTACGTGTTACGTTGGTACCATCCATTAGCGTTTCTTCCTACAATATTCACTGCGACATATTGATTTCATTACTTTTTACTGCTAGGAATAATAGTATTATTAGTAATACTAGTTATTCACTAATAGTTACGTAACAGTTGTAATACAGCTCACTTACTGGCTCAAGCCTCGTAGTGAAGATGATTTTACTGCGGCTCAGAATCGGTTGCTAATCACTGTCTGAAAATAAGCGAAACCGCTGTCCATACTAGTGATTCGCATCTGCGCCATCAGCTTTCTGTGAAGGTACTTCGCCACACACACTGCTGAGCTCTCACTCCTCATTATTTCATTCTCTATTACGTCCTACCATTTCAGCTCGGAAGCCCACGGCTTCAAATCCTGCCTGCAGACAGTTTTCTCACTCGCCATCAAACAAAGATTTACTTGCTGCTTAACAACTGCCATTGTTACCGCTATCGTTTAATATTGCAACTAATAGTAGTTACTGCATACTAGACTAAGCTTATCATTACTTCTGAAAGGAAACATAATTGCCGGTAATAGTGTCCTTCTAGTGCGACTTATCCATTTCTAAAACAAGTAACACTTTCTAGTACCAGTCCTACAAACCTATCTGCTGATATTTTACTGTGCTGGTACCAGTAGAGTTATCTGCCAGTTCCACTACTGAACATTAATAATGCAGTGGTACAGTCATATCACTAATTATGTATTGCTTGTGGCACTGCTTTCTGCTACTGCTACCACCACTCACTTACCTTAGCAGAGATTCTAGTAATTACTTACTAAATCAAGGCACTAATTACTGCTGTTTCTGAGCATGAGGTATTAAACCGTTGTGAGGAATAAATAGAGCATACCGTGCTATGTCGGTAGCACAGTAAGCACAGCACAAGGTCCGGCATATACGGTATATATATCACACATCTGGTGAGAAGGGTACATTATGGGCATTTAATGCTCATTCGGCCGGAACTACAACTTGGACAGCCTTTTTCAAATATGGCGCAGGTAACAACATGAGATATCTTGCGAATGTTTTTCGACTGTAAACTTGTCTCCATATGCGAGCTTGTTTCGGCGGCATTTCTTAGTAATGAGAAGTGAATGCAAACGGAGAACGCGCTCTTGTAACACATCTGCAGCCTTTTCATCATGCAATCCCACCGTACTCTTCTTTTCAGCTAACCATTTAAATTGAGTAAACAGATTTCTCGCATTTTATTAGTTCGAAGCAAACTTCCCATTTGCTGAATGGTTTCGAATCCGACGCTATCGAAATATGTGTCTTTGCGTAGCATTTGGAAAAGCTAGCGAATAACCATGCTTCTCTCGTGAAATTAACTTGAAACGGCTCTGTCGGGACTCATCAGACTGTCGCAATAACACAAAGGCAGCGCAAAGAGGTGTTCCGCTTTACAAAACAATCGAAAGCTTTATCTGTTGTGATATAAATGACAGACGAACTGCGCGAGGAAAGACGTAATGATGTTCGAAGACGACGAAACTCACACTGAAAACAATCCCTTCAGTAGACTCTAGCTTATCGAATGCTGTTTGCTAAACATAAACAAACAATCAAAAGAAGGTGATTGAAGTTGTATGGAAACTCAGTGTGATTGAAAGAAGCGAAATAAATCTCAACATTTTATTCACAATAGTCAATAATGTTGTAACGATTGATTTAAAATAAACTCATTCGTATAACAGTTGTAAGAGAGCATCAAAATATTCTTTTGAGCAGCATAATCATTAAGAAGCTGTGTAACGCTTCATAACGAGGAATCCCCTCGTTGAGAACGCTCGCATCAATTTACTGATGGGATTGCACTATGAGGCGGCCGAATGCGCCGAATACCATACCCGCTTCTGTGGTGCTTCCTCTTCAACAGCCATACTCACTTCCTGAATTCCATACGCCGATCCAATCTCTCCGTTTGGGTACTTCTCCCTGGAAATGTGGAAGGTAATCATCTTACAAGCAACATTCAGGAAAATAAGTGCGCAAAGAAGCTGCTACTGCCGGAAAAGTAAACTGAATACGCTAGATAGCTCTTGCTCAGGTTATATCTGTTTTTGAAATACACCGTGTAGTCTTCCTGCTTGAATAGGTGCACCATAGCATTCTGTACAGATGAACAAATCTTTTTGAAAGAACCGATAGTCATCATCTATCGTAATGTTCGCTTATAAATCTTTTGAAATTTAGATGCAAGAATTGCGAAGAATATTGAAACCATGGAAAGTGGGGATAATATCATTCACTTGTTTTTTTGTGACTGTTCAATTTCCTAAAGAGAATCTGCCACAGAAAACATGAACTCAAAACGCAGCAGGTGAATAATGAAAATTTTCTGACGTGAATCACGCTCAGAAGCCTTGAGTAGAATTTGCTTTAAAACTGCCTTACTGACGAAGAGGTTGATAACTATCAACGCAGAAAAAGGCTAAAACGATCTAGCTTTCTTTCTCTGGAAATAAACGTTCCAAATCCTTCTCTAAGAAAAGATCCTCCATTTGCTTACCTCTGCTTTCCCCTTCTTTCTTATGCCTTCTTACATGCCTTCGCATTTAAATGTCTACGAACTCAAGATGGTCTTTAGCTCTTCTGCCTTATCAGCTTCTTATAATAACCAAAATACCAACTAGTGTTGTATCAAAGAAGAAGAAGTTATGCTGGTGAACTTCGGGTTATTGGGATTACATCTTATCAGCTCGACGGCCTTTGAAGCAAATGTACAACAAAATTTCACACCGCAATGTCGTAAACTATACACTAATTCAAATATTAGTGACAAGGGCGCAGAAAATTTAAGGTTTGCCGAAATGGGCGGAAGCTAGTCATATGCGATTCTAGTGAGACTCCTCTGCCATTTCTGTCTGACACAAAACAATCTAAGGTTGATTAAATCATGCAGAAATTATGTGAAACGGAGGCAGCAAATGCGACATTGCGGCCGCTATCGATAGGTTCGAAGATGAAAACATTTGCATAGCATTCATAACGATGTGCTTCCTACTGGTCTCGCAATAAATTTCACGTAATATGCGGGTCTTCGTCTGCAGAAAAGATTGATTTATAAGTTCTTTTCATAGCAATTCGATAATGAAATTGTCCATGGTTCTTGCACACATCATCACACAAACTCAACCGGCATAAGTTTACCAGACATTCGAACTCGGCAAAATTTTCAAGTCCAATCTAGTGTGTAAAATAACGCACAGAAAAGTGCTTGTATGCAGTTCGATCTCATCCTAGTCAGCTAGGATACAGCTTCCGGTTCATTTTTGGATTAGCCCCATCATCAGTGATCGTTTATGAGAAATGAAGTTTGCCAAGAGAATTTCATATGGCTGCGAAGGTAGACATTGTCAGGTAGTACACATGTTGCGAAGACCCGCGAGTGAGTCATCTAGCTGCTAAAGACATAAAAATTGAAAAGCGTCTCAACTCAGCAACTCATGAAACTGTCTAATTTGACCTCTTGCCGCAGCGACTACATCGTTTCACTAAATTAGCGTTACAGTTCGTGTGGAGGCGCAGGTGTCTTGCGCTTTCTCAGCATTATTTCATCTTCGTTGTTTTATTGTTGAATTCTTTATCTCAACTTGATTACCACTGTTGGTTCTCAATAATACTGACGTTTGGTGAACTCTTTATTGTATATTTGCATCTCGTTTGTTAATGTGTCAATAAAAAGCCACCTCAGCCATCTCAGGTCATGTCTTATGATGTTCTCGTTTTCGTCTTTTAGTTAGTCGCATTTTAGTTTTGTTTGAGAGCATATAAAGGTTTAATTATCCAAGTTTGAGGCGTCGGGAGATCGCAGAGCTGAGAGGTGTCCACCGAACCTTGTGAACAAACTTGGGATGAACCAACCAGGAGGTTGATACAGATTGGTTGAGAAAAGGGGGGGGGGGGCTTAAGTGGACGAGCCCTCTGCGAATCAGGCCAGTTTGTTCATTAAGCACAATTATATCTTATTCACTGCTGATGATCTCGAGCACTTTCGAGTCCAGTAGGGAAGAGTAGAACATAAATAAGGAAGTAGCAAGTAGCGACAGCACAAGAAAAAAAATTGCGGTAAACATCGGTAAACCGCACGTGCTAGGCAGTGGTGATTTGATCTTCTTCAGATAACCTGATGGTCGGCAGAAATGCAATCGTCCGACACCTCGTTTCTCGTGAAATACGTGTACCTGTTTCCATTACATTAAACTCTGCCGTAATTGAGCCAGTTGCCGCATTTGTATAGCAGCTGTATTGCGCCCATAGTCTCGGTCGTGTCATTCAAGTCGCACAACCTGCCTCCAACTTCCTGCCGTTTTCTTATAATTGTCTTTGTTTTATTTACTACTATCATATTGTTGGTCTTGCGACAGGCCTACACTGCATGTAAGTTTTATTCCACGTGCATCGTGACTCCTGACTCTATTATTCTTTATTCTAATAAATCAGCGACCTTGTTGTTTTCTTTTCTGTTGTCTACATACGACCCGCAACATCGTTTTGTTTACGATAACACAAGTCGATCACAACGTGTTACGACTCACGATAGTTTTTTGAAAAGGCTTAATAGATATGCCTCCATGTAGCCTATATTCAACTACAAACTCTGACAGTCCATAATAAAACAAATATGTGACGGCTTCATAAAAATTTGTGTCGTATATTTTGTTAGGAAAAAGTTCCATCTATGAATCACGATCCTGTAAATTCAAAGCACAGCACCTGCCAAAGGATAATGCAACGTGCACATAGACAATGCACGACTTACTTCAGATTGTATACTGGAGGAGAAACATAAGGCGGAGGCTGTTTATAACGATTATTCTTGTTTAGAGAGCCGGCCGCTATTTTTTCGTCTTCATACATCTTCTTCTCGCGTAAAAATCTGAAATGTGTCAAAAGGTGTTTCCAGTGAAGCATTAATCATTACGCAGCGACGACTTTATAGAGCACAGCTATAATTGCAAACTGCATTCATATAGACACTGACTTGACAGCGCAGCAGCGTTCTCTACTGGGAACTAAGTGCTTCCAGATAGACCGCCCAAATGGACCTCAAGAGAGAAGCAAACGCATCCACTTTTCATCTCTGTGATGCTGCTATAATGTATCTGTAAACTGCTTACCACAATAACATCAAGGCGATTTCATCTCTTTATTTCAGGGAGCCCGACTACACTTCGTGAACACACTATCATCACCTTCCGCAAGAAAATAGTAACTATGAAATAACTGCGCGCTTCTTGATTTCTGTGATGTTCACAGTTCTTGTGAAAATGCATATCTGACACAGCATGAAGGCACTAATTTAACATAAGAAAATATGAGCTCGTTTGCTCCCATGATCTTTGAAAACGCCGGTTAATCAAAACATACTACGGAGTTTCTGTGCTACTACGGGCGCGCAGGCGAGACATTTGCGCCGATCTGTAAGTAAAACGGAAGGTGAGTAAAACACCCGCGTTATTTATAACTCAAATAAGGCAAAAGCTAGATGCACCAGAGATGATTCCCGTAAAGTTAGAGTAAGGCAAAAGTGAAGTGTGCAGTTGTCTGAGATGGAAATATCAATTCAAGTAGCAATAAGTTATAAAGCCGCATGATGGAAGTTTGTTGCTGCCAGCATTTCCCCACTTTATTCCCTCCCTTCTCGCATCACTCTCATCACAGTAAGGTGGCGCAAGTGTCAAACATTCAGATCTGTTCTTTGCAGTAAGCTAGTGAACATAAGCATCCGGGCTACTCCCTGAACAAAAATAGTGTGCATAAATATCGCTCTTTTTTAAAATTTCGCCGCTTACGGATACTGCATCAGATGTCTTGGACGTACTTCATAACATGGTTTGCATATGAATTTGATGGATCCCGTTTGCTACATTTCGTCTAATTTATAAGGAAAATGGACATTTATGAGGTAATAACTTCATTCCCTCCTCGTACAAGCCGTGCAGTTTGACTCAGTAGTGAAGGAGGTTCATTGCTCAATCGCAGTGAAAATAATGAAATTCATCTGATGCTTGACACCTGAAAAACTGGATTTCTATTTAAAAAACGCTTGCTATGCACAGAAATCGAGAGAAAAATGGAAGAAGCGGAAATGGCTATCAAGCTGCAGATTTGCAGCTCCCCAGGTCAATGCACTGCGCAACGTGCATTTAACTTGATTCCTCGAATGCGATATCCAGATTTTCGATACCATTTCACAACGCGATGTCAACTCACCTCGATCGGTGATAGCAAAGAATAAGTCCGAAGATGATGAGAACAGAGATTAACAGAAAAGCAAATACGCATAAGAGCAGCGCAGCTTCGCTGGTCCTCGTAGCTGTGTCAGCGAGAGGACGACTTGTGTTCTTCGCCTGCTGAAATTCACAACATTTCCTTTCAAAAAGTGCAGCTCGTGTTTGTATCCAAACAATAAAAAAATAAATGTAATGTAGATCTGGTTGCAATTTTGCTCATTGTTATAGCGCAAGCCTATATCACATTTTCCTATGGTGGAGATGACAAAATGAATGGAATTAAGTGAAAAGACGCATTCCTCTGTATTTCAGCATGACAAAACATGGAGCAGTGATATATATATATATATATATATATATATATATATATATATATATATATATGAAATTAGTACTTACTTGGACAGCACTGAGCTTGGGTACTTGGGCCTTGGGATCAACAGCCTTCCTATCAACGATCGAAATGGCACGCTCTGACGGCATTATGGAATCGTCCGTGCGGTTGACGAAGATGAAGTGACCACGAACCGACTGTCGCAATATGCGACCATCAGAGCTGCCATAATCCACTCCGAGTAAAAGAACTTCGCATTCGCATAGCTCTGATAGCAAACTGCAATTAAGTGCCTTTAATGCACATGTAAACGCAATATATGCAGACAGATGGAATTTCTGAAGAAAGCTTTGAAAACTTTTTGCTTCCGAAGACGTGAAGGGGCCTAAAAACTGAGTGAATATATAGATCTTTGTTGAATTAGTCCGATAAAGGTGATTTCAAAGCGCTGTTTATTCGGCTCTTTTTTACCATTTCTGATCCTTTTTCACAATTACAGCGGAAGAAACGTAGGTTCTGAGAAGCGACAGATTTAATTTCTGCCGTCTTTTGCAATAGCAAGCATAACGTTTGCCTAAAAGCTTCACAGCCTTTCATCCACATTTTCGGCGGCTATCATTCCAGTGCCAATGATGAACAGGCGAGATGTAGACAGTCTAGGCAGAGACGGATACTCTCGTTCATTCACACTCCCCGGAACAAGCAACGTTTACCGCAATTAGTGATAAAAGACCCTTAGATTCTGCACTTTGAATGATCAGAACGGTTTTTAAAAAAGCCAGGTTGTATTCCCAGAATGCTTTTAGTCCCATTTCCTTTAAAACATCAACGTTAAGAAAATCTTTGACGAATGATGGCGTGAATGCAGAGAGACGCAATCATCACCAACCACAACTTGAGGGATACTGAATAACACTGAAGATCCTTCGTCTAATGAGTTGTTCAGTCACAAGACCAGCGTGATCTACTCCTTCCAGCAGGCAAATATCCCACTGTGCCAAAAATTTTCTGATAATATTCACGCATTTAAATTTAAAAGTGCTAAGAAATAAGCAATGTCCTTTAATAAGAGAATTAAGTACTTTACATTATCGGATTATAAGCAGAAACTCGCATTTGACATGTAATTTTATGGCCAAACGTTGTCTAATCGGCATCATCAGAATGACAAGGCAATAGGTAAGTAGGTAGGCCACAGCTTAATCAGCGGCAAGTAACAATTAGCTTACTGGACAAGTATAGGAAAAAAGCAAGCAAATGAAGGAATGCGTCTCACTTCATCAAACTTTCCACTTGCGTTGTTTGCAAATCTTTTGCATTACCATCAATTTCAAGTTCCACGACGTTCATTTCGTCATAGATCCACAGCTGAAGGATGTATTTCTCATTAATGCTTTGTAGAAGGCACTGCAACTACACACTAACTTCATACAATATACGATCTGGAATCCACCACAGCGACTAAGAGTCCAGCATCTTACTTGTACTGTGCAAATAAAGACTTTGCACAACGTTAACAGAAGTATTAAAGCCTGTTTTCCAAGAGCACAGCACAAATGCTGATTTTCCCATTGCGTCATTTTATGACACAAGGTCTCTAATAATCGTTCAGGGAGTTTGAATGCCAACAGTAGTATGGATTGACTACTGTTGACATTGAGGATGTTGTATAGGGGAAAGCGTGTGAGTTACTGCTGTTTCATTGTCTCTAAGCGTAATTGTAGAATGCTCATTTCAAAAGTGGGGCTGGTAGAAAAACACGTCGTGCCTCTCCCTCAGTGCGAGACGTTTCACTTGTATAGTCGACGACTAAAAAGTGCTCTCATCAGACGTCAGATTACAATGGCACTTGATAGACAGTTAATATACTTCAAAAACATCACTTAACATCATTTCAAACTTTACATTTTCAGCTGAATAAACGCGCCATGAATCAAAAAAAGCGACCAACGAAACAGAAATGCGCCACTGCCCTCAGTATAAAGGACGTGGTGTATTGAACACGAAAAAAGGGATAGAATTATCCGAATGCGGTGTAAGTGAAAAAAAAGGAAATGCGATTAGATGAGAAGGTAAAAGTTACCACCTTGCTGGTAGGCACCGCATTAAAATTGTGTTTACCCCAGGTTTTCGCATCTTTCACGTCAGCCAAACAGATTCATTACCTTATAGCAGAAGAAAAAAGTAGGAAGTGAGGCAATACCTTCAGTTTACTTGTTGCGATATGGACGTCAGTATTCGAAATATCCGAGCTAGCGATGCGTGACTCAAAAACGCCGCCGGCAAACTCTTTGGGTGCCTGACCAAGACTTACTTCACCTGTTCTCTCGTTTATTGTCACAAATCCGTTCGCTTGACGTGTCCGATCCAAATAGCGATAAACTGTGTCATCGATACGATATACAACAACGTCTCCACCTGTTAAAATTTGACTTCAGGACACATACGAGATAGAGGTATTCAGGTGAAAAGAGTTGAAAACATGAAAGCAAATGCGGACAACATAATTCAACTCTGAAGGCAAGTCGTGACTAGCAATATGTCTCGACTTTAGAATGCTTGTATGCCGCAAGTAGGTAGCGCGTTGAAAGTAAGAGTACAATTAAAACGTGAACTAGCTGAAGTGCAAAGCAGGAATGCTGACCTGCGCGTTCACAATACATTCCCTCAGAGATCGGGGTTTGCTCGCCTCCTACATGCCACCTTTGAGGACCTAAAAACTCACCTGTTCCAAAGCGGTAGGTTAGCGCCTCTCGAGGAGCTCCACCCCAGGAAATTCATGAGAATGTAGACAACCAAACGTTAAGTATGAGTACGAAGGAAACTGTCAACATTTTTTTTTTTTTTTGAAACATACTTGGGGAAACCCCGTTTGTCAAATCGGGATCGCTCGCCCTGACGCTGAGAAGTTTCGTTCCAGCTAGCGAAGTGCGAGGCACTGCTTTTATGTACAGCTCCTTGTCGAAAATTGGACCATTGTCGTTACTGAAAAGGCATCTTTGTTGCAATTCTATCAACAGATTAATGCTCTAAATATGCTATTGTGTGCATTGATGTAGGTTCACGTGAGCAACGAGGGATGTGGGGGGAGAAGCGGTAGTCTGAAGAGAACCACTATCCACCCTGATGCTCCTGATCGTTAGGGAACATCTCGGAATTTAAACAGTTCCCCTATTTTAGCAAAGATTCTCTTGTTTTAATTAGTCTGATGAAAGACGTCCTATTCTTACAACCCCAGCAAAAAATTAACGGTTACTTCGCCTTTTCCATCCCCCATATATATCAATGCCTTCAGAAAGCGTTACTTTTTGCGAGTGAGTTTTGCGCCATGTTCGTGATATAGATGGGAAAATGCACTGGCTGTACACCTGAACGTTGCACAGGTAGGTTTTGTTTCTGCTGAAAACGAACAGTGAAAAACAGCTGAAATGACCTTAACTTTTCACCAGAGAACCGATTTGCTGAGAACACTTTTCATCCTACCCATCTTTTCCCTTCCTGCCCTACACGAATCCAAAATCAAGGATTTGTTATTCCAAGAAGCTGGACAATGATTTTTAGCGAAAAACTTAGCATTGATATACCAAATTCTACTGATCAAATGTTTGACTAAGAAAAGCTACTTACATGTAACATTGCAGCTGCTTGAGACAATGGTATAATCTATATAATCCACGCACTTCTCACATTCAGAAAGGCATATGTTAACTGTTTTCAAGAGGGAGAGAATGGGGAGGAAAACAAATTCCTCGGATAATCGACAACTAACAAAGCCGCGCCATAAAAGAAATAGAGTATATACATGTTTTTTGCTACCACCTCGAAAGCATTGCGTCACGATACTTTCCATGCATTGCAGTGAATAAATACATTAACGAGGCCCGTATGATGTAAAGAATGTGTCCGAAATGCTGAACCAGCAAATAAATCAAGATTTGCACCGAATGACAGAGGAATCTAAAGGACTTTTTTGAAAAACCACTGACACGTCAAGGACAGTAATGTATACTGTAGCCGTTGCAGTATCTTCGGTGACGTCGTCGCCTGTTGGCGCCTCCTTGGAGTTGGTTACTGTCACCTTCAATCTAAATTTTAAAAAAAGGTTAGTGATGGTGCACACAAAATCTGCGGCTGAAACAGTGGAAAATTTTCGCGCTCCAAAATCAACGAGATTGCAGAGCTGTTTTGTTATCAAGAAAGGCTAAAATTGGCGCAGGACGAACAAAAAAAAAAAATAAAATTTGCGGTAGCGCCCCAAGGAGGAAACACCATGATGCTTGAGTGTATGACACCAATAGTAATTTCTATTAACCACAGCCAGCAGCTAATAATGCAATGAACCAGATCAGTTGATTGCCTGAGTATTTGAGAATCACCTACTTGGGTCGCCTAATGAGACCAGTCGTCCGACATTCAAATTTTTCGTCACCCTACTACTGACTGTGTAAAATGTAAGCAAATGCAAGTTCCATGGCCACTTAAGTGTTCACAAATTTTCCAGCAAAGGATGAAGTGAAGTGAAGAAGAAAGAACCCAAGATGTGCTTGATGTGAGGTCGAGTAATACCTAACAAATTCATGCGTCTAGCTTGGTTGTTCGCGTGTTGAAAATATGGGATGCTGGCAGACGTACATGTATACATAAAAAGTTCACATTAACATAAGCAAAGAAATGATAGCCCCACTATGCGTTCTATAAAGTGGGCAAAAAGCTTATAAAAAACGAGAAATGCTGAGGAAGAGAGAGAGGGAGAGAGGGAATTGTGTGAGATCGTGAATATATGAAAATCTGCTTGTTTTGCAGAAAAGAAGAAAATATTGAAATAGGTTTAATGAAAACAATGAATTCGTTGGGGTAATGGACTAAAACCAAACAAGCGTCCCTTGCTTGATCTACGGGCAACCTGTGGTTCCCGTTACTATGTAAAAATATTTGTGTTGGTATTTTCAACTCTTAACTCACTCATAAGAGTCGTTGCGTTCTCGATCCAGCTGATCCTTCAAAGACAGTACACCATCCATTAGACCAATGTCGAATTTCCCATCTCCATTATTCAGATGATAGTATATCGTGTCACTAACGTCTCTGTCATTAGCACGTACCTTGCCGATTATTGTCCCTGAAACGATACATAAATGCAAAGCGATCGTTACAACATAGATGCAAAACGCAACTCATAAGTGCAAACGCCATTCACTAAATCTATTCGGTATGCATTTCGAATTCATCCAACTGCAGTATTCGAGTATCCTCAAAAACGTGAACTTTGCTAAGCGGCCCATGTGAGGCATCCAAAACAAAATGGATACCCATGAATAGAATCCCTTGTGAACTGGAAGAAAGTGACGCAGGATCAACAAAGATTAGTATTAAAAACGGAAGATTTGCTTATTTCCAAAAATTTCACGCCTGATTCTCACTGAATATCCTTTCAATCGTCTATTTTTTTCCAATCCTCCTCGTACATAACTTTGATAGTTTGAAATTTGCGATGTGTGAACAAAGCTCTTACGATATGAACGGTCTGCGATATGCATACCATCAGTATTTTCTGCGCTTAGGGTGGATTAAATGTTATGGATACCTGCGTAAAAGACAAAAAGATATATTAAGGATAGAGATCGCAAGCAGAAAATGTATAATTGCGCAAACTTTGGTTTTTATTGGCTGGTTGGGCTTGCTCTGAAGCTGGGATTGTGCCCTAATAGTCAGTAAGTGTGCATTGGAACAGCCCCGCTCCAAGCACTGGAGGCGACGGGACGGGGAAGGAGGAAGGGGGAGGGAAAGTGGAGGCTTAGTTCATCAAGAAAACTGAAGATGCATTCTCCGCTATAATTCCCAAATCCACCTCGTGCAAGAAGCGCGGCAGAAATCTGTCCACATTCTCATGCGCCGCTTCCAGAAGCTGTAAAGTCTACTTTTGTTTAAAAGTAGATTTTACAGTTTCTGGAAACCTCACAGGCTTGAGTATGAATCTGATGGCCCATATAACCGAAACGCCCCCGCTACGGCCCTAAAGAAAGTGGGAGAATCGCTCTCTCTCTCTGGGAATCGCTGAAAGCACTTTGAAAGATATAAACTAATATGGCATTTACTGCGGAATAAGCGCGCTTACCTGGGCAATCGGATACCAAAAACAGATTACAAAAACGGCAGAAGAAAGTGAGAGACAACGTATGCAGCTCTCTTATGAAATGTGATCGGCAACTGCGCCAAAACGACGAGCTCGCTCCGACTCCGATTACAGAGAACTCGAAAATTTAGTGTCCTCTGATTCTGAGTTCGCAGAGAGAGGGGTCGGCTCTTTTTGATTACCAGTCGGAAAGAAAACAAGGACCGATTTTGCAATTCCAGTTCCTAGGTCAAGAAAGAAAGACTACATGGCCATTCACGACATATGTAAGAGCGGACAACTGAATTAATTTGGAAAAAAACGCATCGTCATCACAAAAACTCTCGCTAGTAGGCCCATTACGCCTGATGAGCCCTCTCCCATTTAAAGATTCTAAAAATCTGTGGTGAATTGTCTTTTCATGGATGAAGAGCAAAAGTGATCCGGATTACCTGCATGGGAACTAGTTAATTTCACCTCAGATTTTTAATTTTTCTTCGGATAGGGAGAAAAAGTGAGACATAAGTTGGAGAGGCAGATGTTGCAGCCAGAAGTCAGAACTTAAGAGAGAGAATAGTCGTTTAAAAAAATATGTTTGCAGCAGAAACGCATCATGCATTAGAATTCGCCATCCTAATAAATGACATTGCTCCGAAACAATGAAACAGAGAAGTTCAGGAAACACAATGAAATCTGCCTAAAGCATTACTGAAAAAGTTGCGACTAAAATCACGAAATGAAGAATGAAAGCCTTCCTCGGTGATTCATTCACAAGTACTTAGCTGAGTCAGTTAATTGCAGTTATTTTCTGCAATCATCCTTCTCGATGCAACATAACACCTGCGATGTTCATGACCTCATTTCAACGGCTGTGGTAGGTAGAAAATTGGCACAACGCATTCAGTCCTCATCGCAACACATTTTTTTTTTTGCGCTTAGTGACGAAATAACTAGGAAGAAATTTCAATTCTTAATACCGACTTTCACTCCGACATCCGTTTTCGATGGCAATGATACGCAGAGGTTAAAAACTGATCTGCAGAACTGTTGGCCATCTCAAACTTTTAAATGCTATCACCGCTGTTTACCACTCCCAGTGTCATCAGCTACCAACAGCAAGTTGCTAGGCGTGTGAATATGCGTTTAGTTCTCGAGTACCCTATTAAATGAACGATGATGCCGTACTCATTCTTCACGAATTAAGGCAAAAACGTATTATGGATACATCGTATTTGGTTATATACGTATTGTACACTGCTTTCGTCGGAAATAAGAGAAGCTGATTTTTTTTTATTTAAGAATATGCTGAAAAAGCGAAAAACTGCTAGCAAAATTTTGATAAGAAGAGTTGACGCTCGAGCTGGCCAGAATCATATACTCCTATCAGTTTTAAGTAATGGATTGTAGGTGTCCTTTTCTATAAGCAAAATTCGCATTGAGGTACAGTGTCGGGAAAAGAATTAATAACACTTTTCACACCATTTCGCATTCTCAAATAATTTTTGATTTGATGCTGAATTCAACCTGTTTCCCACTTTGGGAAAATATTCCACCTTAAGGGAATTGCTTTTCACAAAAAAAAAAACGCTCAGCATCCGAAAAAACCTTCAGATATTGTTCTTATAGACACAACTAAATGCATAACGAAATGGAACGAATAACAGAATGAAGAGAAGTCATTGGCGCAGACTCGAACGGATACGCTCACCAGTGTATTGGATCACACAATTCGCATGATACTCTGTGTTTTCTGCTGCCATGACGTACTCAACAGAAGTCACTTGGCAAATTGCGAAGGACGAAAAAGGTTGAAAACTTTTTGGAGTACTGCAGCCCGCACCTCAAACGTTTCAACTCAACCACATCATTTGCAGTGATCACTTGATTAGGAAAGGCAAGTGCTTCGAGCCGCAGTTTTTCGAGGTTTACCCCTTCAAAACATTTACTTCAGGAAATTCATTATTACCATCTGCTTATTTAACTATGTTGAGCGAAATGAGCAGATACTTTTTCTTGAACACCTGGGCACTCTTCAAATCCTCCAAGTCTTAATACTCGACAGCATCAGTTCGGAAAGGATTTCGTGGGGAAGAACAATCGTTTAATCTCTCCTTTTACGTTTCTAACCCTAAGGTGTGCGTTCGCACGTGGCATATTCAGTTCAGGAATCACAAAACCTACAGGTGTGGAATCTGGAGGACAATCAATATTAATGGTCACACCCTATTACAAGGTTCCCAACCTTTCCATAATCAATAGTTGGAATTCTCATGGGCGTTTGTAAAGAAAATTTGCTCTACAACTGATCGAGTGCTACATAATAGCAGATTTGCAGGTTCGACATCGGGATGGCCTGTTAGTTTCGTAGGAAGGAATTATTGAGCGTTTCGTCATAGTTTTTGTATTGCTGCACTCTTCATCGACTTGGTGGGCTGAAATGCCACTCTCGTTTTCCCATCCTTCCACTAGCTGCTATCGTACATTTGTCAACTTTTTTTCTCGTATTTCCAGCAAATTTTTGAGCTATGACTCCAGATTTAGATTGCAACAAAGAACTCTTTCTGCAATTCACTCCCCTAAGACAGTAATATTTTCGCCGCAGCAAACATTGTCCAGCAGGTGCATTATGTTTTAAAAGAATTTCGTTCACCTTATAAAACAAAGAACGCTTACATAAATAATATTGTCGCAAAATTTTCTGGTTATTTAAGCAGATGACTTTCATCCTTCTTCACTTTGTCTTTATATTTGCACACTGTCGCTACCTGAACTTGTTACGAGTTAAGCTATGTGTTCAGAACATGACACAGATTTTACCTGCTCTTTAATTTGCTCCAGCAAGAGTCATTAAGGTAAGTTCTTCGTTAAAGAAAGAATTAGCCTCTTGCAGAATCGGTCAAAATATGATCTCGTCATGCTTTTACATCCACGACCGAGCCACTCTTCCTCTTCGAACATGCTTTCATCACACTTTCCCATGCGCGATCAACTCGTGGCTGGGGCCACAAGATGACTGCGAGCGTATCTTGGTCGCGTTTTCTGCCCGCAGTTTGGTTGTTAAGCCCACGTTCTTCAATTTTGTTGCGTTTTGCAGTTATAGGACATTTGCATTCGCATCTAGCTGTTTTAGCTGCGATAATCCTTTTGCCGTGGTTAACTAAAGAAAACGTGTAGCGCAGTACGAGGTACAGCACCTTATTATAAGCACACAAGAAGCAAGAACATGGTATTAGCAAAAAATATGATAGGAATGTTACATAAACTCACACCTAATATATTCTTGAACAAGGGAATGTGCACTATGTTGTACGTATAGTTTTGTTACAAGCCAGAATTGTAACGTCATGTTGGAACTGCTTATGCTCATGGTGCTACAAAAAACGTCACTGATCACAGTGACTGCCGATGTATGCGTGATACGGGAAGGAGGGAAAACTGAACGGCCAACAAGCAAGACCATGCAGGACGCAGAGACGACAACACATCAGCAATTCCATGTGTAATAATGCCAGCTTCAGTCGGCGATGGTTTGGCCAAGAATGATTTGTGCAGAATTTTTTTCCGTATCTGATGATTCTTGGCTAGTTCCATCGACTGCTACCTGACTTATTGAAAATGGTTGAGAGGTAGTAATTGCTGAAATTACCGGTAAAGTCTCTCTTTAACTCAGTGAATAAGGAAAGGTAAATTCAAATGTCCGACCTCGTTGTTCGTCTTCTACGACATTGAAGCGGCTGATCCGGTCGAGCAGCTCAATATGATTGTCGTTAACGTCGACAACGCGAATTTCGACGTCAAGCTGTGCGAAGAGCTCACCGCTCTGAGCAGCAACCACCAACTGGAAGCAACATGCGTTAGTGCTCTTCTCACCTTCACCACATTGAATTGTTTGCAAGATTTGTTCGTAAAAATCATCGTCGTTCTCTTTTAGTGGGCGAAGTGTCGTTTTTCAAGCTCGACGTATGTTTTGTAACCCCCAATAAAGAACTGCTGACGTTAGTTCCGAAAACAGCGCAACGTGGCACCGGTAGCACCCATCTAGTTCTGTGACACAGCATTCACAAATCACACTGGCGATGGCGCTTCGCGATAAAAGTTATCTGATAAAAGTTTCAAGCTTTACTAAGTGAACCTGAAAACACTGAATGCAAACAAATCCGGCCCATGATTCTTTTAAGCGCTCCGCATGCATTTCTTTCAACGGACTACTGCTTTCTCCTTCTCAATATCCCAAATACGACATTGCTTGTCTCTTATATTAGTTCTGTGTTTAAATTTCAAAGTCATAGCTTAAGTAAGAACACTCACGGAATGTCGGTTTTTCTGCTCGTAATCGAATGCCTTTCGCGAGAACAGCTCACCACTATCGGTTTTCATAGTGAACAATTCCGTCTCATTCACATAAGCACTGCCATCCCATATAGCATAGGTAAGTTCACATTCGTCACTTGGCACTTCACCAATGAACTGAGCCAGTAATTTTGGCGGTTCTTCATTCTGCAACTTGGGTAACTTCCGTAACTACTTTTGCAAATTGCAGGCGTACATCATTTAATTCCACTGACAACTTCTCCGCTAAAAAGCAGCAACAGAATCAAGATGCTTCAATTAAACGGTTCCATTGTACATGACTTGAACTTCTCCTATAAGTGCCGATTGAGGAGCGATAATGATGTGAATATTTCATTGCAGTAGGTTCCTTAATAATCGCTATGTTCACGGCTAAGATATTCCCGCCGACCACCCGACGTAGCAGAAAAAGATTCCAATTTCTCACCACAGATCACCATAAAAATGAAACACCAAGAAAAACCTTTATATCATATCGGTTGATTTACTTCTGGGTTGTTTCTAGAGCACGTCATTTGTTTCTGGTGAATTCCGCAGTGCAAAAGATAGGGCGACATACCTCTCTTACTTCGAATACAGTTGGCGTGGATTCAGCGAACATAGGCTGGCATTTTGATGTGGGCAGAATAGTGAGGAAGATAGTCGCTGAGGCACCGCTGTGCTTACCATCTCTCGCAATGACGGCGAACTGATAGTTGCCTTCAAGGCCCAGTAGAGGCTCCACATTACGGATCGTTCCATGGCTGTCAACAGCGAGTAGTGAGGACAAGCCGGCTGAGTCGGTATTCATCATGAGCGAATAGTCGAGCTCAGAATCGTCTGCATCCATCGCCTGTTATGGTAACCTTGCGTACTCACAAAATCACCACTTCAAATTCTAATCATCAATTCGCCTACAGAAATTGCACACTTCTCGAAATTAGTCTTGCACCAGCCTAGTGGGATTGAGCAGAACACACAGTTACTGCAGCATACGTAATTTGCGTTCGATAGCAGCAAGTATGAGATTCTAAACTTCAAGCCTTCAGCCGCTATTGAAAGAGCAAACCAGCAGGGCTAGGAGGTATGTACTGTTCAACTCTGGTACGCTGTAAGGGAACAACGATAGGGGAAACAAATAAACAACTGAACTCAACAAAACATTTCAACTGGAGAAAGAATGCGCTGATTAATGTGTTGGCGAAAAACAAGCCTGAACGAAAATGTTCATTTCCTATTATATAAGAATTTGCTATAAATGAACGATCATCACCTGCATAAACAAACAACAACTGTAACTGCTTCTGCAAGTTTTTGACGCAACAAATCTGTTGCAAATGCATTTGGACTGGTCACGGTAAATGCATTTGGAGGACATTTTTTCACCTTATCGCTCTTTATCCAGCTTAATTTATCCGGATGGAAGTCTCGCCGAGCACCCGACTGCAAAGCAACTCTGCACACGAAGTGTCATAGGGGGTAACCAAACTGTTATTACTCATTAAGACAACTCGACTGCCGGTGAAAACTCTCAGGAATGACAAAAAAATCCGTTGGCTAACCTGTGCCTTAACAATGAAGGTATTTATGGGACTATTTTCCATCACCGTTGCAGCATATGATTTATTCGGAAATTGTGGCTCAACGTCATTCTCATCCAATACGTTGACAGTTATCTAAAATGAAAGTGCACGTCTTAACGGAAGCTCCATGAAACAGTTGGGTTTTTCAATTTGCAGTTTGTAATGAGACGGTTGGAAATAGGAGATGCATGATCTACAATATCCGAATGAACGTCTATCTTCATCCAATAACCTCACATTTTGCACTTCAGGAAAACGTGGCCAATCTGAATATGACGGTGTAGCCGAGAATATGCTACTATTCGACATTATTGTGAGGATTAACCATTATTCCATACCAAACGCTGTAACCGTTGAAAAATGAAGTTCTCATTTGAACACAAGTTTGTTCCTTTTGTTCGAGACAGGATGTTTTCTGCAGCCGTGCTATGCTATGAGAGTAGAAGCATTTTGAATAACTTATTGCTAAGACCGATTTGACTTCTGAAGTGAGCTGTAAATACATTTAACGGTGGGGAACTCCTTTTTTTGTTGCCTCTCGACACAAAGCACTAAATAAACTTTAAATAAATTAAAGGAAGACAGATTTGCTCAGCATACCGGAATAATCGAGATTTGGTCATTGGAATGAAAAGCGTAAACGAATGCTGATAATCGGGCACGAGTTTCGCGATCCACGTCGAGCGCTGTGTAAATAGCACTCTGGAAATGAGTTTGGAAAAAATATCAAAACAATTACTGTCTCGATGCATTTTCCTCAGAAGAAAATGCATCAATTTAAAATACACCGAGTTGCTTTAATGCCGAGAAATACGCACTGCTGAAGGAAGTGATGCTTCATCCTCACCACAAAGGACGCGAGGTTAGCGGTTCCTTTGACGGCAGCATTTGAATTGCTCTGCTACGCTTAAAATGAGAGCTAATTAGCAGAAGCGAGGTATTTTATGAGAATACGTGTATTGGGCTATTTTAGCAGTGCTATTTGAGGAAAAGAGAGCGCTAAAAATCGCTTTTGTTAAGAATTACTGAAAAAATGGAGCCCGCGATTACTGATGCACTATTTTTTGCATCATTTATTGCAAAGACGGCAACAGCAGACAATGTGCAGGGCGATCACATTGTGACTAGGAAGTACTTCGCAAAAGCACTGCAGCCTCAGTTGGGAGTGTCTTTAAAACTTGCATGACGCGGTCCGTTAATGGATGACTTGCACAAAACCTCGATTTGACATATCTGCAATCGAAGCCGGCAAAATGAAAATTGCTAGAAACGGGATTTGTCCTGCATTTCTGTAATGTTAAACCATGCTGAAGAAAAAGCTGCGCGCTGCGCCTTCTTTTAAAAACCGCACGAAGCATTAAGTAGTAGGCAAAGAAACTCCCACGCAACACCTCAAAATAACGCAGTTGTGACTCTCTCCTATAATAACGCAGTACCCCACATACGGAGTTATACGGATTAAAGGAGAACTTCGAGTGGTTTATTCACATCTGGTGAGCAAAAGGTTGTGATGAAGTTTTCCGAGAAAAAGTGTGACTACGAGAAAATGTGAAAAATGTTGGAATCAAAATTTCTTAGAACCTGCCATAACGCAGCTGGTCCGGCAGTCAGATCTTTCCTCCTGGGCAAAGCTGAACAGATGGCATTAACGAAGAGAACGCTGATCAAGCAGCTTTTTTATTTGCACCCTCAATGTTCAAAAAGTATATTAACTTCCAAAGCGTGAGAAACATTTTCGATAGATGAGAAGCAATTTATAGTTTAAAAAAAGCTTTTTAGTGGCTGACGTTGCTCCAGAAACAGCTACTTGGAATTGACTTTAGCACCACATGATAATAACGCGATGAATGACACCTCATGCTAGCAAAACTGTCGCCCATCACAACTTTTCTTTCACGGCGAAATTTTGTTTTCACTCAGCTTAGATCGAATTGCAGATCTTTATATGCTAAAGACGCACAACGTTTTGAAGTTCTGAAGCTCCCATTCAGTTTTGTTACCTTCTCAGTATATAACTGATCAGTGAACGCGAAAAACGCTCTTAAAAACCTTTAAAGAAAAAGGTCAACAACGAAAAAAACATTTCAGCACCTGATTGTCGATTCTGAAAAAAGCACTATCAGTTCCGAATATTCGATACGTAATGTTTGACTGATCTGCTGGTCCAATCGCCTTGGTTATCACTGTGCCTTAATAAGAAGCACACTTAGAAAGCCAAAGGTATTAGCGCTAACCAATGTTCATGAACTTATTGATTCTTGACGTTTACAGCACATCAGACTAAGACAGGCCAATTCATTCTGCACAACGCTGAACAACCGTTCATATGGTAGAGGGAGGTTTCAACCACTAGTTAATTTATTTGCCTTAATGCACTAAGCCGTTTTCACGTCCACTCTTAAAACTGTTCGTTTTTCAATTAATCTTATATTTATAAAGTTTTCAACTAAACCACCCTGTCTTAATAAAGAAGTAACAGTGAAGACAGTGATTTAGCAAAGACTTATAAGCCAAATTCTATTTTTAATCAGGAACAAAGCGTTTATGTGCATCAAACTAAGAAAATATACCGCGCCCAGATAATAAAGATCCTTGCTCTCAACGTAATTTAGATTGTAACCAATGGAGGAGAAGATAAACCTTTTGATATAACAATTGTGAGCGAAATTTTGCAAAAGCGAACGAGCTTGCATGCCTACTAACGACATTCAAGCGCTTAAGCTATACATATGCTAACTCACCAACAGATGAGTTCTCGGTGACGTTGAAAACAAAACTATCGGCGGCAAGCCTGAGCATATTTCTGCTCGGTGAGGGCGTCGCACGGACCAGAAGTGAAATGCCCGCACTTGTCTGTGAATCGACCTGATTTGCAATCACGGTCACATTTGAGTCACCTGTTGAACGAAGACTCGTCACCGTGCTTATGACTCCTGAAAGGAAAACGAAGTAGGGTCGGCTGCTTAGCGTCGTTCACGTTTTGTCTCCCTGACATGATTCGCTGCTGTGGTGAAGCCATCATATCATGTGGCACGCCTCAAAGACATTGCCTTGAACGAAATACATATTGTGGCAACGCATCACAGATGCAAATTGACGAGCCTGTACTCAAAACTCTGACAATTCTCCAGCAAAATTGCCGACATTATTTTCGAAATACTTCGGAAAGGAGAATAGGCAGGAGAAGAAAACGTACTATTTCAAATTACAACACTTTTATATAAAATGTTTGGCCGGTGCGAAACCAGTGCCAGCAAACCTAGTAACAGGCGAAAGAATCTTCGATGAAATTTGTTCGCAATTGCTTGCTATCGAAAATGCCACACCAATTGCATTTTCTGATACCTGTTGTGGGGTTGACCGTGAACATGCGATGTCCTTCAGAAAGTGAATAAGTAACGCGTCGGGTGGTTGAAAAATGAGACAGGATTGGCTTGACGTTGACAGTGTAGACGTAGGACCCGATAGGGATGTCCTCAGGCACAATCACTACCTTGGGCACTCGCTCGAACTTCAGTAGTTTGCTATCGGATACCCGTTCCTCAGGCAACATCAGTCGGATTACAATACTTGCTGAAAAAATCACATTCTTTTGCTCAAAAACTGGGAGTTGAAGCCTTTTGGAAAACTGAAGTTTGCTTTTAGCAAAAATTAATGCTGGACTATAAATGAACTAAAAATTACCTGCTAGCTCACCAACTCCACCGCTTCGTAGTAGTGGTGCCGTATTTGCAGATAATTGCCCTGACAGAAAGCAAATTTTGTCCTTAAACTCACATGTTGTGGAATAAATACAAGTCTTACCTGGCACAGAATCAGAAAATTATCTAAGAATCATCTTGAATAAGAAATCATATGATAAATAACGTGAATCAGAAGAATTAGAATGTAGTGGCCTCAAGAATCAAGTCATATATATATATATATATATATATATATATATATATATATATATATATATATATATATATATATATATATATATATATATATATATATATATATATATATATATATATATATATATATATATATATATATATATATATATATATATGGAGAGAGAGAGAGAGAAGATCGTAAACTATTTTACCCTTTCGTTTACGCTATCTCAACAACGCTTTGCTCGATTCGGGTCTAGAATCAGAAGAATTGAATGTCAATGTAAATCATCTAAGATATGACAAAGCCAGAAGCGAGTGAAGAGTAACCTCTGTCCTCTGGCTCAGCGTGATGACTGTTATCTGCCACAGTTAATTGTGCGTGCACAGCCATCAGTGTTGTATTTTTGAAGCTCCTTGCCAGGTAAAGCGCTCCATCTTTAGTACCCTCATTATTGAACCGGAAATATTCGAAATACTCGGATGGATCAGCCACTTCATTGCCGTTTTCGTCGAATACCGACACTGACTGCATTGCAAAGACAATCTTAGCGTTCGGGTCATCGTCATTTGCTTTGAACCGGTGTAGTAGCGCCCCAGCGTTCACATCTGAAAATTGGCCTTGTTTGGGGGAAGGGCTTAGGAAGTGCGATCCATATTTAATATGAAGTCATTCATCACTACTGTAGCCAAATTTCCGATCGCCACACTTCCTTCACCCGCTCCTCCAGATTAGATATCGATGAAGAAATGGCATAACGTCTCAGTTCACGACACACGCTTTTGCATTTCGGGCACTCAATTTCGCAAGCTGCTAGTAAAGACAAAATATGCAGACTGTTGCCCATATATTTTAATTGATCTGATCGAGGGCAATGCTCCGCAAAAATCTCGTCGATTGGTGCAAAATAAAGTCGGAGCAAGGTTTAATGAAAGCTTTTTAGCTCCCTTTAACATCTCTATGCCCTTTCGAATTTGATAGATTATAATAAAGTATGGCGTAGGAGTTCATACGATCGTTTAAATTGTATTGAGAAATTTTTCTGCTCCTATTTTGAGTCGTTGCAAGTTTAGATTTGTGGAAGGAAACAGGCACACAAGCATAAGAACGTAGTGCTGCCCAGTGAGCTTTTACGAAGGAGATTTGCGGAACCACACAAAACGCATTTCGTATAAAGCGCGCACTTTCATTTCATTTGAAAGTACTAGTAAAAGGCTCTTATATTTCTTTCTGTCGCAAGGTCATTACATAAATGAACTTAGTTCACAACCTGCTAAACGTCAGCAACTAATTTTGATCCTTTTGTTCAAATCGTGAATGCATTTAATGCGACGAATTGTTAGTGATGCGTGTTAATTTACATATTGTTAATAGGAAGGTTGTTGATTACACATCATTTCTTAAGAACTCAGCTAAAGAATAGGAAAGAAACAACAGAGGTAGCGTCACTGACTGTCGACCTTTAAGGTTTTCACAGTTCTCAAAAATCGTCTTCACTTGAGAATCGAAACCCACTCCAACCAAAACAAATGCGATTAGTGGTTCATTGCTGCAGATGTCATCCACAATTTGACAACAGTTCTTGACCAACTTTCAAAGCATCATTCTATGCATTTTCTATGTATGCATCATCAAAGCGAAAATTCAGTGCTTGCAATTCACACTACCTTTATTTACAATTACGGTGACAGGGCTTGTGTCGACGAACTTTGCGGGTGAGCTGCCTAATCCAGCGATGAGTATCTGCACTGATGCAACGTCGATCTGAGGAGGCGAAGAACTATCGAGAGCAATGACCTTTAAGAAAACGTGCTTAGCGCAGGTTGTCAGCATCAGTGGCACAAAAACTTCAAAGGCAATGCTGAATTGTGATCTATCCGGAATTAAATACACACTTCGGCTAAACAGCATCATGTTTTTGTTGCTTTATGCCTTTGTAGTAACAATTACGCGACAGAGGATGATTTATACGTGGCAAGGCTTTCTTGCTGAATACAAAATCTCTGCATTTATAAAGAGCTGGACCGAGCGTATGATGATTGCCTTCTTCGCAGGATGATTTTTTAAGAGGACGAATCTGCGAGTAACGAAAGTAAGTGACTATTAATTCTCCTGTCAGTTCATCGTATCACTTTTACCTCTTACAAATTGCCTACTAAGTTGTCATCTGCTCGCAACCCTTATGATGTTAGGGGATATTTTGTTCAAATATTCAGCGAAAACTTTCAAATTCTACACAAGTGTTTATTCAGAACAATCCGAACACGTTCTGAAAGTCTGTTGACAAAAAGACTACAAGAATGGTTCCTTGAAGATTTCAGATAATGAGGAACTCATGACGACGCTACCTTCAAAGTGTAATTGCGAGCATTTTTTTCCATTGGCCCTCTGTAGAAGATGCGGCCATCTGTGGCATTCAGTTGGAACAATGATGCACTGCCTTCGGAAATCCTGTAAGTGACATCTTTGTCTGCTCCTCCAGCCGAAATCCTTCCGACGAAGCTCGAGCCAGGACTTGCGGCGAAAGCGTACACTTCCTTGAATTGAAAGCGCTAAGGAAATGGTTATGAATAAGCCGCCTCCTTGGTCCGAGATTATCTCCAACACTAATGTTTGTGCACAATTTAATTTCAATAACTGGTGGTACTATGGCTCGGACTGATAATATGAGACTAGATCAGCAAGGACTAACATAGTAGCCGTCTTATCACTCAAACTGCATGGATGGGGGATGAGTAAACATAAAAAGTAGTCATGATGGAAAGCAATAAGAAGACACGTAGGATCTGATCCTTAGCGGAAATTTAATTCTGTACCAGTAAAACAGCACTATCATTAAACGTGGGCTGGGCATTTTAAAGCTTTAATGCGAAGACCTGACCTGCGTGAATTTGGGTGCACTCGATTCGAGATCTGTCCTCGGCTCTAGCGATACCATAACGACTGCTGTGTCTACTTCATTTGCACCATTTGATACAGCCACCGTAACATTGAAACGCTCGCCCAAATTTTCGACTGTTAGATGTTGCGCATCCTGAACAGCGAAATAAACTGGCAGTTGTAATGCACAAGCGAAGGTGAGCGGCATATGCGAATCAAACTTCAATGCTATTCCAAAAAACTGCATGAAAGGCTTCATTTGTCGCTACCATTCAGCTTCATCCTATCGCTATGAGTTGTCAGTTATCATCACTGCATGTAGACTTATAACCGCTCAAATACAAAATCAGTTTGTCAGAATTGCACCTTGGCTTTCTCTGATGAGAATTCAAAAGAATCGGCGGAATGCACGAGCCCAATTTTCGCCTTCGACATAAAACCTTAGGAAAGAAAATAGCGACATATGACAATATTTCAATGCACTAAGACCAGATGTAACAAACATCGAAATTGCAAACTTCATCTATACAGCTGTTGGTTGATGAAGGTGGCTCGGAGCAAATATATTTTTTGCGAAGTTGCAAAAAAACTCACTTCGAAGCAATTGCATTCAGTCCTTTAAGCGAACAATTAGCCAAACGCGCTAAGTTACTTTCTGCCATCTGTTAAAGTTTCATTCACTGCAATGTGCGCACAACACTTATTCACTCGTCAGCATTTCATTATGCCCTGGAGATGGAAGCTCATCCAGAATTTACCATTTCTAATAAACCCAGCGAAGGGATTTATTTCAATCTAAACTAGCTGACCAGATGATTTGGCATGTGCTAGAATCCCTTCCTGTCATAAAGACTTTGTTTTTTGCATGTGCAGAACATGCAGAAGCAGACACAGCATCGTCACAAACAGCTTACCTAGAAGTAGGATCGGTGTGGTACAAGAACGCCTAGAAATCCAGCCAGATCGAACCTACAACGTTCCCTAGTGTTGGCACAAGTTGAAGAATGTCAGAATAACTAGTAGATTACATACGATAACGCTGAGTATTCCGCTTTCCGCATCAATATCGAATATAGAATCATGACTGCCCAAAGAGAACGTTAGCTTATCAGAATCGGGATTGGTGGTTTCCATGATAAGTAAATTTTCCATCGTTGATTGTTCGTGCAGGTTGAGTGGAATAACAGCGCGCGTGAATTTCGGTGCAATACCGCTTCCATCGACGAGTGAAATTGAGATAGGAACGTCGTAACTTCTCGATGGTTCATTTTTAGGCTGAGCTCGAACCATCAGAACGAAACGCCGCAGAATTTTCGAACACTCCGAAGGGCATTCCGAGCTGAGTAACTCGATCGTGTTGTAGCGTTTCGGATTCAGTGAGAAACTACAACACTCCGATGGAAAAAACGTAAAGAATTATTCCATTCACATTGTTGTAACTATGATGCCATTTTAGTGGCCGCCTCATTTAACATAAAAATACATATTTCCGAAAAGTTTTCTACGTACTGATAGCTACTATGACGATGCTCTCTAGAACTCGAAATTTGTCCTTCGAATGCCAACCGACCACTATTGAATCTGGCGACTTTAAAAGATCTCTGTGGGGAATGATTGATGCATTGCATTGCTATTTTCACAGCGATCACCACGAATTACACAACTAAGAATCACCGTTTGCTTTTTGAGAAAAAAGATCGTTTTCTTGTGCCAAATAGTCTCCTTATGCTGCAGTATTACTAATTTCATGTGACCGTCTCATAGCATTTCTTTCCTCACACCGCTGCTGGGAGGACTACTACGTCTCTTCGTAAAAATCATGATGAACATTACTACGCTGAAATATAGGGCTAAATCCCGATGAAATCCTTTAGGCAAATGCTGGATGGGATCAAAGCAGCGAAAAATTCAGTGAAGGAAGAGCAATCTACTACTAGGCCGCACCATATCGCTCTTGTTGAAACGGCCTCCATTTCGAGACCGATCTAAATCTCTCTTCAGAACTGTCTAGCGCATTCCGAAGGTCTTACTGTGGAAATATTTTCGACTGCCCTTTCTAAAGGTTGACGTATTTATCGACACCTTCTGGATAGATTAACGTACGCCTGGAATGCTGTTTAGGTGTGCATTTAGAAGATACCAGTAGAAGCTGGAACAAATTGCGCGCTGCGTTGGCCAAAACATTTAACGCTTCCGTTTTCGCCAGTCGCCTGCAGAGGATCGATCTCCATGAACATGGCCATTTTATTTATCTACTTGGCAATCTATTTATCTGGCCAAGTATAGTACATTGCTCTTTAACAGTTTTTTATTCCATGAATAAAGATTTGTGGATTCTCGCAATCTCTTACCGGCTTAGAGATACACACGAAAGGCACGTTCAATTTAAAAAAAAAAGCTATTGCGCTGGAACCAAAGACTAGCGAGAACGTACTATTTTGACGTGCTGCCATACAACGTGAAATGCATTCCATCGACTGTGGCACCATTTATGAGCTGCAATCGGCAAACAGTGACAAACTTCTCACTTTAATAAGCACTGTTTCTTGAGGTTAGAAGGTGTAGCAATTCTGAGGCTGTCAAGGCTGGAGGCGTACTGTCTTTTTCATGGAACTTACTAAAATTGACTACAACAAACCGTGCTGGAAAACTCTCCAGAAAAAGTTTACTGGAATTTTTCCATTTCGATGATTCCGCACCTATGCATCAATATGACCAAGAAGAAAGAGGGCCTTTAAGGCTTTCATAGAAAAGCAACCAAATGTTTAACCAATATAGCAACCAATATAATCTTGACCTTCTCAACGTCCTGTTGCTTCAAAACATCGAGAAACTGGAACTCAGACGAACATAAATGTGACCTTGGTGCCGTCAAACATTCGAATAATGCAAAATCTTCAAGAAAGATTTTAGATTTCGAATAGGCAAGACGAGTTGGAAGATGACGCCTTGTGGACTCAAGGAACGTAGCATATCGCCTTTGAGCAAAATGACTGGCAGTTGAAAAGCATTTACCTTGAGAGTTCCAACAATCGCATTTTTGAACTTGGTCGGCATTTCGAACGAGTACTCTTCAGAATCGAAGATTTGTAATGGTGCGTCTTCGAGCACCTGTATGTTCAACTCGAGCAGTCCCCTTCTGCTCGTTGACTCCGATTCTGCTTCGATCTAAATCACCTTATTTGTTCAACACAAAAACTAGCATGAACATATAGCCTCGGTGACCCTATCATTCAACAAATATCTTCGAACATTTTGGCCACACTAATGGATTCTTCAATGATTCAGGAGGTTGACGCCATTTAGCGATTCTCTTCTTCATCTTCGGTGGATTTTGCATCATTGCTGAAATTTCCTTTTGGAGGATGATAAGTGCAACTGAGCCATTCTTCTAAAATTCCCTTTTCATAAAATTCCTAAAAGTTGAATGGGAAAATTTCTTTTCAAAATCTTGAGCAATACTTATGACCCGAATTTCAACCCATTACATTGTTTCGTTAGAAAAAACTCACAAGATATAGCAAACTCTTCATCACGATCCTTTTTTCGTTTCGTGCATCACAAAAGTTGATTGGCTTTGATCTTTTCGAACAAATTTCGACATACAGCTGTGCATCATTTAAGAAAATCGTGCTCTGAGCAAGCACTCGATGATTTCCGATATCGCTATCTGCTAAACTGGCAACAGCACGAGTCATTAAATTATTCCCATCAACGTTAACATCGAAAACATGAGAGTGCAAGTTCGATGAAGAATCAGATTTTCGCCACTCAAGTGTGTCGCCTACGTGAGCATTTCATTTGCACTAAAACTCTGTGGCGGTTGAATATTTCCATACAACACCCGCTGCAGAAGAGTATTAATAACATTTGCAAACCGCCAAATTTAGAAAAATTCTCGAAAAGGTGCGCACTCGTGTTCTTTTCTTATATAGGTCGATGAAATGTTGCGAAATGAATTCTCCACATTGCCACGTATTTTTGTTGCCTTGTCGCGTCAACGGTTTCACTTACGGAAAATAAGAGGTAGCACTTTCATGGTCCTAGAACTGAACTGTTCACCAGAACTGATTACCTCAAAGTCTGCATCTTAACCTTTATATTTCAACACCTTTAGAGAGCTTTACGCAGTCTCCATTACACCAGTCCACAAAAGTCCATTAAAATTATGAACAAAGACAAAGAGGACTGTCCGGTCCACCTACATGCAACATGATATGATCAACGTTTTTGAGAACATCTGTATTGTCGACGAAAACGTCGAACTGCTCGCCAGCATGAAGCTGACGTGTTGAAAGCGAGAATGCATTCGAATATTCGCTTTGGAGGATCGTTAAACGAAACCTCTCGCCGCTTTCCTGCAATCGTCTTGATGAGAAAATTATGAGTGATTGAGTTCACTGAGCTCAGTTCCGCTCAAGTGCATTGAATCTTATAAATAGGCTAGTCAGAGAAGGAAGCAGCTATCTCTATAAGATTATAGAACTTAGACAGGTAGAAAATAGAGCGACAGCAAGGAGAAGAAGGAAGGAGTTGCTGACTAGGCAGAATGGATGATGACCATTCATCTGTTTTATTCATTATTTCCTGCTTACCTATTTTTGTTTAACCGAAGGCATGGTGTCCAAAACAAGCGAGGCTCTAGGACCTCATGCAGGCTAGCAAAACACACGTTTTACCAATGCCAGCAGTCAGCTCATTTAGGCATAGAAACGTTTCGAAACAATTATACAATATCTAACAACGCGCTTGCATAAAAAACGGACCACAGTATTTGCTTGACTGCTTCAACTCAAGACCAAATGAAACGAGAGTTGCAAAATTCGGTGCATCGAATGCAGTATATAGCAATATGGCTTTTTTTCTAAATTGTGCGTTGACTTATCAGCTTTCGAAGAAAACATATGCATTTGAAGGTGCCAAAAAAGCTGCAAAAATGTGACACCTATTCAGTTCTTTAACACATTCTTTGGCAATTTGTGGAAGTGGTTAGTCAGATGACCGAATTACCAAAACTCGTCTGATACACTTTTTTACGTATTTTTCAAGCGAATAGGTGTAAATGGAATCTGACAGATGTCAAATGCTTCCAAGTTTTTTGTGCCTTTAACTTTTCACAACTCCTGCAAAGTTTACGGATTTCCCCGAGAAGGGTACACTAGGTCAATAACCCTAATTTCAAAAGATCTCGGATTTGAAACTCGCTGACAGACACGCGTATAATATTCGCAGGCATGCCGTCCCCAAAGTAAGCTACCATAAAGCATACTTGCTCAGGTGCATGAAAATGCTTCTTGGCCATCTTCAAACGTCTCAAGCCAGCATACGCTTCATGCGAGGAGCGTGAGGAGGATTCCGCCTGTGCTGTGCGGGAATGTGCACGCTGTCGGTAGCATCTGCTTACCGAAAAGGCTTTGTACTCGAAAAAAGGCTTTGTACTCGAGTTTTCAACGATAATTTCGCTCAGTACAAATTACACTTCAAGGAAGAATCATTATATTCGGCTTCTGCTGCGCACCGCTGTAATGAACTGGTGCTTGGCGCTCACATTTCCACAACATATGCTAAATTTAATCTCGAACGTGTCGCAAAAGAATAATTTCCATTTGCTTTTCCTCAAGATTCTTCATCGGTTTTTATGCTGTTCATGTCATTCGAAAAGTCTTCGAAAGATTGTGGTGCTCGGAAACATAAGTTTCCTCATATGATCAGAACCTCGCGCTTGCAGGTTGTAGAAGTCTTACGTGGTTCCTCATGTGCTGAATCAACCAGCGCTTGCCTCACATTCATCCAAAATTGCAAGACAAGACTTTTAAGGAAAAATTACGTGGAAATGGAAGAGCAAGGTTTTTCCAGGAGTGCCTATTTGCACTATAAGAAAATGCACCGAAAGCAGTCGTGAATCTCGCGCGAGAACAAATTATCAACTTTCTGCTCGTGGCTGTCGCTCGTTAATAATTAATGGTTGAACACAGCGAGCGCAAATTACGGGCGAATTTTATTTAAGGCAAAGCGGTGCGCTTCCGAAATAACGGCGATGAAATACAGCGATAAAAGTCATCATGAAGGAGGACGACTGAGCGTAACAATAATTCATATACTGTGCACAGGAGGAAAGCATCAACGTGTGTCACACGTTATTTTAATAAAATGTGGGCCAAGCTGCCGTTTCAGCGTCATCGAATTTACACCTTTCGCGTGTATTGCGTCTCCTATAAGCATTTACTTCCACATTTAATAGACGTCCTATTTCTTTCTCTTTACTATTTTAACAGTTGTTCTTTGATGAAGTTACACCTAATGCTTTTTACTCTTTTCATTACTGACCCACAATCATCGCAACCTCAATGTCCGGTGGCCTAAACTTTTTGAATTAATAACCTATCCCATAAAATGCTTTAGCTTGGGAAGAGTGTCTCAGCAACAAATCCTCTCGGATGCAGTGCAAACCAATGGGGATCATATTGCAATGAGTGCTCTTACTGTAAACATGTACGTTAATTTCTTGTACTCAATATGCTGATGAGCAGCAAATCAAAAACGCACAGCAGATAGTACTGGCGACTGAAATGGCAGCGCACGATGGTTCCCAAAATGGCTTGATATTGTAACTGTTGTTTGGCTCGTATCGAATACATCCACAACTGAAAGATGATGATTATTGTGTTTTTGAATTGATTACCTCACATCTTAATCTTAGTAACAACTTCAACGACAATTGAGCACCAGCAATACTTCCCCCCTTAAATGTTCTCTGTGATGAGTCGTTCTGCCCCGTAGTACAGTGATGTCTTAGTTTGAAACACCACAAGCATTAAAATTTTTTATGGACGTGTAGTAATTGTTTACACATGCGTCAAATGATTCGAGACTGGTGGTTTGTTGGTGCCGGAAATTCTCTCAAATTGGCACAATAATAATCAACGACCGTTATGTGTTATTGACCCGATCTCGATCGGTTCTATTCTCTCATCATCGTACATATCAACGTCTATTCCCGCAATTTTGTGAGCTCAACGTTCCATACTAACAGCAGTAGTGCACAGTTTTGGAAACTCTCCAATGACCTTTGCTCACAATCCCTTATGAGCTTAGTCCTATAAGTTATAAAGGGAACTGATTAATTAATTAACGCTGAAAGCCGTTTGCCTTCGAGTGTGATTCACAGCGTTTTTTGGGCGAATTTGCAGCTTTGTTCATTGAATAAGTTGTTTGTTTTTTTGACACCTTGTGCCAGTATGGTAAACATTGCTGGTATGAAAAAACACGATATAGATAAGCAGCGAAACTTTATACGGTATATGAAGATCTGATTGCAAGCTACTTATGAGCACTTCTTAGAAGCTCTTAGAACTCCATGAACAGTTCCTGTTGAAGGTTGTGTCCATAAACAGGCTGCATATACTGATAACAGGATGGAAATTCTAAGAACCCGATACTGCTGAAAGATGAGGTGTAATTTTCAGCAGTTTTGAAACACCTATGCCTAAATCATTGCAGAACAGGTAATGGAAGTACATCAGAATGCTCGCAGATTCTCTATGTCAGCCAAGAAAACTTCCATAATGTGAGTAAGCAGTTATTTAACAGAAACGCTCGCCAATAATTTTGCTTTTCCTATTTCAGAAGGAAATGGAGGATGAAAATAGTAACACTTCTTTTTATTTTAGGGAAATCATGCTTCGAAATGTTTTGCATTATTGAGAGAAAGATCACTGCTCTTTCGTTCAACTGCAACAAAGGCTACAGAAGAATAACAAACGACATACACGCCAGTCAATATACAAATATTTGTTTCACTACCCTCAACGTAACTTCTGCAAATTCTCTACAACAAAAAACGTCGCATTACTTCCTTATCGGTTGTCAGTTGCGAGCTGAATTGTCGTATAACAAAGTTTCATGCAACTTCACAACGATTTGTAGATGATTGTTCGAAACGATGAAGAATAATAAAAATTATGAAAGTGTCAACGTGCTGTGCCAAAAAGCGCCGTTGGTACATCTATCTGTGCAACCTAATGAATTTATTATTATTACATTTGTGAATAATATTCATCGATGGCAGACGACATTTTCTTCTAGGCAGCGTGAGATAACTGCATGTAAAGGGCCAACGGGCTAGACACTTATTTCTTAAATCGTTACTCAATGAAATTTCATTAAACGCATCAGATGTTAACAGTCACTACTGTTAGCATCAAAATCATCACATCTTATTCCAAAAAAGCGGCCCGTTCAACGCGCAACAAGAAACGTTATTGATATGAAGACGAAAGAATAAGAAATAAATATTACGTATAATACCTTGGTTGTGTACGACGGTTAAGTGGAGAAAAGTGAAAAGGAATGGAGCGCAGCGCATTTCCACTTCTCTCAATGTTCATTTTTGAGTGACTCTCATTCATGAATTAGGTCATGCGCCTTTTTTCGCCGCAAATACAACAAAACATCGCTTCGGCAGGCTCGCAGCACCTCGTCCAGTGTCAATTCATATCGGTAGCTGAACGCTTGAATGCCATGCTCTAATATTCGACTCATAGTCGCGAACTTATTCCATAAGCGACATCTCATATTGCTTCCAATTTCAAGAAAACATTCCACGCCATTTTTGAAACGACCACTGATTTGACCTGTGCAGCCACACCACGAGACCGGAGGTATCGGAAGACCATGAATCTCGCTATTGTAGTGTGTAGCCTAGGCTTCAAGCTTCTTATAAAGGCCATTGTGTTCAGTCGGCAAATTTAAAACTGGAACCAAAAAAAAGTAAATAACTGAAATAACTATGTTCTAATCCATGAAAGGACAAGAAATTGACCGTAGAAAAATTGATTGCTTGCTGGCTACATATGAGACGTAGGCATCTTTGCTTTTAATATTTTCACGGGGCAAAGAAATGAAGAGAGAAGGTCCAAAAGCACAAGTGACTACATCGGGAAACTATATACAGGGTCACTAAGATCTCTGCCTCCTCTGAACGCTCGAAGCGCAAGTGTCGTCGATGAAACGATTTGAGATGATCTGAAGTGCATATTATGAATTTTTATCAGCTGAAACAGTTTCAATCAAATTATTTATTCAACTATATAACTTCAGCGAACGATTTTCACATTTTTGTCTCCCTTGGAAGCAGTTGGGAAAACTTTACAGACAAGCACATAAATATACTCAGATGCGAATCGAGACCATAGTACAGTACAAAACTGTATAGAAGTAAAGCACAAAAATCGTAATCGAAAATTTTCACAATGAAGTACATAAATAAACATGTGTGGAAGAAGAGTAAAGATGCGCTATAAAATTCGCTCTTTTAGACCCTCTTATCGGGGCAGACGGTTTTCTACATCGTTTGCAAATAACAAACATGCGCAACAATTTTCACTGAGCCGACCTCGACATAAAATTTACATAAAACATTCGTTTTTCTGATTTCACATGAAACGAAAGTCCGATCTGCTGCAAAATATTCACGAAACTTGGGCGCTTTTATATCTTCAAGTTTGCCATAATCCAACTATAATGGCTCTCATAATGAAATCACCTGTTCAACGGCCGTATATGCACAAACACATGCATTAGCACGAGACCCTCACACGGCGCTCGACGAAGTTAATTCCCATCTAAACTTTAAAAAGCGCATAGAAATAAATGTGATTGAAAGAAGAGCTAGCGGGAGTTGGAGTTGAAGATAACATAAGCATTGGTGCAGACAAGGCTCGGTGAGCTCATTTTACTTCCTGAACATGCAGATGAGGTAGTCAGCCAAGGATGCAACCATGGTGCTGTTTAAGCTGGCCACATGCTGCAAGTGTAAAATTTACGCTCAATCGGCGCAAGAATTTTTTGGCATAATTAAAAGCTGAAAACATTCCAGAATTCAATGCAAATTGATCGTCTGCTAGTTTAACTGAATGAACGAATGAAATGACTCGTTGAAATCGGCTGATAAAAAACGCAGCCGATCACTGCTGTACGGCTAGTCATGGAAAGCTAATAAGATAGTTTTTGAGAAAGACGCGGTTGCCTACTTCGTTTTATGTAACTAGTAAACGAGAAAAATTTCATATAAGCGTTTTTAAACGAATACATTGTTGCGTCACTGCCCTGAAAAGAAAAATTCAAGACCGCGGTGCAAGCTTACATCATCATTTCCCGCTCTAGCAATAGGCTGCAAATTGCACTCAAATCACCTCAGTACACTGCTCTTAGTGTGAGGATGGCAGAGCGAAAATTTTTTGATAAAATGCAACAAAATCATCAAACATTGAAATTTGTCGGCTATTACGAAAAAAATTTGCGCATTTAATAGCACTGATTGCTTAATCCGTAGCCTCCATGCAAACTGATAAAATGCCATAAAAGTAAATACGCGCGCTTTAAGCCACTGAAAGCTGCGCAACGCTGGAAAAAACTGCAGCAGATTGCATAACAATATGTGTTCCATTCCTACGAGATGAAAAAAAGCTAGTTAATGGTTTTGTGCAGTTTTCAAACATCACTGGGATCGCTAGTGGAGCTTTCTAAGCTGGTCATCGTATCGGCCCATGGATTGCAGCAATGGGACGATATTTAACTTACACAACTTGTCTCTATATTTCTCTAGCTGTGCAGCAGCTAAACTTCAACTTAAATATCAGCGTTTCATTTTTAAGCTCCTATATTTATTCGCTTTGTTTTTAAATTCTTATATTTTTGTTTCTCTACCTCCTTTCAATACTGCCTCGATTTCAGCTTTCCGTACTCTCCATTTACTTTTTGCCATTGTTGCATTTATTAGTTCAGCATACATTAACATCCTTTTCTCCTACTTAAGATTTTGATTTATGGTTTCTTGTTTCGTTTTTTGTTTTTTTAAACTATTTGTCGGCTGAAACAGAACATATCAGGACTAGTGCGGCGTGAGTTGGTGACAAAATAGCAAAGCGTCCTTCGCTGTCTTTGCACTGTTGTGCTCCGAGAAGTGCACTAAAACTTACAGCATGTATTGCAAAACAGAAGTGAATTTCCACTTGGACCAACATGAAAAAGCATAAGAGTTTCGGAAAAAAATTCCATGGGAACATGTTTGAAATACTCTGTTTTCACTTTCATTACTGAAGGCATATTTGGAAAGAGTGCTAACTACTTTTATGATGCAGTGTTATTTCAGTAAGCATTTGCTCCACACTTGCATGTCAGGTACTCGTAAGGCTCTCGTAATAGCGGCTTAGCTAGCTTGCAAAGTGCAGGACCAAAAATTTCCTCAAAATTTTGTCACTCATAGCTCATCGGATAACTGCACATGTTGCACCGCTTTAATAAGAGCGTAGTGCTTGGCTGTTGACTTTTGATCTTCGTATTATAATGTAAACGTCGTTAGCGAATTTCTCTTGTAATATAATAGTCCATTCTGTACAACGAAATGAGGGACAGTAAATGTAATGATTTAGTTCGGCGCTGTTCAGTTGTATATCTATGCAAGACAACGTTTTGATTTCCCATGTTTTTCAACCCTCAACGCCTGCAATAATTTGTAGGCGACATTTGAAACTGATGTTTTGTCAGGACCACCCACGTCGTTGCTTTGTTTTATTAGTGTTTTATTCCTAATTGCTCGTCGACTGACGGCAACACGCGCAGACTATGCGTGCAGCCAGGCAAAGGAGCGAAACTTTCAGCCAATCTTATAAACACTATGCGGTCAGAGCTAATGTTTAGTCTCATCCCACAAATGTAGAATACCTCGAGAGATCATATTGTAGTTTCTTTGATCAATTTTTTAACCATTTTTTGGGTCTAGTTATGACAACGCAGTGAGCGCAGCAACGCAGTAATGGAGCTATTTACAAGAATTCCTTGTTAATGACCTCATTTTTCAAATTGTTCGGTTTTATGAAGCGAATAAATAACAATTCAGGAAGCGTTGAATGCACATTTGTCAAAAATGTAGTCAAGTAGTCGCCTAAACCAGTCAATTTTACCTCAGCAAATATAGTGATCACATCTGCTTGCCCGAAGAATTTCTTACTCCAGATTGCTGCATGATTTCGTGGTTTTTTTGCATGTGACGTTTTTTTGGCCACAGTTTTTTTTGCCTTATTTATTGCTTGCTTGAGATCATGTTAGCTTAGGAAAGTGGAAGTTTCTTGCAGAGTTCCAACTTGGAAACTCGTCAAATGCCCTGAAATAGTCGGAACGACGACCAAATTCCAATTTTTGATGACCCTTCCCTTCAGCTGTGCTGTTTTGTTAGCCGTTCTGAGAAGTCTGATTCTTGGATGACATTCCTTTAGCCTTCACCAACATTCCATGCTTTTGCGTCCTACAACAAAACTCTTCATCTTTCTTTGTTCCTTCTGTGTCGCTTGATCGCAAGTTACTCTGAAAGTCTGAAGCTCATAGATGCCATTTTCCTGTCACTAATTGGGAGACGGGGACGCATACGTGTTATTTGAACGTCTTTAATCATCTGCTCTGTAGAGCGCGTTTGGGTGGTGACTTGCCTTAACCTTGTCGCCCGCGAAGTGGCAAAAACGAACGTCAAAACAAATGGCGTGCGACGAGCTCATCTGCATGTGGAGTTTATTGGAATGCTGCATTTTAACACAACAGTTTATTGGAAACGCCACATCAAAAAATGTGGGCATGATGTTGGTTTACATGAGAGTAGTCTCAGGTTGTCCAGCTTATAAGCGATAGAAGGCGATATTGTGAATCAGAACGTCGGATTATGAATGTCGATGAAGTGCATGAGCTGGTTGAAGGCGCACAAACGCGGCTGACGTTTGACCGATATTTAGATGCGCATCGACGGCACTGACCCCCAATGTATAGAGACGCGACTCGCAAATCACCAGTGTCGCAGTATGTGAATCTCGATCATGCATTTGTGTTATGCCATCGTAGCGATGGCAATGATCTCCGTTATTCGGCGTCACACCGTCTCTACGGACCCTTCATTTGTCTTTATCGCACAATTTTGGTGCGCATCGTTTGCCCGTGTTTCAGAAAAGATAAAAGAAAAGTAACGCAATGGAGCTTGCTGAAATAAGCCTATCATATCGCGTTGCAATATTTTAGTGCACACTCATACAAGCGTTTCTCTCCGATGAGAAGAATGCTATTTGTGTTATATGCGCCCACTAACATGAGTCGCATTTAGTTTGTTATCATTCAACAGGTACATTTGACGCCATGATAGAATATTTTCTTTTCAATCACAACGACAGTTCACCGCCGTGAATTTCAAAGTCCTCTTCACTGCCGGTCCAGCAACTCGAACTGAAAGTAATGTTTCATTAGAAACAACGAAAAGAAAGTGGACATGATCAACATGATCTTTCGAACTGTAAAACATGCTGTCCTCGATAAGTTTCAGGTCTGCCTTTTGCAATTTAATTGAATGCAACAAATGAATAGCTTCCAGTTTACTCGACGAAAGTTTTGTTGGGACAATGGCCATCTCCGATTAGAATGCAACACCAAGGGCATAATATATTGCTTAAGTTGCAGCATGTGTGGCTTACATTATGTAGGGCAAACATTCAGGAGTTTGAAAACACGCGTTCGGGAACACTTATGTAATATTAGTAAAGGTAATATATCTAACTATCTTTGCAAGCATTTGCAGCAACACAACCGCTGTATACAGAACGTTAGAGTGTGTATATTAGAAAAGGTTAGCGATAATAAATACCTCAGAGAGGCAGAACTGTTCTGGATTAAATTACTTCGGACAATTTATGCTATGGGACTCAATGATAATATGAAGGGTGTAGGAAATATTTCACAACTTCTGTCTAAAGAAAATACCCTAAAAGTCCCATACTTTGAAAATTATGGATTAACGGTTAAGCATAAACGTGGAAAAAGAAGAAGAAATAGCAAATTAATTAATCGCCATTTCATTAATGCCGTTGACAGTAGCACTTTCTCTTTAAACAATACCGAAAATATTTGTTACTTTCTATGGAATTTGCATCAACAAAGCAATCGTACACTTAAATTGCTATATTTCACTATACTAAATCAGAATAAAGTAATCAAAGATGAAATTAGTTTTTCATGTAGACTGTACACAATTCATAGAAATGTTTTCAATACTAATCAAAACTAAGAATAAATGTTATAGGTTTCTTATGCATTTTATCGGACTTGGCTGCCAAAACGTCAATTATAACCGTATTTTTAACGACAGTATTATTAAAAAACAACTATTAAAGGTTATACCTAATGTTTCTAAGATACATATCACATTTTCTTATGACAGGACTATCAGTTTTTATCCGTGTAATTATAATAAAACGTTATATATATTAAACCAACACCCGGAAACTTTAGGTCTTTAAATAATAGCTGTGGTTGTCGTAACTCACGATCCCTTTATCAACCTTTACAGCATGTGTTTACGGGTAATTTGGATATAATTCAGTCTAGTGCTCTTAGGAATATTTTTAAAATGGGCACTAACTTTAGACCCATCATTAATAAGCCATCCACTCCGTATTATAGAGGAGGCAGTGCAATCTTTAAACAAGCTAATTCTGCAGATTGCTCGAACCGAGCACACTAACGTGGACAATTTTAAAACTTCATATGTTGGCTACACATCGCATAAAGATGTTTTCAATAACGAGTTTTATAAAGGAGAAATCGATATAACTCACTGTTTAGATTACAATAACAGCAAATTACTTAGCAGTATGCAATCTAAATTTATTATTGCACCGTGGATAAAGCTGCCAATAATATGCTTTTATATATTCAAAACTCGTGCAAGGAGCTTGGAATTATCAGCGGTAGGGTCACTGGCAACGATACTTATGAACATGTTGGAAATAAACAGGAACTAGATATTATTAAAGCGCACTGCAAGTTTTATTGACGTTGATGAGGAAAACGCAACGTTACCCAAAATGTTTGCCATCCCCAAATTACATAAAAACCCCTACAAGCTTAGGTGTGTAGCCGGTGCTAGCAAAAGTTCCCTGAAACCACTATCTTGTTTGCTGCATAGTGTTTTACAATTTTTTACAAACCATTTTCGCAATTATTGTAACATAGCGAGTCAAAGAAGCGGGATTAATTATTACTATAGCGTAAAGAATGCTGATTATGCCTTGATTACCTGAAGTACAGTCCTCATCTCCTTGCAGGTAAAAAGCGACTGCACTTTCTGCAGTCTGTACTGGGGTTTCTGGGAGTTCTTACCATCTAATTATCCCTTTTTGAATTAGGTGATGAACACAGCTGAGGTAGCCTAATCAAAACAAACCTCTAGTTTAATGCAAAGTCATAAGCTACACCCTTACATGGAAATCCAAGAAAAATTTGATCATATATTATAGACATAATTTCTTGAGGGAACAGTGCCTTCATCGAAGGGACAAAAAAAACTGGAAACAAAAACATCCACAAACGTATTTTTATTACCTTTCATATGGCAGCTTGTGTGCGTAAAAGAGAGAGCGAGCAATAAAGAACGAGACCTATAAAATAATAGCGCGGTGCCAATATAAACCGATTACATATCTAAGCACCTTAGTAACAATGTTATTCGTTGCGTGCAAAAAAGTTCACCGTTTAGCGCAACTAGTCAGCTGCAAAAAAAAAGATGCCGTGCTGAAAGAAGTTGCCTGTTGAGAAATGGAGCGTGGGACGAGGATGTTTCTCTCCGAGTCCACATGACTTATACACGACAATTCGGAGGCTATTGAGTCGAATGTTCGGCTTGCTGGAAGCCCTACTGCTTCATCGATGTGCTCGGATTCCTCCTCGATCCTTTAATGTGCTTCATTGTTCAGCAAGTTCAACAAGTCGGCTTCTTGAAAATTTTCCATGTGAACAGTCACCATGCAGTGAGACAACGGTAGGGAAAAATTCGCTAATTTCGCATCAGTTAACGACCGATCCGGTCGATGTATGTTTCTTCAAGATACTACGAAAATCAATCAGGTACGGCTACAAACCTGTCATCAAAATTACTGCGACAATATAAAACGCGAAAACCAAGAAGTGCATAAACAGCAGAAAACCGACCTATGCAAGAGGTACTTTCTTTGTGACTGTGCATCGGGCTCAATTGCGGAGAGTTCGAGCTCCGATGTGGCTGCGCTTCCATCGGAACCAATTCGCTGTTGAACACCTTCAAATTTTCTTGTGCAAAATGCTATGATAACTCTATGTTTTGCTCGCTACTTTCAGCATGTGTGTGAAAATGTGATTAATTTCTGCTTTTACACCAAAGGCATATTTCATTTGTTGAGTCATAATAAATTGCAAGGGTGAAATATTCCTTTTCAGGATGTCATGCGAATATCTAATTGCTAGGTAGTTTTCTCTTCGGTCGACCTAAAAATCTTCATATAAATGCCGCCAAGTTCATAGAGATCATATCCGCAAAAAGCTGAAGAAGGCCCTATTGTACAAGCATAGCAGCGTGAATTCTTAAGCAATCTGAGATCTCATCCAAGCCACAGTCATATCTTTTCCCAATTCCTTTCCACAGCACAGAAATATTTTTACCCGCAAAGATTTCCGTTGGCTGTGGTTCGACCTCAGCACTCGAATTGGCGCCTTGAATAAGCAAGTCCAGATTTCTCACTTTTGTCCTTGCAGTTTATAAACATGGGTATGGCCATTAGATTCTGTAGTATGTGACCAAAAAATTGAAAATTTTTGGCTGCTTCATGTGGAACACCAAGTTCAAATGAAACAGTCGAATATGTTTGAGCTGTTGACGATAAATGTTAAACAAGATTTTCTTATTGTGATCTAAAAAGCTTTCTGTCTATATATCCGTATAAAATTGGCATGCTCGTGCGGTTTTTGGCAATCAAAGTCACGTGCGTGAGTGTAAGGGCTATCTAAGGGATTTTGTTGAAGTGTGCTCTTTTTTGTAGCTTTCCCCAAACTGAAAGTCAGCCTCAGCCATATGCCGCTTATTTGAATCGTCCATAACTTTAGCATTTTTTCCACCCACTTCAAAAGTACCAGCAAAAATGCCAAAAAATGATGGCCGTTCTCTTTTGCTCTTTGTTTCAGTCATTGGCGTATGGCGTAGTTAACATTGGTCTAATCACCCTGATCAACAAGCGTTATTTCATGTGAGATTTCTGCATGGTTGAAGGGAACAGAAAAGACTGCTTTTCATAATTATTGCTCTCGTTGATTTGCATTTTTTAAGGTGTTACAGTTAAGTTCGCTATGCGTGCATGCATGACCGCCAACAATGCAATCAGACTTTTCTGAAATTTTATTCGTACAGTTAATTCAGATTCAACCATTCAGCCGCCTACTAGTTATGAGGCACTGAAATGTGCCCTGCAACATATAAAACTATAACTAGGGGAACAAATAAATTTATAAGGGAGTTTGGCCCGCACCGGAGTTGGTTACCACTGGCTGAAAATGAATAAGTACGGGGAATCTGATTTCGAAATGGCCCGTTACTGGCTGCAAGTGAATTTATGCAGGAGTTGAACTTCGCAATCGCTTACGACTGACATCAACCCTATTCGGTAAACAATACATTACCATAAACTTTTCTGCGCCCTTGTCACTAATATTTAAATTAGTGTATAGTTTACGACATTGCGGTGTGAAATTTTGTTGTACATTTGCTTCAAAGGCCGTCGAGAGCTGATAAGATGTAATCCCAATAACCCGAAGTTCACCAGCATAACTTCTTCTTCTTTGATACAGCACTAGTTGGTATTTTGGTTATTATAAGAAGCTGATAAGGCAGAAGAGCTAAAGACCATCTTGAGTTCGTAGACATTTAAATGCGAAGGCATATAAGAAGGCATAAGAAAGAAGGGGAAAGCAGAGGTAAGCAAATGGAGGATCTTTTCTTAGAGAAGGAATTGGAACGTTTATTTCCAGAGAAAGAAAGCTAGATCGTTTTAGCCTTTTTTTGCGTTGATAGTTATCAACCTCTTCGTCAGTAAGGCAGTTTTAAAGCAAATTCTACTCAAGGCTTCTGAGCGTGATTCACGTCAGAAAATTTTCATTATTCACCTGCTGCGTTTTGAGTTCATGTTTTCTGTGGCAGATTCTCTTTAGGAAATTGAACAGTCACAAAAAAACAAGTGAATGATATTATCCCCACTTTCCATGGTTTCAATATTCTTTGCAATTCTTGCATCTAAATTTCAAGAGATTTCCAAGTTAACATCAAGAAAGCTGGTCATTATTCCTATGCATTCTTATGTGCATCTGCGACAGGTAGAATCGATACCGCAATGCGAACGCTGTCTCTCTAAAACTTTTCAAGTTCTTTTTCAACCTTGTAAGGAGTTATGGATACATAAAGGGATCAGAAAGTTGCATATAAAGAATATTTTCAAACCAGTCGGTCCGCAAAACGCGTCGAAAATGAATATTTCGTTCAGATTTGAAGAATGGACAAAGCAGTATGGATGCACAAATTCACATGTCGTATTAACTTGTTCACAGTCTGTGAACATGCATGTTTCCTTTAGAACCTTCAAGGTGAGCTATTCTGAAAAATGATAAACGAACGAACCTCTCTCCACGAAATCATCGTTTATTTATGTCATGGTGAATAAAATACGTCTGAGAATTTTCTTATTCGGCCATTCAGTGCTACAAAACTATTCAATCAAAACTTAATTACATCCATGCCTTCTTCTTCCCATTCAAAATGCAAGGATTCACACGCTAGTGAGGTCCGTTCACTGCTCGCTTTCTAACAGATCACCCGATACTACAAGTGGAACTTAGGGCAGCCTCTACATCAGAGTTCATCGACGCTGCATTGATAAGGTGCGCGCGATTACCTACAGCTCAGTTGAGGACGTTTGCTTTGGTCTTGGTACGTCGGGTTCCTGAATAGACAATCCTACATTCTTATCCAAATACGCTTAAAACACTCGTTCGAAATCCATTTTCTTCCCTGCTCTTCCACAGTGAATTGAGATCATTCGCGGTGCTTATAAAAAGCGCGGTCGCTCTTTACAGAATTTTCCTTCGCGTATATGTTTGAGCTGCATCTGTTGTATCATATATCTAGAAGATGCTCTCTGAAGAGATGAAGCAACCAAAGTGCACCTGAGTCGGAAAGATAGAGCTTTGCTTTCGCATCGGTATTCGCATCACTTTCACTGGCGAGATAAAAGCTATCGCTGATGGAGCCGCTGGTATCTAGAGGAGATCCGGTACCGAACGACGACTCGGGGGGACTGAAACCCATAGAACAGCGCTGTCATAGAGGGCTGAAGTTAAGTGCACTTCCTTTAGGAATTTCATTTTCACGAGCCGGGTATGAAAAAGAATGGCTCATCCTTATATAGGAAGCAAGAAATTCGCTTGTAAATTGCGTTCATCGTGACCCTGTGGAGTTCAGAAGGATATCACGAAATTCACGTTATAGAATGAATCTTCACAATAAATAAGAAGCGATGATTTCTAGTGATCTTTAAAAACGACTAAAATATTGGAAGAAAAAATGGCAGAAATTTAAGCAGCAAGACAGGAAGGCTTTCTGATGAGTGCAATATCACAAACATACTACGTTAAAGACAACGATACATGCAAAAATATAAAGTCGCATATATAATGGCTCAAACAAACCTGCTGAACGAATTTATAGAGTCACCGCTTGGACTTTTCTTTGCTCGAATATTTCCACCCGGAACACTGTCATTATCAAGTTTCACGAAATCACACCTGGATAGGGCTAAAATAGTGGCATGATTCTGTTCGAATGTACGGCAATGAACGTTCTTAAGATAGGCTCGTCATAGGGATTTATAATCCTTTTCTGGTTGAATAATGTCACAAATCGAAAACTCAGAAAATGGAAGTGATGGGCACATAAATGCGCAGATTGGACTGCATATTGTTACACGAACGAAAAAGTGTTGTGCTGATATTGCTCGAAATTTTTTCTAACAACAGTGCCGTTGGACAACATTGTGCGTCTTGCTACAGCAAATCGTTTAGGAGAGCTTCAATACAAGGTTGTTCTCACCATAGGGCAATGAACACTCAGCTCAACAGTCACTTGCGCACCACTTATATTCTTTATCGTTGCAATGTTTCAGAATGCCTCCGCAAAAGCTTCGTTTCATTTTGCGGTTAATGTCAACAGTATTCACTGTTGTTCTCCGGATCAAGCAACGTCACATCTCTCCAATCTATGTTCCTGAACTAACCTAATTGAGCAAACGATTATATTCGATAGGTCAGGCATTTTAATTGCAGCCTCCCACACTCTACAAAGTTCATGCATTTAGCCAACAAATTTAGCCAACATGCCCTTAGGCTTTCAAAGGTCCTGCTTCAGCGAAAAAGATTCAACAATTCTAACGTTTTGGCTTCAGTTTAGAAAAATCGAAGTGTTCGCCCATCCCTCATGCCCATCCCTTCATGTTGAACCGCTACAGGTCACCGTTCAGATTGTCGAGTTATAAAGTTTGGCTGTTTGATACTCGGAGCAAAACAATCAAAATCAATCTTACCCATTCCCTATTGTAAAACTCCGCATTTACATCCTCGAAGCTACGGGTTGTATTTAAAAATTAAAAGTTCGGGCAACTTCCTTTTAGAGTCTGGAGATCTTCAATCTGCCCAACAATAGAGCTGACTGCAGTTATCACTCAAAAATGCTCGAAGAAGAAAGGTTCTTCAGATCCCTTAATCGTTTTCAGAGAGCAGCCACCTCCAGCATTTTCTACTTAGTTTATAGCGATCCCCGTTCACACTGACATCACAGCGTTCGGCTTTGGAACTAGACAAGTAAAACTCACACAAATAAGGCGCTTTTTCCTCTGCAACAAACTACTCTCAGATAAAAAGGACGCTTGTAAACGAGTATTTGGAAATGCCCTTGAATGCAAGCTCCTTTGAAAAGGAAGATCGCTTTCATGAGAAAGTCTCTATCTGAGAAAGAGTTGTCATTTTTCACATCCTCGCACCAAGACTGTTCTTTTTGAGGACACCCTACATTCATTACAAGCCTATAAGCAAGCTGCAGCGTGACGTGTACTCAACATGGAGGCTGGATAACAGTCTTGCTAGCAACTTTCTTAATACAAAAAACTTAAGAAAAGTGTGTCTCTATCTACAATCGAGACATAATCGAATAATCTGACTTTTTGGTGATCGCACAAATAAAGAAGATCGATAGGCGTCTATCGGTGGCGGTGGAGGGGCGTACGAAGGTGTCGGAATCTGCAAGTATTTGAGTACGATTTGATTACAAAATAGGATTGAGCCACCCCAACTGTAATTCAAAATTTTGAATACAAACGAATGAACACAAAGGATGTTTGAAAATTCCGAAGTGCCGGAAAGATATAACGTCATTACGCATGAATGCTATAATCTATAGATGGCTTTTCACTACCAAAAAATTTCGATTCGAGAGTGGGAAATGCGGCTGCGCTGTCAGGAAACAGAACGTAAATTGTGGGGCTGCAAAGTGCAAAAAGAGTTCAGCTGCACTGGAAGCACTCACTTAAATGCATTTTGATTATCAATGTAAATTAATGCAACAAACTGTAAGATTCACGATTGTGATAAGTGGTTGTAGATAGTACAGTCTAAGTCATAAAAGACTACCTCAAATTCCGGAGCAGAAGTAGGCACTGAAACGCCACTTCGGCAGTGGTAGCGCAAGGTACGGGAGTCCAAAAACGATATCGATGTCTGAAATTTTGCCACAATACATCTTATGTCCTATTCTGCTTAACCTTATACTGCTCAAGTTCACCACTTGAAAATCACTATTAGCACGTCAGCTTTACTTTGTTCCAACTGTACAACCTAAGACTTGAAGTGGTGCTGTGCACATGAACTTGTCTTAAGAATAGCATTAATGGTGAGAAAAACAGGTAGGTTTTTTTGCAGTCAACGGCCAAAAATATTCACAAAGCTTCCATCTATCTAAGGGTCCTGTCTTTGAGGGAGAGATTTTTCATGAAAGGCACCAAACTATGTTGTTTGCGTTCATTCCGCTCTCCATGTTATGGTGGTAGATACAATGCAGGCTATGCGAAAACCACCGCAGGCAACGCAGACCAAAGCAATACCTTCCCGATTTCTTGAAGTTCAACTAATCATCATTCGACGGTCACAATCCCGTTATTATCTCGCATTGCAATATCAAAAAGGATGCAATACTTTTCCACTTATGGTTATCACGAGCCACCGCTTCCCTTCTTGTTTGCACACATAAACTTACTTGTGAAAAACTGTCATTTTAGGAGACCAAAATGAGAAGGCCAAATGTTTTGGCGCTGATCACGAGTTTCGATTTCATTTCCCTCCATGCATGGTGGGTGTCTGTTATTTGCTTGTGCATGAATCCGTGCGTATGCTTGGCGTTTGCGCTTGCACATTTACATATGCGCGTGTATGTGCGAACCAGTGCACTTGCGTATCTCACGTCTGATGGTTTCAGTTAGGAAACCGCTGAAGCTGAAGTTGTAAATTTCGGATCCGCCGATAACCGTCTACGCCAACTTTCAAGTGAATCCACCAACTTCGGAAGGAACTATCTGCATTTAAGTATGCTTTAAAATTTGCATGCATTTTCTTTGGGTAGAAGTGGGAGGGATGAATCTTTTGCACGTTTGTGCGAGCGCTGGGATGAGCTAAAACATGTTTATTAAATTACAGCTATCACCACTGAATACTGAATTAGTAAATTTTACTTAGTACTCAACTATTAACAAAGTGTAATGATTATTAAAGCAGAAAAGGGAACTAGGAAGCAGAAGGTGAGGTGTTGGAGTGAAACTATCAGGTAAATAAGAGCCCACTAAATATTCGCCATCCTCCTTTCCACTATCTTTATCATTTCTCTCAATATGCACTAACTTTTAGTCACCTTTTTCCCTGTTTAATATTCTTTGGTTAATATAACCCAGTAACTGAATGCATCAAATATTTGCAATAATTATATCCTGATGGTAGTGTGTAGCGTTCTGATGAGGACTACCCATGGTAGGCGCATCTATGTCTGCTCGGGGAGGATTTTTCAAATTCCAGTCCTCCCCTTATTTCCTGTCGCACTATGAGTCCTTAAAATTCTTTTAGAGGGTTCGAATGATTTATTCCATACAGAAATTTTTGCAGCGCCATTCGATGCCAAACAGGACTGAGTCCTTTCTGCCTTTTCACTTCTTGAGTCGCAGGGAAAGGGCAGGTCCTTGAAAACGTTTTGCTCAGCCCCTCAAACAAAAAGAACTCTATGGGTGAGTATGTAATAGCATTCGCTACTCCTGAATCGTTTCTTTGGCTTGCGAAGGAAATTTTCATGTCTCTTAACATATTGTAGACAGATGGAGTTCCTTGGAACGCTTCATCATAACATCAAATGAACCGCAGTTGCGTGAACGCTTATAAAAGTGCTTTCACTTTCGACTTACTACGTGAATTTAAAAATACGCCATCATATCTCGTGACTTGTTGGAAATTGAAGTTCCTCTAAACACTTTCAGTTAGAACGCTAAACCTGAAGCGTTGCACTCTTTCCTTTTTTTCACGATGTAGTAATTCTCATCATACTTAGTAATAGGAGTTGATCTTGGAAGTGCTCCCGTTCACGAAGCTTCACAGCGGCTCTGTTGCTGCAAAGTCGCCAAAAACTTTCAAACCTAACGAACCTTCTTGTGAATTAATAATCACTAGGGTGAACCAATAGTCTCGAAACCCATTCCTAGAGGACTTTCGCCGATGCCGCACATCAGTAGGTTCTGTGGATTCGTTGTGCAAGGATAATTGCGCAATTCCAGTGTGTTTCTTATCCTGTTCCCACGGTTTTTCTCAAGATTTGGCTACGAGTGCCATATTTTTTACGCATTGAACTGCTTTCTCTGCAAGCATATATTGGGTCCTGTTACGATAGTATCTATTAAGCTGTTTTCATTATGCGTAAAGCTTTATGTTCTACCAATTTGGTTTAAACATTGAGGCTTAACATTAACTTCTTACCCTATCAATCGAGATAAGGTCCGCATCAGGACGATCATTATCGGAGGGAGAATGAGCGTTTTCATCATCTTCCGGAATCGTAGCGAAACTCTTCGAAGTGCCGGTATCAATCGATGTTACGCGGCTATCCGGAGTTCCGAGCAAAGGCACTAAAGGAGCACGGCCTGAAGGTACGTATAGTGATAATACGCCTTTGTAGTCCACTTCCGCAAAGTATGAATGAAAAATAGTGAAATCAAATTTAAAGTATAAAATTAGAGGCTCCATGAGGATATCATCGCTAGAATCAACTGTCACATGGGAAAGGGAATCTAAGCTTCTCTAAGCTTCACTTCCTTTCTCCTCGGTAATTCGGAAACTCAAGATGGCATCAAATGTGAGATGTGCTCCGTTACAGGAGTAATTCTTCTCTCACACTCCCAGTTAAAAACGTCAGGATTTATGAAGAGAAAGCCAGACGTAAACCCCTTATATCAGAAGAGAAGGAAGAATGCAAAAGTCCTGCGAAAGATGGGGAAGCATAAAGGTCGACTCCAATCTTCACCCCAGCCATCCAGTGAAAACCATTTAGCTGTACGTTAGTTATTTCGGGAAGCGGTTTTTCCAGCTATGACATGCCAATGTGCAATCCTCGCTTTATCATTGAAACAATCAACATTTATGTTGGTTGTACCCCTCATCTGTTTTTCTTCTATCATCTAGTTATTCGAACAAGGGGAAGTTTTTTGGGCGGCAAGTTCAACTTCATAGTGCAAACTTGACTACATAAAAGGCAAATACTGATTTCCATAATGCAAAAGAACAAACGGTGATATAAATGAAATTTCATTGCAAAGACCTCTGTTAGACGACAGAGGCACGATGAGCGTCTTGCCAGTAGGCGTCCTTCTCGGCGGAGGTGGGCTTTGCGGAGTGGATCCAGCCATCCTCAACTGTTGAGCATTCGCCTCGTCCACCAAGCCAGGCGTGATCATCAGAGGCGTGAGACTCTCAAACTCGTCCAATCTTGCCAACATCAATCCAAACATACTCCTCTTCAAAGCATATTCAACTAAGCTTTCCACACCTCCGCATAGTGCATGATGTCTTACATCCACTCCACTTTGTTTCGCTGTCTTCCCATTTTCCCTACCATATTCCTTCAAGCGGAAACTTAACGCAGAATTTACGTGGCTCATAGCGAGGCAATGTAAGCATACCTCATCACCTCTTGAGGAGAGATCTAGTGCTTCAGTCCCTCCAATTTGAAGTAGAGCTACATTCAACTGCCCTGAATAAAATAACTGGTAGCTCTTTCGAGCAAGGTTAAGGCATTTCATCCACATTGTGAAGACTCATTAACATTCTTTAGGTATTCCATAAAGGCGATGGTTCTTAAAAGCAAGTGGAGAAGCGTGCCAGACAAGTTCGCACAATGCGAGCATTTGCAGCTTGCTTAGCTGACCTACCACTTTCGGAAATTATCAACATAATAATAAAACATGTGAGACAAAATCTTCATACTTTAACTGATAGGAAAGCGCCTAAAATCTTCTACAAGAGCATCAACAGCAGAAGTGCTGTGTGAATTCAACATTTCGGACCACATACAACTCGCCAAATTTTGCAACTCTATCTTCAGTAATTGCTCTGTCGAAATTATTGCTCTGAGAAAACACATAAGCAATATGCAAGACGATGCCATGCAAAACATTTTTGCAGAGAAATTTTGCGAAAATACCAAAAAAAACTTCGAAAAAGTGAAAACTGTAGCAAAAAGTATGCACATACTCTGCATTGCGAATCGGGCGACTTTGATTCCGATGCGGTCCGTCGTCTCCGAGCATAACAGCAAAATACGGGCATGCAAATCTGAAACATCAAACAGTACTCAGTGATAGCATAAAGTGTTGAAGGCTAGTGTAAACGAGCCATTGATTTTGTCTACAGTGCGAGCACAACTCTAACTTGCAATAGTAAAACGAGACAAATGTTTCAAAACAGCGTTTAATCTTTTTCCAATTCTTAAGCATAACGAGTCCTCATCATTGCGGAGCTTCTTGTATTAGGCAAAGTACATTTATCCGTTTTACAGTTTGAAAATCACACGCTTTTCATGGATTAATCCCTCGATGAGATTGATGTATGTATTTACACCGAGCATTCCTTTTAATCAAATATCTAGCGTTATCGCTGCGAATTGTATGTATCAGTGAACGCTGCCTTTGTTTTCTCGGCTATACGAGAAGATAAAATAAAATAGGAAACTAAGCAGAAGTTAACACCTGACAGAGGATATAAAGCCGATATATATCAGCCACACAACAAGAGTCTAAAACGCGCTATTGAAAAGATTTTCCGCTGATACTCAGATTTTCCCACTACTCTACACATCTCCACTGAGGCGAAAGTTCCTCGACTTCATTTCTGCTTCAAACTCTTAAAAACTGCGGCTTCAGGGCAGAAGAATTTTGGAATATTCACAGTAAACGAGGTTAGAAAATGAGACAACGAAAATGTAGCTTAAATATTTCCAATTAAAATTGTTTTGATGTGCTGGGGCAAGCTTAAGCAGCGCGCTCGCATAAATCGCAAAGCCCTTCATGGGCGTGACCACAGTGGTAGGCGGTGTCGGTGAAGTTGCCATCCGTTAATATGGAACCGTTTGCTCGTATGACGTGTAAGTTATAGGATATGAGAATAAACTCGGTAGGTATCATTAATATTTATTGTCAGTGGTGCGACATTTTTAAAAAGCAAAGGTGAGGCTTGTTCTGCTATTTGGGACTGACTGAATAGATCGGTTACTGCACTGCTATAAGGAATCGGTGCCTTAATGATGTGGGATGATGTTTTCGTTGTTCACAAAGTCTGTGAAGCAATGTTTCACTGATCGTAAAAATCATTACAAAGCAAGACTTGAAGAATGTATATGTCTAAGTGTAACAGCGCCGTAAGCCGCAAAATTTTTTTAAATATTTGTCTCTTTTAGCATTCATTAAATGGTGAGCTAGATTTTGGCATCCTAGTTGCCGGTACAAAGGAAGAGTAACAGCACGTCAGGATAAAGGGGATTTAAAAGACGATAAGGTACTGCGTCAAAAACCTTGAGCAACGAGAAGTGCGCTATAAAAAAAGAAGGAAAGCGATATTTAGCTCCATGAAGACTGAGCACTGCAATTCCCACAGGAAGCCACTGAGAGCCATATCGCTTAAAAATGTTTCTAAAAAGAATGCAGAGTTGTGCATTAATATAATTCTCATTCTATGAAGCACAAAGGCTTGAAGCAATATTGTTTTTTAAAAAAACCTTCCAATCCCAGGATTACCTAATTGTTACTTATGAGAGGTTCAAATCGAGTACAAAAGGATTTGCATTGCAGTAGATGAAATCGCTTGCTGTCGTAGCATTACAAGTACAGACTAAGGTGCACTAGTGAAAAGGAGCTCTGCAACCGTACAGAAAGCGATACAGAGATGCAAGCACATATTTGGGGCCTGCTTTATAGCCTTCTCAAGGCCTTTCTGTTGGATCGAGGAATTTTTGAAACCGCGCAATTTCTTCCAATTTTGTAAAAATTAGGATTTAGTGCAGTTGTACAATTCCGATTTCGTATGATTTGTGCACATACATAATTAGAAACTTCTGGCGAGTCGCATCAAACGTAAAGCTCCTCACCTGTATGCGTGGGCCTTCTAAGCTTCTGGAAGCGCCACATCAACTTCAAAAAGAATGAGCAAGATGTTTTTGGACTGTGGATGCAAAAAAGTGCTCTTTGATATGTGGGTGGCAGATAAAAATTTCAGGAATGAATGCTCTTGCATTGTCCGCTACCGATATAAGGAAATCTGAAAGCAGCATTGAATGAGCGATTCAGATGCGAATCACGTAAAGGCACTCAGGATATGCATGCGATCTGAAGTGCAGATGAAAGATGGCTAGGCCTAATAGATCCAGCTTTCCCCATGGGAAGTACGCTTGCAAAATGGGCTGCTCCGATTGCAGCAGATAAATTTCCTTTTGGTGTCTATCGGAATGGGTGCGTTGCAAGAGAATGCCACAGTTGCTGTTCAATGTCGTGCTTTCAGCCCCCTATCGAAAGCCTCACTGCGTGCTATCTTGATATCTATGCCAGGTTTCGACATCGAATCTCACATGCATCTATCAGCTTATCAAGATTCGCCTCATATCGAAACGCTGAAAAGCCATCAAATTCCATTCAGAAGTGTAGAATTTGCGCACTGCTCACAAGCAATTCGTAGGCAAATGAAAGGATGCTTGACGGCAGCAACTAGGATTAGTTACAAAGATCCTTCCTAGAGGACATCAAATTATCGGAGCGTTTCAAAGCATCATTCAAGCTGGAAAGGGGAGGGGAAAGTGGGTACTTCAAGCATTTCAGATGCATTGCAGTAATACATCAATACTAGCAGAATTTCTCGAAATGCAACAATGAATTCACGAGCAATGTTGCAGTGGAAGATAAAAAATTGACTGACAGAACAGCAACAAGTTGGAGATCATTATGCGGAGCAGACGCTTAGAATTGTAAGCTCCAGAATAATGCGATGAATCACCGTAAATCAGCTTAAATATGTGAAAATCAACTTTACCTAATTGAATACCACTCAGAAGGCTGTTGTATGATCGTTTATTGTCATTAAATAGAAAAGGGAAGCAGATGAGATTCCCACTTTCTTATCCGCATATGCAAAATCTGTCCAAAAGTATCAGATTATGTAGAGTATTTGAAAATGCAGCAGTATAGATGAAAGTCTGAGAGGTTCACATCTGATGCATCTATTTCAAACCTCATTTGCTATAACATGGAAAATGAGAATGAGCCTCTATTTGGGTTAAGACAGCCGCTATCAGATGAGTTTCATTCACCATTAAAGGAATATAGTTTTGGCCTGTTTTGTACAAGTACAGCCTAGACATATACTTCATTGTAAAATACCTAATGTCCACTAATAACGGAAATGTGATCACCGAATTGAATCAGTGAGAATTCTAGCTGCTGGAAAGCAAACAAAGATGAAAGTTCCTCACTAGAAATGCGTCAATCATTTCGCTTGTGCGGGCGATGCTATCAAATGAATGGATCGAATAATATATTGCTTAGATTTGCATATTGCACTCTCCGCTACTGATGCATAGAATGGGATATTAATAGGACCGACGTGGTTTTCGACCCCTACTTCGACTTCTAGCGCTAAATCGTCTTCAGAAAACATACAAAGCTAATAATTCGCCCAATTTTTCAGCGCTTATTGCTATAAAAAATACTGAGGAAATAGATGAAGAGGTATTTTAACAGAGTATCATCTTTTTCTTCAAGATATAATTATTAGTGTATTATTTAAGAAAAGTGTTAAATAACTATCGGAAAAGAAAAAAATATTTCTGTTTTAAACAGACATTCCTCATTTGTATTTGCCTGTCGGTTATCTTTGTTGTACATAGGTTTTTAGTTACCGTATTGCGGTTTCAAGTTTCACATTTTTGTACTGAATGACAGTTTTGGCTCAAAAATGACCATTGGAAATTTAAACAGTTCGCAAAAAAATTTATCATCATTTATGGTTTGACACTTGTGTTCAGGAACACTGTCAGCCATAATAATCTACTTACGATACCTGAAGTGTACGATTCAAATCCTGGATGATTTTATTACAGCACTCGAACTAGCTGCACTCGATTAGAATTTATTAGCGATTTATGCGTTCAGAACACAAAAACAATATAAAGTGTTGCTATCAATTAAATTGTCTTGCGCAGAATATATGCTTATTGCTAGTAATGACCACCGAGAGTTTCAACGCCTTAACGTTACTCTCTGCGCTAAACGGATGCAGCTGAATTCGTGATGAGTCCGTATCACATAGCTTTCTTCGACTTGCACAGATTTTTTATGAATTGGTAAATAAAGTGGCATAACGATTCAAAAATATTTGTTGGGCGAAGCGGCTCCATTTACAGACGCATTTCGAAAAACCTATCAAATGTAAGCGTGGCCTTTTCTTTTACCTTTCCAAACAACCTCTTCGTAACATATTAGGTATATTTTTAATTTACATCGGAAGAATTCTTTACGTACATCCACAGCGCACACATCAGTATGAGTGGTTAATTTTTTGATATAATATTCAGCGCACGTAGGACGACATAATAGAACAAAAAGATGTGAACAGAGGGTCGTAATCATAAGAGTCAAGAATCTTTTGAAAAATAGGCTGCAGAGCTGTGGCAAAGGGGAATACGAAAGAAGAGAAAAAACGAGTGCGCTCGCCGCTCAAGATGCCGCTGTCCTCAGCATTAGATATCAGTGATGTAGATGAACGAGCCGTATAATTACTTCAGAAATTATACAAACTGTTTTTATCGAATGTAGGCTAGGGCTTTGTTCAATCGTTTGGCTCACTATATCCAAATCTAGAGGCGCCGTAGTTTTCGCGATATGGAAAAGCGAGCCTAGAAAGAGCCCATAAAGCTGTGCATTTCTGAATAATTTCGTATCAGTCAGAGAGTGAAGAGAAAGCAGTGATTTACATTTTTATCCAACCATGTAAAATCAAACAAAGCAGATACGCGAGAAATTCAAGTACAAATGAATTATGAGTTCTTCAGCAGTTTGCAGCAAGGTTTGTAGTAGTATCACGGATCGCTAAAGTCAAAATCCTTTCTTCAGTCATTGCTATTTTCATAGTAATTTATGCATTTACACGACCGCAGCTGTACTACATCGGATGAAGAGATGAGGAGGACATGTGTGGATTGATTCGTTGTTGTGTGAGCCGCGCAAGCTTTGTTGCGAAGGCAACTCTCGGTGTGTGAGCAGAACACGTCTTAAATCAGCGTTTTTAACGCATCGCTGCCTGCACTGCGTTCAACGAGACCACCTCTTCCCTAGAGCACATCCAACAGCGAAAAAGGGGCAGACACATGAGTGACAAAGATCACCAAAGGCGGAAAATCTGGTCGTTTCAAACGAAAATTTGGATAGATGTATACAGAAGACGAAGACGAGTATCCCCTGCAGAATGAAACTGCCTGCCAGCAGAATGTCAATTCATGTTGAAAAATGGTTTCCACAAGCAATGAATAAACTTGAATTACTTGACAGCCAGCAGTTCAACAGATATAAACAACAAGCATGCCAAAATACCAACAGTACTGAAGAAGATATTGAGCCTATAGTATTTCCACTTGATATGCGGTGGTGGATTAACTAAATGAGTGAGATGAATTGCAAAACAAATGAAAATGCGATGAGTAGGGTGACAAAGAAATTCGAATGGCCTCCAAAATAAACATTTACTGAGACCCTATAAGTCAATCACCCACTCACAGATCTCGGTGGATTGTAAAAATAAGTTTAGTTTTATAAGCAAGATCGCATTAACAAATATGGCGCACCTCATATGCGCTAATAGTGATGAAAATACTGGTACCGAATTTACGCACAGATTAGGCGATCCAGGAACTCGAATGTTTGCAGCGTTTATGCCTGGCAACTGTACACCTCTGTGATAGTTTCTGTCCGTATCTACAATTATCATCTAATGCTTGTACTTTTTTTTGTTTTTTCTTGTACTACAAACTGATCGTTGCAGTTTCGGTGCAAAGTGTTGCGCAAATTTGATTGCGTTATCCGGTCACTGCCATCTAAGAAAGCAGAAACATCAAGAAACGCCTGACTTCAAAACCAGAATGTCTGTTTCATTGAAATCAACTTTTTCGTTAAATGCATGAATGCTGCAACAGGCATAAAATCGCGTTTAATCAGTTACGCTATGAGCAAAAATTGAACTATCGAAAGATTTGGAATCAATATTTCTTCGAATAAAGGAAAAACAAAAGTGCATGCAAAGAACTTACAAGTAACGAAAATGATATGATGCTAAAGATGATGATAACAGTCAGAGAGGTTGGTGATACGTGAAAATTCTTTTCCGCAAACAGCATTCTAATTTGCGATAAGACTGGCAGATTGAGGAAGCCGTCCATGGAACATGCCGAAATACACATTGAGTGGACCGCATGCTTATGCTGATGGGCACATTGCTGACCAGTGAAGAGAGCAGGACGACTAGAGTGCTACGAGGCGGCAAGCCACCTATACATCGAGGCAACAAGATGCCAAAATTAGCCCGTTGAATTCAAAAATAAATGATAAATAGGTTACTGTTAGGCATGGAGGCCCCTTACTTGCTCTAACACATCCTAACAGATCACCTGGAAATTTTCCAAAGTCTTGAACGGTCCACTTTGACGAAGGGTAGGTCTGTTTAATTTCAACATTTTCTGCCCACACAGACACTCTTGTGATCAGGTTCCTCGCACCTACGCGAGAGATAATCCTCATCACTGAAAAACTAGTCTTGCTAAAGTTAAAAAAATTGATGATGTTTTATTAAAAATTCCTTATTCCGCACAGATTTTTTTCTTGGAATGACGCTGCCCAGACAATGGAAGAAGTAGTGGACGGTTATCGAGGCATTCAAGGATATGATGGATGGGCTAAGACTTGTACGCCAGCGCATCCAATTTTTTTCGTAGAAACGGCGGAAAAAATATTAGAAAATGAGAGCGTTGATGAGCCATCAGCTCATGGGGAATACTCGACTAAGCCTTCTAACTTGAAAAGTGGGCGCAAGCCATGCCATATGGCATCGAATTTAACAATATGCCCTCCTCTAAAACTTGACAAGCCCTCCTCAGATTGCCCCCACCTTTTCCTCATGGGAATCTACCTAATGAGTTCATTTGCATGGGCAACCCACCCTCAAGGTGTACGTCGTCAGACGTAACCTTTCTGAATGCCAGATATTCATCTATCGTTCTTACCTTCGGTTAGTTACCGCCAGAAACTATCTCCACAATATTAGCTGCCTGCCTCACAAGACGTCACATTAGGAGAAGATGAAGTGCTAGCAGTGAAGAAAAATGGATGTCATGTTTTACAAAATCCTGTGGCAAAAGTCCAACAAACTCTCCGAATGGTGTACAAAAAAAAGAAGTTTCCAGGTTTAGTAAGCTCAGCGTTTCAAATATCGTAAAAATAGAGCAGCAGAAAAATTGCGAACAGATGAAACACGAAAAGCCTGATGAGAAATTTTCACTGATATTACCGAAAGGACAAATTTAGCAGCATATGGAGTTTGAATCACATAGCGACAACTTCTAAAGGCACAAGTGTGAACAAATAAGTAAGTGACATAATGAGCACGAAATGAAGCAAGAACGATAATCTTTTTCGAGCGCATGAAGCCCTCCGCATGAGCAGCACACAGTTGGACTAATCTTCCTACGTCCCGAGTTGTACCTCCTATGACGCCTGAAGCAACCTCAAAACAGAACCTATCATGAGAGGGAAGAATATAGCAGAAGCCCTCCTTAGGAGATTTTCTTCAGAACGGACTTTAGTTAATAAATTTTGTAACAACAGTTTTCCTTGATCGTTACTGAGAATTTTGATGAAACTGAAAGCAGAAATCACGCGCAAATGTATATTTCTTCGAACCGGAGTTTGTGAAATAGCGTCTAAAAGCGCCTCGGTGGTTGCTTTCAAAGTATGAGAGGACTCGTTTTGTGCCTAAAAAATAAGCTGTCGTATTATGCGATTGAATAATAGGACAATGGGCGACACCTTGATCCAATACGTTTCCACATAGACCAACGTTTTAGAAAACTGTCGGCAACATGAATGGGTGAAATCTGCACCGCTCGGAAGCTTAAATTTCTTGCACTTGTTTATGGCAGTGGTGATCGCTGCTTATTCATAGTTAAACACAGCCCCGAAAAGTTACTACTTATTGACAACAACGAATAAATGTTTGGCAAACGTTTGGATGGCTCGTAGACGCACTAGCAGTTGCTGCGGAGGGATAGACCGTAATTGAATACGCCATAGTGGACACATAATGAGCGCCTCGCTCTCGTCGACGTAGCTCATTTGAATATCCCCACAGACAAAGGCCCTCACTGCGGTCATCCAGCGAGCAGCGATCACTTGTTGAACAATGACAAATAGGTATCGTTTCTAAACGGCTATACTGACTCCAGCTCAGAGACGCACCTACAAGAAGATTTCGAACTCAAAGTAATAACGATAGCAATGCGAACTATTCAGCAACACACAATATTTGTCGTGAAATATGATATATGGGCAGTGCTAAAACGAAAATGAATCTGTACTTGAATTGCGAGGAGTGTGGCAGTGTAAGGGCATGGTGAAATGTTCGTCGGCTATGCGCAATCAAATTACTACACCGCTTCAGAAATACAAGTGCCCTCGTTCATTGTGAATGCGCACAATTAAGCATGTGCAGACGCTTCTCAATCGCTGACGCACTCGCAGCGAAATGCTTCTTTGATAAATGTTCTAGTGTCCGTTGAATAGCACACTATGGGGTAAGAGCGTCGTTAGCTGGATTCGTATTCACCGTCGACTTGCATAGCGAACACCAATTGCCTCAGCAGCAGAGCAGCAATCACCATTTCATACAGCTAAAACTGCATCCTTAACTCCTCGTAGGAATGACGACTCATCCAGGCACATAGCTTCTTTAAGTTCAAACGCTTCTTTGTTTACACCGAGCTATGCAAGATTTCCTTCCTGTTTGTCGTCCACTAAAATCTTTTGCAAATATCAGGCACACAGCCCTTACCAAACTGGGTCCTCTCCTACCCACTTTACATCACATCCATCTTTCTTTCTGGCTAGCGGCTTGCTTAAATCTTTATGGATTTTTCATAAGCGAATACGTCCGTTTCTTCCACCTCACAGCAAGCTCCAGTCGTTTTCTAGTTAATGCGATTTTCGGTTAATGGCTGTATTGAGATGGAATCTATCTTCAGCACTCAACTTTCAATTCCACAACGTAATGCTGCGTAGAGATGGGACTTCTCGCTATCTACCTTACCATGAAACAGCTCTGTCCCTCCTAACCGAAATTTTTACCCCTCTTCAACACTTCATGATTTTTACTCGTCTCCCTCCTTTACAATGGGCCGAATCTTCACAAATAAAAAACCAATAGGAATGCATTTCCCAGACAATAGCAAATAAGATGTGCTTGCTGCGAAATAGTTCAGTAGTTCAATGAGTGACGCTCAGGACATCTTCTGAAAGAGCGTTCGAAAATTTGAGTAGCACTTCCTGACACGCTTAAAAACGTGAAGCTCGTAGCTATCACCGCGTTACAACGAAAGTTATGATTGAAGCTTCGGGCAACGTTCCAAAAATGAGATGCATTCTTAGCCCCTGAACAGGAGCGCTCTCCTATTTACCTCCAACGGTGAAGTTTCATTCATCAGAAGTAACCGTGGAGGCAAAAATAAAAATACTCAAAGCCGAACATAAGTGCTGGCTGATATGCCACTTGAAAGTTGGTGAATGTCAACGCAGTAGCTTGAATGATTCGTAGTAGAAGGAATGACGCATGTATCAATGGATATGAAAACGCTGAGAGATAGAAATTGAGACAAGAGCTTGAAATCAGGTCGAATTCTGAAAAAAGAAAACAGTCGAAGAAGCGAAACTTTTTCCAATTCAGTTACGGGATCAGCCGAGCTGAGGGAATCGACCGCGAGGCAAGAAATTTTTTCGATATTATCGTCGAACTGTGAGGCAGCAAGAAAACCGCGCTGAGAGAAGAATCGACTTTGCTGTGAATCGGGAATATCTAGTGGAATATTCTTTCCGACGTGTTTTGAATACAATATTCCTGGCGTTGTTGAATTTGAGATACTCATTGCTTCAAGTGGATTATTGCTGCTTATTGGTGCTGCTTTTTCATGAATCGACAGCAGTAACCGAAAGGGAAATGCTGCTTTCTGCGCCTTGTAAGGGGTACCTTTTTTCTCAGAGCTTCACCCAAAAATTCCAGTGGAAACAACGGTGAACAGCTACACGCTGAGTAAGTACGGTCGCGTTGAAGTTCTTAAGGTGAGCCGGCCTATGCCAACATCTCTGCTAATATTTTGTAGTGTCGCTAATATCGACATAAAAAAGCATCTCTCTGCCTTCTTCACCACCTTCCAGCTGTCGCATATGTGTTTCTGCAATGCAATTTGGCTGACTTAAATTAGAAATCACGTGTAGATTTTAAGCTGCAACAGCTATTCGTCTGTTTGATACCCTCCGGGAATGGCCATTTGGCGTTCGTCCTGCCTGCACCCGAAGGAGGCTGTTGATTTTATTGCTTCTCTGCCAGACGTCGAGATATATGTGTCGCTGTTTGGCTGTTGAGGTCCTTTGCATTATCCGATTTTGAAAAATTTGCTGTAATTTGAAAATTTTTGTTGCTTTTGGTATCACTGCTATCAAGTCGATAGTTACAGATGCAATGAAAGGGCGTGTGCCCCAGAGAAGAGTCGGATCTCAACCTGCAGAATTTACGTGACTGGGTCGAGGAGGGATTTGGGAGTCGTAAGACGGCGAGGCCGGCCAATAAGAAAGGTGGTTTTTGGAATTCGAACATAGCGTATTCCTTCTTACTCATCCTATAAATCTCCACTCAATGAACTAAATCTGGAGACTAACATGTGCGGACGGACAAGCGAACAGAGCCTTAACAAATGCTACCAATGCAAAAGCACACGAAAACATTGTATAGTCCTGCAACGCAACAAGGACATTCATTGCAGAGGCAGGAACCATTTGTATCCGATTTTCGCTTCCGAAGGATTTATGGGAACGAAATTGCACTCCTCTCCCGTAACTGCAACGAGTCATTTCGTAATACGGAGAGGGTGGATAGAACGCGGGCGTCAGAAGAGAACATGCAGGAGTCGAGGTCAATCCATCGTAAACGCAAAAGCTTTTTTGCATGTTTCTCGCATCATTTGGAGAAAATCTTGGGCTTCTTTGAGCATCCTCGACTCGAAAATGGAATAGAAATGGAGGAACCTCTGCTACAGCGAGTGGTCACATCTATAGAGAAGAGAAGCGCAGCAATCAAGTTATAAATGAAGTAACCCCTGCCTGCGTAGTTAAGCAAAATATCAGTATTCCATACCTCTCAGTAATCCACAACAAAAACCACTTAACTCAATGGTAAATGGGAAGTTAAAAAAACGGTTGTCAAAAAGTCGTTAGTGCGTTGTATTCTAAACTGAAATGTATTGTTTCTGGAGCAGCAAATAAAGAGGCGCAATACTTAACGAGAGGGCAGCTTTCAGAGACTGCAATCATAACAGCACAATGCGCTGGCCTTTCTCGCACATAGTGCACCAATTGACTAGCATCAAGTCTCAGCCATTTTACTTAATGAGCATAACGAACGCTTCAGAAACTGCGAAAATGACGCTTCCAAACATCAACTAACGGCAGAGGACGACAAAATGTGAAAGTCTTTGAATAAACTGAGCAATCTTATTATTTATCAGTTCCCTGACTCTTCTTCTCAGAGCGTTTACATCCTTACGTATTGGACAGCAGAAAGGAGAAAGTGGTGGAAGAAGCCTCGGAAACGCAGAAGACTCAGCAAACTATCATCCAGTTAATTGTAAGACTAGGCTAGGTAAGTTAAGGAGATGAAAGGAAAATAGCCTTCGCTTTTCAGCACCTCATGACCTAATCTGACGCTGTGTTTGAAAAATGCAAAGCGAGTCGACAATAGCAGCCTGATCTCATATTTTAATTGCGTTTTTCTGTAATAGTAAGCTCCCTTTGCTAACGTCATTTTAAGATTTGATGCTCTTGTCTATGTGAAACATGATTATCGAAAAATGTACCAGATTTTTTATGAATACTGGGTTTTGGGATTACCGTGAAAGCTCCTCCGACATGAAAGGGGAGCAAGCAAAAATGTTAAACAGACATAGGATTGCTGCTGTGTGAGGTCTCTTAATTTCATAGAACGCATGCCGTTCCGTAGCAGATGTTCTGTACAGCAAGAGCGTTGTGTTGAATGTTTCTTCAAAACTTTTTGTCTCTAACGGCTTCTATATGGCGTTGTTCAACTTCTCTTAAAAAGCGCATACCATTTCATGTGCTGACGTCATCTATCATTGTCAGAGGCTACGAACGAAAGGTGCTACTTCGTGAAGCGTTCCTTATATAACATTTTCATGAGCAAATTCACCTCGTATCTATGCATACCATGTAGTCATGACAAGTGTGGGAATGCCCAACAGATGTGGGATCTGAAGTACCAACTTAAGTTGGAGCTTCCTTCTAACAAGGTACGATTTTGCCCAAAGTTAAGCTGGATTACCTCAAATTTCTTCGAGTCTTTTTTGAAAGCAGTGGACACAACAGCTCAAGAAATTAAGATTTAAAAGTAGTGGAATATTTTGGGAGAATCTATTTTCCTATTTCTATGAAAAGTTACAGTTTTTGGTTGTGAATAGGACATACATAATTTAGCGAATCAATTGTTCCCCACTTTCGATGCATTATCAGAGTCGTTGCAGTTGCACGATTCAGTTTTTCGGCACATAGTCTAGGTCATGTGGTGATTCTGAAAGAAATCATTCAAAGAATTTGTTGTTGAGCAATATGCACCACAGAGTACGCTTTGTGGGGTGCCAGACAAGCTCATCGGTGATACAGAGATTCAGCCGTTCCGGGTCGGCAAGCAGATGCTAGATGCTCACGATTGGCAATGAACTTTTCTGTCATCACACGTCGTCCGTCAGGTATACAGTGAACCATAGAACGTAGGCTTCCAACGTGAATTGACACAGTTTTGCACGTATCTAACCTGGCTCGATTATATTTAATGAGACGGTGGTTCATAAGGAAGCAACACCAATAGTAAGCACGAAATACTTGTGAACAGCGCTGCCGACGACACTCAACATACCTGACAATAAGAAGCGTGCTGAGCCTAATCGATATGATATGCACGGTGTGATGTTAACAACAAACAAAGTGCCATCGCCTTGTGTCGTGCGAGCATTTTGCTTCCTGTCCCTCCCACGAACACGTTTCTTTTGGATCGCTTGTTCTCAATGTGTGATATCTGAACTGAGTTTTTGATACAACCTCTATAGTAAAGTTGCTGCGAAAGTGACTTCAAATTTCCATTCATATGTTGGCTGCTGTTTTTATATTCTGTTTATTTGAGCTGATGCACAAAACTGCAGCACTTTCATTTAAAAGTGCTCTGTAGCTACATCACCGCCTCCCACCAGGAATATTGCGTACTGTGATGCGGCAAAGTTTGAGCTATCTTTTGATACAACAGTTTTGCGAGCGGGCCGCGGAGGAATTGCCTCAATTGAGGAAAGATTAACAGCTGTGAAGTTGGCAAAAGAAGTTTTTCTGATATCTTCGACATACTCTCCGAGTTCAAGAAGACTCAAAACTTGCGAAAGTACATAGGTGATGCTATTGCCATTAGTGTATTGTCCGCTATTAATGCTTCAATATTGCAAATTTATTTTAAACGCAAACGGTTGGAGTAATCGAAGTGTTGGATGGCGAGAAAGGAGATGCAAATGGCAGTGTACAGCACAGTGTTTCCCCCCCAAAATATTGTCGCTTCTGCATGAGTACGGGCAATGAACAAAGATTGACGAACACATTTCACATCCCACATTTTGCTAGTCGCTTGTTGAGGATTATCACGCACCGAATTTTTTTGTTGGATGTGGAGGAGTGTGCCAGTGATGAGGAGTCACTTAAATCAGCGTCATCATAGAAATGAAAAAGTCACTTCCAGGAAGTGCACTGCGTATTATTAACAAGTATGGGACGCTTACTATTTGACTTGAGCTGCTTCAGAAGCATTACCCGAGTGCTTGATTCTGAGTAGATTACATCCTGAGTATATCCTGAGATTACATACTCCCACCATTCACCACTATTAATCTCGCTTCTTGTTCACTAGTTGGAATAACTGTTTAGTACAGCTATGACCGCGCGGTCTTTTTCAGTTGCATTTCTTTTCCTATGCACCTGAAGCACCAAGTAGCAGTCGTTTGGGAAAATTAATTCAGTCGGGCCGTCTTCATTTCTTCTTTTTCCGTCCCGTGGTGGATTCAAGTGGTGGACGATACACAGTGATAATTCAAAAGCGCACTTGTTGGTCACGTTTAGCCACATCAGCCGAGGTTGGTGCAAAAGTGTTTCAACCAGCACAATCTTAGAGACCTCTGACGACGACAACTTTTAAACAGTCTTTGGAAAATTTCATTCGCATATTTTCCTGTTAGTGTTTAGTAATGCGTTTCACCCCACCGCAAATCGCGGAACCGTTTGCACGAACTATTCGCTAGCCCCGAAATGAGAAATGAAGAGAGCTTGTGTTGAAGCCATTGTGATGTACAGTTTGGTTCGTATAGGTAATGTTCTCTATGATCTCATCACCGTGAAATTCGTTGACGAAAGTGCCGCGCTATTTCAAATTACTCTTCCTCGTCAACAAAACACCATCAAATTTTGGGAAATTCATTCCGAGGATCAGTTTGCTTCACAGATTCATGCCATTCGGCCAGTTCGTCCGTGCGTGTGTGTATCTATGCGCCTGCGTGTTATGCGTGCGTGTTTATGCATGTATATCTCTTATGCGCATCTGTAGTTATGCGTCTGTATTTGTCGTCTGTGTATCCGTCGGCCTGTATTTGTTAACTGTGTGTGCCAGTTCGTGTACAATTCTGTACTGTGTGTGCACACGTCCGTTTATTTTGCGTATTTATGTACGTGTATGTGTGTGTCTGTTCGTCTATGTATGTATGCGTGTGTGGATGTATGTGACCTGGCTGGTCTGTGTGTGCACTCGCGTGTGGTAATGAAAATTTTGGGTGCTATCCCGGAGCGGCGTGTGCTATCCCCTATAGAATTCCGGGATAGCACGCCGCTCTATGCCTGCTTCCAATGTAGTCCATCAGGTCGTGAAGAAATCGCGCATACACCTGTATGCGTTTTATTGCCGGTGAGTTTTATTCGCACCGATATGTTCGCCACCCCAAAACGAGCATATTGAAACGACGAACTTTTTGTTTAAGGTGTATGCGGATAGTTGGCTCGGTTAAATTATAGACGTGCTGTTTAGCCTGACAGGCTGAATTGCCTTTGCGCAAATCACGCCGGCTCCTCTGGCACAATTTCTATTTATTTTTCCCTGGAGTCTTAATTTGCTGTATTGAATTTTTCGGTTCCAGGCACATACCTTAACCAACATAACTGCACCACAGCTATCTAAAGCTAGAAAATTTTAGTAACTTCTTGATCAGGGAACCAGTAGTTGCCCATAGTTCACCTCTATACTTCATATAATGGCGTACTATACTTCTGAAATGGCTATTGAACGTCATGCTTTTTTGCATTGTATCTCTTACACGCAGTCGCACATTGCTAACATTACCTGCTTTTCATGCAATCACTTTCAAGTTCCTTTACTACAAATTTTCAAATTTGCCTTTCAGTGTTTATGTCTAAGTTGAGCCATCAATTACTTTAAATTGTCGCAACTTCCGATACCAAGTAAGAATTTAGTGTGCAGCGAAAGATCACTTTCCCAGTGTTCTTCTTGTGGGAATACATATTGAAAGTTTTATGTTAGTAAATAATGGAGAAGCAGAGATGTACCGCTAAGTGAACAATAATTGAGCAGGCGTTGATGCGTACAGACGTCAAAGTATGTGAGTGGGCAAGAGCGGAAAGTTGTTACCAAACTGGAAGTGTATGAGAAAATGAACGATGGAAGGTGAGAGCGGAGAAACACCAACTGAATAAGAGAGAAGTGTGGTTTTGTTGCGATCGTCACGTGGAAACATTCCCCGTTGTTGTCGTTGCTGTTGCATGTTCACTTTGCGACAGGGTCAATTATAAGCGAGGTATTTCTTTTTCTCTAACTGTGATGTATGCAGCTTAGCATAGCGCTCCCAACAAAAGCATTCATTTCCATGATTGGTTATCCACTTATTGCTCATTAAAAAAAAATTGATGAAATTTGTGTCTATATGGAAAATTAATTATGCCTATATGCGTATTGCCTATTAGCAACTACTGCACTTTGTTAGAAGCACTTAAAAATGCCCTTTAAAATATGATGAAACTGTGTTAAAGGGCAATATTTGTTTGTTTTCCTTTGAAGCGCCTAAAAATAACACGAGAGATATTCACTTAATAGTGATAGCTTATTTTTAACGAATGTTCTGCTTCGGACAACGTGATCTTGCTGCACTGGAAAACGCGAACGCATCTCCCCTCCACCTTTCATAAACGTGATCATTCCTTGTGCATCGAAATAGAACGAGTGATCGATTATGAAGTACTGTGCCCCACCTGGGATCCCGGGAGCTTGTTGTTTGCAATCTCCCAGAACGGACATAATTTGACGAAGGTGCACCCAGAGAAAGGAAAAGAGCCCTGCAACATTCCTTTACTAAATTTAAACGGAAGTAAATACCAGCTAAAAGTAGGAGTGCGGAGTACATTTTGGAGGGAATTTTGTGAAGTGACGCGTTTCGAGGAAATTGTCATTGTTTCGCTACTACTGAGTTCTTGGTTCTCATATTTTTGGCAGCTGTTTGAATTCACTGTGTCATTAGACCAAATAACCGACTCATTTAAAAGAAGCATTTGTGCGAGGAAGTAAATGAAAGAGGGAGGAAGAGAGGGCCTTGTGGACGTACAGGAAATGGAACACAATTTTGGGCGTCCATATCTACAGAGCAATAATCAGTTTTATTATATTATGTGGTCGCGGTTCTTCTACAGACGATTATATAGAAGCGCTTGAAAACGTGAAGGCAGAAGTTGATAAATAATTGACACTTTGTTAGGCGAATCGAAAATTACCAGAAGTTTTTGTATTTCGATACCACCATAGCTATGTTAGTTGAGTACTGCTTCCTCGCAAATAAAACCTTCGAAGACCAGTGTTATAATAAATCGTTAGCTGCGAAGCTCTACCGTTAAAGACGGAATACGCGTAGTCTGCAGGTCAGCAGCAGTTCCGTCCTGTCCTTCTCAATTATCGCGCTTCTTTTCTTCGCATTGGCATGGCGCGGATCGCTTCTGAAGCAGAAGCTGAATAATTGCGTAATTTCTTTTGACATCAGAAAAAAAAAAACCTCGAATTTGTGATTCTGTTTGAAGGGCTACAGGTGTCTATGACGATGAGCACTTCGGCTACGAGACGGTTGTTTTCAGCACAATATTTTAGTGCACTCAAGGAAAGTAAAGGCTGCGCGAGATGGGGACGGAGTGGGGGGGGGGGGGGGGGGTGATTTAACGGAATATGAGTCGATGATGTGGGAAATACAGGTGACAAAAGACAGAAGATTACACATTTTATGTGCGAATTATATTAATTTCTATGCAAGATGCGTGCTTTATTGTCACTTTTGCTCAGCATTTTGTTTCATGTGCTCTCAACGCCCAACAGTCAGTTAGGATCTCGAAAATCTACTCGTTGAAATTTATTCATTGAAGAATTCCTCCCTCCCATTGTAGCAATAACAGTACGTCTTTCCGTAGTCATGCGTTTAAGAACTCCAAAAATTAAATGAAAGGTCATAGGAGTAATGATTACACAAAAACGCAGTAAACTACTCGTAGTTACAACCGTTACACTGTTTATCAATACTACGAGAAGTTACAACACTTTGAAGAGGTCTGCTTTTTAAACGGCGTTTAAAACGCGACAGTTTGTGGGCTATAACCACATCGCATAATGAAGCATTCCAAGCAGAAGCAATGTAAAAATTGAAAGAATTATGCAAATTACTTTTATTGTCTATCTGTCCTCGAAAAAGAAAAGATTGCCGCCTAGAATCCAGTGCAAATTTTGTGAAAGAAGGAATACCGTTAGAGTGAAGCCCTGGAAAGCCAGACAACGCTGAAGCACAAGTGTGTATCGAACTGAGGACTAAGTAAGCGAAGATGTTTTGAACCGAGAATCTCTAGCTGTTGCGCATAATCGGGCTGCGACAGTCCTTAAAACCCTTTTCTGAAAGCTGAAATGCCATTTGATTTTTTGAACTTCATCGATATCACAGTCACAGCTGCGACCAATTTGGAGTGCAGTGCGCTAAAATGGAGAGCTAAACAGCCTGCCGATAGCTTCCTGCTTAGCTGTAACTCGAGCTCCGAAGAGAGCATTTTACATCTCGAGCAGCCTTTCGTGAAGTTTCAAAACGATAAACCTAAAGTTGGCCCTTAAGTTCTCCGCAGGAAGACGCTCTTGTATTATGTAAGGAGCATTCATGCGAAAAATGTGCATACACTTTTCGACGGATATGTTAAGCTGCCAAAGCTGTGATGCAGTGAAAGCAGATCCTGAGGCAGCCTTTGATAATCACTCCGCGGCTCAGTAACAGGTCTTTGTATTTTTGACATCATCGGCATAGACTTCGCAACAGATTTACAAATACTCTTGATCATCACCTGGATAAGGCAGAGGTAAAAGCGACTAAAACCTTAGCCGAGCACGAAATGAACCGAAAACGTTTCACGTCGATATATTGAGGAAAAATGGACCGTCATCCACGTAACGGATTTCATCTTGCACTGGCCTTATGCCTCAAGCAAGTTGCACCATTTATCATTCCATGTTCACCGCATTAAACGTATAATGTCGATGCTATCGGCGTCATTGCAAAACTGTTCTTTTTTATGGAGATCATGCTTGGACCCATGATTTCCTCTGCCGTGATAAATAGTTTTCTGCGTCCTAAGGTTTTTAACAATCCTATGAAGGCTGATTGTGTTGATGCTTTATTGCTGAGTGCTTATTTTTGTTAGGAGTTTTTCGAGAATAGATACTTGCATACTTTCGCATATTATATATTTCTGCATAATTTTACAGAACGTGTTTTGTCAGATGCTTTCAACTCTAGGCATAGGAAGACAATTAGAAAGGGATAAAAGAAGGCTGGCGTAGTATATGTTTTGACGTTCCAGTCCCACATCAGTTCTGAGCCCAAATTTCGGAAACTAATGATAAAGGGCCAAATAATGCGCTTTCCTGCAAAAGAGGTAAGCTGTGCAAATCCTCAGTCAAGGAAAAGGGGCCGGGTTCAACCGTTTGCATTAAAAAAATTGATTCACATATTTATGTGATTGCTGTAATTATCGACGCCGTTGTGAAATGATCATACAGTAGCATGGGTTTCACCCCATCAGTTCCATTCAATTGATTTTGTGGTCAACGAGTTGAAAGTACTAGACAAATAGTTGAGAGTACTAAACAAATAAGCATATTCATATATAGGCATGGCGCCATCTAAACGCGCTTTTGTTAAGATTGTCGTATAGCGCTTATCAACAGGAAATTTGTTAGGTATGGCATTGCAGGTCTCTCCGAAGTTGCAGCCGAATATCTTTCCTAAGAAGGCATCAGTTCCAGAATGGTGTAATTTCTGAAAGGCTTTGACTTGCAGTATGCCATCTAGAAGCTTGGAAATGGATTCACTGATCTGTTTGCAGTGCAAGCTTTCCAGCACAAACCTAGCGAAACTGAACTAACTAAGGGTTGCAGTACCGAAATGAGACAGGGAGGCGACACGCCGATCTGTACAGATAAGCGAAACCCGTGAAAGTGAAGTAATCATTATTGATTTATTGCACTCTATATGACGTTAAATATTGCTTTAATGAGTGTGAGGTCATCAGATCTCCTAGTTGATTAACGCGTTTCATTTTCAAGTTTTCACCTTTCTTGCCAGACGCTTTGTTCATCTGTCAAGCAATGTGGTTATTTGCTGGCAGTAAGCTATTGCATAGCAGCAAAACGGAACTCTTGTCGAACTATCACAAAGTCACCTCAAAATGGTTTCTTTGTATGGGTGAGAAAAAAAAGAATAGAGTTTATTCGCTCAAAAGTCAAACACTTCACACTTCGCTAAAAACGTCAATTAAGTCAACAACATTCTCCGTTTTAAACCTTTCATCCTTAATATTCGTAATTTTTTGGCGAAGTGCCACAGTGAATAATTTTATTCAATAAAATGACACCAGAAAACATTTCTCTTACAGTAGGTATGCTGTTTAAGGGAAATGAGGTTTAATAAGGATGTATTATACTTTAAAAACGGGTTTGAACCATAGTCAAAATGTGCCTGGTCGTGTATGTGGTATGAAAATTCAGGAAACGTAGACCCATTTTCCACTGTTTCGTTCATCCGCGGTCGTGAAAAAGTTAAGCGGATTATGCCAATGTAACAGTATTAACGAAACTACTGAAAGTATGCAAAAATTTATTGCAGTAAATCGCTGCGAGGGAGTAATAATGACAGGTTTTGCTCGTTGTCTAGGGATCGCAGTTATCACTGTACTGACTCCACCGCTAACATTTTAAAGTCGTATCGCAAGAGCAGGGCTTATGGCAGGTGATACTAGATCCAAAAGTGTTTTTCCGTTTTAGGCTCTACGTCCTTCCTGACTAACTGATACGTTTAATACCACTTTATTAAGCGAATTTGCATCATTCATTTTTTTTTTTTTTTGTTTTGCTAATTTCCCTTAAGCACCATGTGGCGGCGTTACGTCTAACAGTACGTACTATACTTTGTTCTATTAATATGCATGGCAACAGACGAATCAAAAACCGGCCATTGCATAGCCAGAGATGTGAGTATGGGAACGAAAGTCATGCAGTGGCGTTAACGGGAAACCATCGATTGCATAAAAGTGGCAATCTGCTTTTGCAGTTCCTGGTTTTTAACTGTAATTGTCCGAAACCTCTAAGTATGCGTTGTCATTTCCATGTAAGTCGACCGGAACAGAAAGCATCAGTGTTTATTAATGTTACTCAGAAAGGATTAGCAAAATTTCACCAAGTACAACCAAATACAACGAATTTTGCAAGACATCAGATGACGTTTCCCTTGTGAAGCCATGTAATAGCGGTGATAACAGAGCAACGTTCCTTCCGATCCGTACATGACCGAAAGCACTCCGTTGCAATCGATGGCCAACCAAAGGCATTCTATAAAAGCCGAATTTCCGTTGCAACTGAGAGTTTTAAAAACGTCAGTTGGTTATTGACTAGAAGTATCCGAGCACAAACCTTTGTGCAGCCTGAAACAGCCAAGACAGAATTTATGCCGGTAAAAGCAATCTCTCGATTTTGGATCGAAATGATGTCGACTGCTGATTATCACAACTGTCTAGGTAGGAATAAGATAAATCAACAAAGTAAACAAGGTAGGAAGACACTCGTTTATGTGGCTGCAATGAGCTTCGAATTTCTCGCCGCCTGCTATTGATACGTGTTGTTTATTTTTTTGTCCTTGTCCCAATTCATCGATTTATTAGTGTTGTCCTTATGAATTTCCGTGTAGGTTACGTAACATGTATATAAGCTATTTCTATTATTTCCACTAATGAAGTTTTTTATGCTTGTTTTGTTGCTTGAACGTACAGCCTAGCTTTCAATAAGTCCTTATTCAGCAATAGTGGCGCTAAAGGTGCTTGTCCTTGAAAATCCTGAAATTCCTTGAATGAAGCTCACATGTACCTAAATCCTTATACGATGGTTACGTTTACTTTTTTATGTTTATTTGCGTGTGGAGAATGAGGCCCTTTCATCGCGAGCAGTAAAATTTTAATCACATTTAGAGATTAGATTTTGATGAAATACTTTGGTAAAAGTGTTTATTCGCATTGTCCACTCGCCATCGTGTAATGCCCGCAAGCTGAATGGCTTTTATATTTTTCAAAACATTTGCCGAATTCGTTAATCTTTACAGTACTTCATGACCTTTATAGCATGCACAACGTTCCAATTTCTCTTCGATTACCCTCAAAATGGCTCTCCAAATGATTGCAGAAACTTGCATAGCCAGCAATCTTGCAGACTTTAAACTATCTGCGTTCATTATTTCATGAAAGCATATCGTTTTCTCACATTGCGCCATTCTTCTGATCCTAACTAAATTCATCCTTTTTGTTAAAAATGTTAGCAGAATACACCTTCGCTCACCTGGATGTTTTTTATAAAGTAGTAATGGCTGCACTACATCAATTTGGAAGTCCTTCCTCTGTCACAGTTCGAATGCTGGAAAGGAATTGAAATCGATAGGAAAAGCCTATAAAGAATAATTGAGGCCCCTTTCTGCAAAGAACAATCCTAGGCAAGGGTATTACATCTGTTTCTGGTGGATATGATTGTTAAGGACCATTCCCATCCAATTTCAGTGTTTCTTCCACTTTGCTGCAATAAAACACATTTTCCGAATAGATGACGATGGGAATCTGCAAACATGGTACTCGTTAATTACGCACATTGCGCAGATATCAGGTGCAGTATCTTGCGCTACGCGCACGATGCAATATTCTTTGAAATACCTGAAGCACCATAGGGTATTTGCTTGATTAAAAATCCAACAGCTTGCTCTTCGTTGTTCTTTTGCTTCAGATACAACATTTTGTTGAGCCCTACTTGTCCTTGCATCTGCTCGCCCGTTCGTCCACTTTCCTCATCCGCTGTACCGATCGGAACGAAATTTACCGCCGCTTACTTGCTATATTTTGAACTCCGTTTCCAACACTTGGATTCCCTTACACCCGTTGTTTTATGACGCCTCAATCCCTGTTCGCGCCTGAAACCTTAGATTTCGAGTCTTCCTAAGACAAAATTTTTTTCAAGATGTGCTCGCTGTGCCGAATCTAACAACCAAGTTTGAAAATGCTTTGGTACAGTGATAGGTACAGGGGGCTGATATGTTGCACGTAAGATCTCAGATAAAGCACGCAGAAAACTACTGACACGAAATGATTGAAATTTATGAGAAAGGAAAATAATTTTATGTTCAGTGCCGAAGAAGAAGTATCAGGGAGGTAATCCTGGACTGTTCTTTTGCATCCACCGCTCCGCTAGAAATCATACCTTGGGAGGGTACTTTCGGCTATTGATAGATCCTGTCATTCGCCTTGAAAATTCGGATTTCTAACCGATAATTTATATTGGTACTCTCCAATAAATGTCAAATAGTGGAAGCAAGTACATACAGAGAAATCTCTAGACCGTATTTTTTGGATACAAGTTCTTCACAGTGTTCGAGTAAGAGCATTCATGCGAGTGAGTGGGCAGTGACGAGACTAACAGTTTCGATCGAGAGACGGCCTTGGTTGTGTTAATTTTTGCGGCTCTCCAACAAGAGATTTGTGTTTGAGGAAAGCTACTATTAAGGAGCGGCTATAGTGGTTTGTATGATGATCTCGATATTTTCAAATATCGAAAAAATCCCATCGCATATATCGTCGTGGAAAAGTAGGATGGTGGTTTTGATCGTACGTGGAGTGGCGTGAGGATTATATATATATATATATATATATATATATATATATATATATATATATATATATATATATATATATATATATATATATATATATATATATATATATATATATATATATATATATATATATATATATATATATATATATATATATATATATATATATATATATATATATATATATGCTAATGAATGCCCCGGTAACAGAGGGGGTTCTATTCGACTAAGAATGATATACTTGCAGCGACGCAAAGTCAGCCTTTCCATAAAATGTAATTTTCACGAATAATCTTCTCTTCCAGGTGTCTGATGGTGCCTCTGTCTTACATATTGCAGTGGGGCGGGGTACTGCCACCGTTCCACAAATATGGCGTCTTCGTTATTTGTGGTTTCGAGCTGTTCGTCTCTTCGCTGAGCATGGCGATCGGTCAAAAGTATTACGATCTTTGCACAATATTGTTTCCCAGCGCAACAAAAATGTTCGATGATACGCGGCAGAAAAAGATTCCTGGATTCATTTGGACGTCTGAAGAGCGTCAGATTCTGCGTCTGGTGAGATTAGAAATGCTGAATTTTTAGGGAAATAAGTGACGGGCGTATAATCCTTTTCCGAAAATCTTATAATTGTTAAATAGCTACGAATTCTTTGAGGGGAAGCTGCTGTGTACAGGAGTGAATATTACTACAGCACCGTGGCCTTAGACCTCAAAAAAATGGGAAGACGAGTTAGACCCGTCGTGGACTGCATGATATCAGTCCATTTTTGAGCCACTGAAGAGTCTGTGGCATCGGGTTTTAACTCAAGCAGTGATAGGCGAATATGGCGAATTGAAATGACTTTGACTCGTGAAGAACTGCAGATTCTTACTGCATCTTTTCAAAAAGGAAGCTGGCTCCATTGTCTTTGTCTCTAGAAAAAGGGTAGTCAACTCTCCACTCTAGAAAAAGGATTAGTCAACTCTCTAACTCCGTATCCTCCAAGGATAAGGTGGTCGATCCAAGCAGTCGACTCTGCTGTTAACTTAGGGGTGACTCTTTTCTTGTTTTGCTTCTGGTATTCCATTGTGGCACCTGCTGTAGGCTTATCTGCTTTTAAAAAAAGTTGCATAGATGTTATGAAATCTCGATACATACGACAAATGCATCAGTAGGGCGGAACAACTAGTTATTTGGACACAGCGCATTTTCATTACAACAAGCTGTTGCCTGTAGCCTCTCCTACAGTTGATTGAGGCAGGTGCACCCATTCGAAGATTGGTCGGCATTGCAGTGAATTCTCCAGGCCCAAGCGAAACAGATAGTTTTAGGTGGTCGTCATTTTCTATGCAGTATACTTTGTGCAAAATTCATGGCGGCATTTCAGCAGCTATCGTAACCAAAAGAACAGAACAATGCTTCGTGGGTAATCGAAAGTGATCGAATGGGGTCGTGTGAGGATTTCAAGGCCTGGTAAATGATAAGACGCCTAAGAGGAGATTCCATTGGCGGCTCGAGTTGCCCAAAAGGTCGATAACGGAGAACCTTTGAGATTTCACACATCTTACCGACTAACCTTGCCTAGAGCTTCGCATTTAATTGTGAGATGATCAATTTTTACAAGCTGAAATTGTGTGGCTAGTTTTTAAAAAAGCAGAGATAACGACAAACGGATTGATTTTTCCTGCCACCATTATCACTAAACCAAAACTGTATGTGGCAGCACTAACAGCGACCATATTTAATATATAATCGATGGGATTATTTTCCTTCAGACTATCACCAGTAGTATTTATGATCGCCAGTGCTGCTCATTATGTCTACTGATAATGCCAGCAGAACTGGTTCTAATGGCACCAGCAGTTAGCAGTAGTGTTAGTAACAGCTGTTGCTTCTATAACTGGTACCAGTGCTGCCATCATTGCCCTATTACCGCTACTAGTGCTACCACCATTGCCATTGCTGTCATTATCATTAAGAAGCACAAAACTGCTATCGATAAGAATAATTCACAGTTTGTACAAATTAACTTCATTAATTTACAGAAACTGGTAAATTTGTGTCATGCATAAAAGGAACCTTATTGGTGGCTCAAGTAGATTATGTTGTAGCCAATTATTTGCCTAGAATCGCCGAATGGGAAAGGGAAAATACTGGTTTTGATGACCTCGTCAGGGCGCTTTCGTTGAAAACAATAGAGAATTGCGGAGGAAAATGGACAAAATTTTGCTAGTGAAATGTACCTTGAGTATTGTGTATAGAATTTTCCTGTGTTTGAAAGTACATGAATATCTTTTTACGTGAAAAGTGCAGAAAATGAATAGAAAATCTGCGCTCCCTTCTTGAAAAAACTATATATTCCCGAAAAAAAAAACATTAGAATCCTTTTTGAGTCAAAGAAACCCATATGGAAGGCGTTATAATCCTAAAAATCCCTCCCGCTTCTTTTGGTTAACCAATGGCATTTACTACCTTCACCAACGCTAACAAACTGCATCTGTTTGCCATCACTGTTGGAAGAAATTTCACTAAGTGAGTTTAAATGAGATGAATTTAAGATCTTCGAACTGATGCTTGTGGTCTTATTTCTTGTCGTTCACTTGCATATAGTTTTGTGCTTATATTGTTGTTTGCAGACGTTAACATCGTTTTCAAGTCCCCTCGTCGGTGCTGTCACCTAGCTTCAGCCGTCTCTATTCTTTTGCTGCTTTTGATCGGTGGAATAAGGGCGTATTAACTAAGACACCTATGGAAATGGAGTTGTTGAGGTGAAACCTTCCGGGAACAATTCCATGGACCCAGCAAAAGACGGAACATATCCGTCTTAAAAGTTGTTTTAAAATTCTCACTAATTAGGGATTAACTGCTGGTTTGGCTATGGGCAAAACATGTATGGACTGGAATTTACAATCCTCTCGTAGTACCACATTTGCTTCAATAGTTCCGATAATGCGGTTTTATTTCAGCACGAACAAAAACTACTAATCTTATGGTTCACTTCGACTGCCGTCGTCATATTATCAATGGCCTTGATCGTACCGTTTTTCTTCAAGTTCGGGAAGGAAAAACATCCTGATAGGGTAAATCTTTCGATACTGTGGGCAGTTTTTTGGTGAGCATCGTATTCAGACTTTTTTTTATAATAGGTCAGTGTGGAAATTTAATATGCGTTTAAGAAATGTGAAGAAATCGCTTTAAGAAACCCCGAAGAGACTATGACAGGGTCATGGGATGAGTCATTCGGTCACCTTCGCACGCATTACGCACACTTCAGTGACGAACTCGCACCAATGAATCTGTGCATCTGCAGGGCTTGGCAGTACCCATAGAAAGTCACTGTGAAGAGAGAGAATTTCATAGCAGGACTTTTAAAGCAGTTTGGATTTTGAGTGGGATTTTTCGTGCCGTTAGCGTGATCAATGACAACAGATGGCTGACAGTACGGGACGCTATAAAAAAGAATCGAAATAGGCCTATGAAAACTTTGAATCTTTAAAACCGACCAATTTTAAACTTATTTAAATCAAACTTAGTCTTTGCACTGTTCATAGCAGTCCTATTTTCGTTTATGCAGCGATCCACTCCCTCCACCGTGCCTCAAGCGTTTCCTGGAAGCGTTTGTCCCAAATCGCTTCTTCGGCTTTATTTTAGGGAATAAAAAGAAGTTATAATATTCCGCCTTCTCCTCACTCACCGGGTTCAACCACTCGTGACTTCTTTATTTTGAAATGTGAAGTTGGAGCTCATGAAGTTTCGTGCTCGCTACAACCTTTGAAACAGAGTTGGCTTGTTATTTTAACCCTGCTTACGAACTTAAGAATGTCTATTTTTGCGGCATTCCAAATTGCTTCAAGAGGTGGATGTGTTGTGGTCATGATGAGTGCTCGCAAGTACTAGCTTAAACCGATCGGTGACAGTAACTGCGTTTTTGTTATCGCTGCATAGGAAATTCGCACTCGCAACGCACACTGCTTGTTGTACCGCCTTCACACTAGTAGCATTTGTGTGGTGCGTAGCCTCGACGAGCACCAACTGATATTATCTGGCCATGTTTGCAAGCTTCGAGGGCAAAATGGGAGCAGGGCATCCGAGAAATAACTGTTCTGAAGTACGTTAGGGAATAAGCACCTAAAAGCTCGTCGAGCTGTGGCAGTTGGAAGCTAAATGGAGCATTGCAGCAAGTGCTTTCTTATGCGCCATTTGCAGAGATCTGCTGCGAATACACATGATTTGCCTAGCATTGCGCCTTTATTCTCAGATTTTTCGAACCACAAATCACCGAAACCATACAGAAAATAAATTTACCTCCGTGATTGCTTTCAGCACATCACAGACTCTTTGCGAAGAGTTGTAAACGGCTTCGTGCATCTGACATCTAGGCGCGAATTTTTGTTTGCTCAACAAATGATAAAAACCAACGCAAAGACGATTTCCTGTTGAAAACTTGTGCAATTGGTCTATCGTACAGAAAAGTGTTGCATCAAAGAACACCGCTCCGTTTTTTCCTATCATTTTGGTTCATTCGGTCGACGGGACAGCGGAAGTATGTATCCTTCTAGCTTTCCTGTTTCACTCTTCCACAGCGTTTAACCACGTGTGCTTAGTGCATGCAAAAAAATAGTGTTTATAGAAATGTGCGTAAATCAGCAACTTCTGAAAAGGGCGCACGCAAAAGGAGATTTGGATGCGGAAAGCAGGCTAAAACCGTCTTATGTGTTACGCTCGCCGCTTACTGCACCACTTCTGGCGTAGTTTCCCAGGATTCTCTTATATTTAACTTCGCCACGTTTCCCACCGCTTCGATTCCCTTGTTTATTTACCAGTAAGCATAAACAATATCGCGTATGCATTGATTCGGCAATGGAAAATTTTTCGAGTCGAAAGCAACCACTCGATGACCACGAAACTAGGGAACAGCTTCGTATACGGTTGAAGCGGACACATTTTTGACACGAACGTTCGGGTTTTGCAAGGATTTTCGCCTGCCAATGTGCTTAAAGTGTTTGCACATCAAACAATTTAGCGGCGAAGATTTCTTCCACATAGATGCTCGCATGGAATTATACAGCTTTCATATGGAGTCGACTCCTCTATGACATTATGTGAAATGCAGTGCTTAAAGAAATCTGAGCTGTGTTTTAGAGAGAAAAGGTGGAAGAGGTTATAAAAATGCGTATGGCTCGGTGTTATTCAAGAGCAGTGTAAATTGATGTGTGATGGTTTTTGATGTGACACACGAAACTGGTGCTTTTGAGCCTTCGAACATAATGACCAATCATTTGCGAGGTGAGATATTTGTGCTGAGCTGAAATATTTCGACAAGTTTGCAATAACTCAGGAAATGCTTATGTTCTTATGTTATGCTGACACAGAAAACTGGTGGATGAAAGAGTGTTGCGCTTGTTGCAGAATATGCTCACTTTTAGTGCCTTAATCGGCGAACAATTATGTGGCTATGTGCGATAGTGTTTTTGATTATGCTTTTTATTAACGGTGCCGTAATTTTGTGGCTTTTCATCACTGCTCCTGACGACCACCGACTTTTTTATTCGCTATTCGACGCTGCTGTTAAGGAGGAGATTTTTTTAACTGAAATCGAGAAGGGTCTCGATTGTATTTCAGACGACGACAAAGAGATCTATTCTTCAGATGTAAGTATTCACTTTTCCGCTGTTACCTTCGTTTGAACTGCAAATTGCATAATAACGACCAGTTATATGTCCTGCCACTGTCCACGGAGCAGTTTTCATTTAATCGTCATTGACTACGACACTGTCAGTAATGAGGGAGTGCTTTTTTCCATGTTTAAGCATAAGAGACCAAAAAGTCACTTACTTGCACGTGCAACAAATATTTCGATCTTCACGGGAAATATTCCTTTTATTCTTTACATTAGCGCAAAAACAATAAGCTGAGCTGCTTACACGGGCAGGTAATATTTGCATCGTTTATATGAGACCACTTGAGTTAGCTTACACACAAAAGCTTCATACGGAAAACGATGCCACTGAAACCTTCATTGAAAATTTTATTCTGATTCCTGTCCGCTTTCAAGTTCCTCCTATTCCATGCAAATTTTTGTAAAAGTGCATTATGGCGACCTCCTTCGTATATAACGACGCACGAAGGATGGAGGAGGTAATAGTTCGAATCCTCACAGCATCCAACAAGCACTGACAAAAAAAGCTGCCATTTTTCTTAGTTCGTTCTCGTCGAGTCAGAAGCCCCACTCCTTGTCGGTATTCCAGAATCAGAGTTTCATGATCTCCTGCTCAACACTGATACTTAGTGATAATTTACATACATCTCGCATCAAAAGCTGCTTGCAATAATCATTTATTTTCCGAAAATGTAAACTGTTGAAGAAGCATCACAAGAGTGAGTCAGTTCCGTTCGAAGGCAGTTATTTGTAAATGAGCTTCCTAACAACTTTCTGCAGCTTGCGAAGATCGACATGATGCTTTTTGTTCATACTGAATGACAATTTGGGCAAAAATTTGAGCGTCAGCTGTCCATTAAAAGCTCGTCCACGCTGAAAACCGTTGGAATACTTCAGCGAATGTTCTCAAGGTGCAGCATCCTCTGGTGGTTTGTCAGTTTTCAACACGCACACTTAAATTTTATTGGCTTATGAAGTTTTATATTCGGCATTCTAGAAAGATTCCAAACCTTGATAGTTTGTTAGAATTTACAGCGTGTCAAATGTATAATTCAAAATAGCTTCATCCTAATGCACGTCCGTTCGCCAACTCGCCACCACAAATGTTGCAGCGGTGAACGACCATCTATTGCCACTTCAACGCCGAAAGATCACGTTCGGTGTGAGTTATTGGCGCCGAAAAGTCGCATAAAATTTGTAGGCGTTGCGTGTAGTCCAAACCCAACCTTCTGATCGAAGATTTGCACATTCGGCTGGCTTCATACGAAAAGCGCATCACTGCACTTTTGTGATTGTTTTTTAATGTTTGATTCTTCCGGTGCCAGGTGAGTTGAAATGCAAGAATGCATAAATCATGCGAGCAGCTCTGGCACATTCCCCACTTCATTTTTTGGATGTCTTCTTCTAGTTTAGTTTAAATAATGCGACAAATGACCATGACGGTTCCACACACATAGGCTTGCATAGACCGGCATTTCGTTTGAACGATATAAGCAAAAAGATGAAGTAGTTTAAAGAAATTACCTTGAGGAACGATGTTGTGCTCAGATTTTCCTTTTAGGTGGATGGATCAAGGTGTTTTCGCCGCGCCATTTTCTAAGTGCTATAATTTTCTTCTATCCTTCACGTGGGAGTCACACCGACCTGAAATTTGGTGTTTTTCTCTATTACAAAACTCAGCACCTATGACACACAGTGCTTTAATAATGGCAAACTACTGCTGCCACAAAATTGGAACGAATGACTAACTGTACTTCGACGATGGAAATAATCCATATGGTTGTTCCTGCGCACTGGGAAGCTTAATGGGAAGCATTACCATACAAATTAGATGTGGCTAAGAAACGAATACTGCTCCTGTTTATTACCTATTTGCTTTTAAAAAAGGCCTCGTTTGAACGCAAACATCAACAATTCATAGGGAAAACAGTTGCATTCGTTGTGCTCTTGTTTTCTTCCAAAAGTAATATGTTTTGCGAGGTGAACTGTGCAAAACAAAGACTGCTATTGTGTGAAACCGTCTGCGACCTCCAATATCCAGATGAATTCCACCTTTACCAGAAGACTGGTCATTTTCGTTCTTAATTTCGAGAAAAGACCAGATTTCAGCTGTTATGCTAAGACTGTGTATATGACAGTAATGGCCTAAAGAGTATTTGCAGGAGTGCGACAACTCCATAAATCGTTCGGTGATCAGCAGGAAGCTGTTGAGTCCTTTACTTTACTTCTGGATTGTTGGCCACTGCTTAGCCTTCCTCGTTTTCGGCTTCGCTAACAAAGGTAATTTCAATAATTTCCCCATGAACACACTGTGGACAGTTCGACTTCGGCATGAGGCATTTAAGGAAACTTTAATAGCACAGTGCATTCGAATGTTTTCGTTTATCGCTTCACGAGAAATCCTTTCGAAACTTTTTGAGCAGATCATTTTGATAAATTGTTCTGCATCGATGCATGCCATAAATTTTCCAGCAAAATACTCAATGGAATGAGAATCGAATTTTTTTTTTGAGATTTCGGTGAAGACAATGATGGTTCCGAAGCGGACATTGCCTCTGTGAAACTGATGAAATGAAGAAAATGACGATCTCGATTCAACTTACTCGGAACAGTGCTCAAGTTTATATAAATTTCCGGTATATTTGTTGATATTATTCTTCAGAAGTGCAAACCTGTTGGAATGTCGGTTCAAAATCTAGGCTTCCTCATGTACCAATGACCTGCAAGAACTCTAATAAACCAGCATTTAGTAGAAGAAACAGTTGCAAAAGATTCTTGGCATTTTTGGACGTAAGGGGTTCGTTTTTCCATAATGGATTATTATTCGCTCTTTCAACTTTTCTGTCAAGACAAACCCATAGAGCGATTAAGTGGATGATGGCATCAACTTTCATGCAGTTTTGTGTAATTATATTTTTTTGCAATTCGTCTAGCCAAAATGTGACGGTAAACTTCTTTCATGCCGGTAAACTTCTCATAAATTTATACACATGCAAAAAATTCTGTTTATCTGCGACATAAATAGTCGCTCAACGTTTTCTTAGACATGAACGCTCAACGCTTTAATCTTCTTAAACCGCACAACCAGTAAGCCAACAAACGAAATAACCTTTTATCTGATATCTTTATAGTATTCTCGCTTCGCCTCTAAATTATTATGAACACTTTCTACAAAGTTGGTCTCAGCGATCATTTGCCAATTTCTTTGTCTCTCCTTCATTTGCCAAGAACTCTTACTTGTTCGCGATCTGACAACAGAACAGCTATCTAGGCGTTTCAAATTTGAGAACTGCATCACTCACATATATCGCTTACTGAATAGACGCGTCTTGATAATGCTCAAATAACAGTGATTGACAATGACAATATTTAGTCGTTGTTGTGGCTTATGCTCAGACTGTTTTGACGTTTGCCTCCAAATCCGACACACAAAAAAGCGTTTAACCCTACAGCTTCCTACTGCTGTTACGATATTGCTGAAACGAAGAAACAATCTCTCGCAAGCGTTATGTTATCTGCTAACAATTGCTCATCAAGCGAGGTTTTCCTCATAACAGTCGTGGAGCGCGTCGATTTATCAAAAAATGCTGAAGGTTGTATTCGATGTGGTAACAAATTAAATTTGTTGTGGAAAGGCAGCTGAGCAGATAGCGCAAGGGAGAGACCAGCAAGGTTTCGCTTCTCAACTCTACGACTCCTTTCAAAAATTGGAACTACTCGCAGTCCTGGCCGATACTAGCGCCCTGCTAATAATTTTAGCGGTAGAATTTGCACTTGCGAGAGTAAATTTTAATGACATATTTCGAGCTTTTAAATCCGTTGTATGGAAGGGATTCAGTGTTCACTGTTGGAATACCTCGCTTCCCACCTGTTAAGGTTGTTCGATGTCATCGTACTGACGAACAAACGTCCCTTGTATTGGAAGGATAAAGGATGGTTATGACCTACGAAAAGAAAGGCAATGGAGACAACCCTTCATACTGTGGGATATTTGCCTCTTATCAACAGCCCAGTAGCTACACGTAAAACCACTATGCTCTAAAATTACAATCTTATAAAGCCTTCAGTAGCTTACTTCTAGCTTATCTTCAAAAGGAATTGCTCAACATTAGCTGCCTGAAACAATCGCAGATTATTGTTGCAGAAATACTGTTCTCGATAGAACATGCCTCATAATGCTCTGCAGCGTTAGAAAAGTATACGACAGCGTAATCCGTACTCTTTTCTAAAGGTGCACAACGACCAAATCACTCGAAAATTATTTGCGTCGCGGATGAATAAAAACATCTGCAGAAGCAAAAGAATAGCAGTCCCCAAAGCAAAAAATTGACACATCCGAGGTACTAAGCCAACCCTTTTGTTTTTCATTTGACATGAACAGACTATGCCTTTGCGACCAACCCGCTGCATTCACTGATGACATTCAATTATTAGCCTTTTTTTGAACCATCTCTATAAGACTACTACAGAGTAAGATCAATAAAGATATTGCTGCAATATTCCGCTACCTCCTCAGCCACCGCACTGAAGTTAGTACAGACTAAACGGTCGCTTCGAAGCATGGCTCAGCTTGTCAGCTGCTCAAATTTACTATCGAAGAAATGCAATCATCCACTTCAATTGCGCCAGAAGCTTGGAATCTGGAGATGGAATCAATCTATCCCAGTCATTACATTATTTCGTCGTCTAAAGCCTGTTCTATAACGCTTGGTGACATTAGTGCCATCCGTTACTTCCTCTGCTTCAAAGTAACAAAGCTACTTGCTGGAAGCTTGGTTTTCTCGCGAATGCCAGTTTAAAAGGATGTGCCTACCGGGTGACACGGAGTAATGCCTCAGAGTTTGCTAACTGTGTCTGAAGTCGTTAACAGACTTGTGAAGTGTCGTTAACATGTGAAGACTCAGATGTGAAGTCGTTAACATACTAACTTCGATCACACGTTACTGCGTTATCGCACACCCACACAGATGAACTCGATGAACCCTGCGTATTGAGGAACTCGATTGATTAACTTCTCAGCCCTCTCTCACAGTCCAGCGCTAAAAAGGTCAGATTCGAGCAATACTGGGCCGCCAAACCGAATTGGAGGAGTAGCCTAACATAATAAATGAGGTAAAAAACGGTAAGCGATAATGCTAGAAAGAAACATTTTCTGTGGGTTCTTTGCAAAACTTGCTGGGTTCAAATAGCATTCAAGACGCCAAAATCAAGGCAGTTCAGTCGGTGGTTATTCACGGACCATTGTCTTTTCAAATATAGTGAAACAAATTCTTTGTTACCCTTTAACCTTTGGTGTAGTGCTGAGCGCCGTAAGACTAGATCATGCTTGTTTCTAACAGTTTAATCAGATTAAGGGAGATATTGAAAACTTCCACTTTACGAGATGAAAAAAAGCGGCCGAAAGTTGCATATTACGGCTAAGAAACAAGTTTACGGGTGAGAAAGAATTTCTTTCACTATATTTGAAAAGATAATGATCCATGAACAAGAACTGGCTGAATTACTTGATTTTAGAAACAATTAATTCTGCTGACTGCCAAAGCCTGCGCGAGATTGCTGCACCTTCGATGGAAGCTATAAAGCTATCACTTAAGGAAGCTATAAACTTCACGCATTCTCTACGAAAAATCCACTCACCGAAAACATTGTAAGCAATCGTCCGTTGCCATCATACGTTTACTATATTTATAGTAGCAGTTCGACGTTCGAGCAACCTCTTCGTGAAGCTTTTATGAGAACATGAGAAATTTATGAGCGAAGTGAGAGCAGAAAAAGAGTTGGTAAATTTTTCACTCGCCATCCCTTCATTTTTTGGGAGCTCTGCGGTTTAGTGTTTTCGGAGTTTTTCTGGCACTTCTGCAGTCGATGACACTTTCCTCGATGAAGTTTGCAGCGATCGAAAGACTTTTAAATTCCTTCCGAATTTACAATTTGATCCCAACTGGTGACCTGCACTAGAATTTGAAGACCTTGCAGGAGAAGGGAGGGCTGCGTTAAACTCCCAATGACAAGATATCATCAAATCTGAACCTAGCTTGCCGTACTTTGGTCACGCTTCATTCTTCGCCTACTACTTCTCTTTCTTTCCGATAGCCTTAAGTTGCGACCACTAATGGCAACCCCATTAAACAAGGTGATCACAACTTTGACTCCACAAAAAAGAGAGTCGATTCTTCTGGAAAGGGGTCTACTCCTTTCTTCGGAGAAATCGACTTCTTTTCTTGCACAGTCGGAATCGGAGAAACCTCACTTTGTCGAACTCTGGCTCCGAGCATATGACTCTTAACATGGGGACAGCAAAACCTACTGAATCTGCAAAGATCACAAACAAAGAACAAAATGAATACCGAAAACGAAAACAAAAGAATCGCTTTCACGACTGCAATATTCGGCCGCCGATTTTTCCTTGCTTGTTATGACACATGCGTCACCCAAAGAGACTACTTCCCCATACATCCAAGCATGATCCTTGGTCAATTAGTGCCACTTTTCCGTATCGTCGTGAGTTCGATATATTGCTTGATATAACGTTGGTGTCGTTCAAGCGCACTGTCGAAGCATGATTCTTGGCACCACTTCCTTGCATGCCACGTCGCATCATGTGGCAGTCTTGAGCGCGACCGTTGCGATGCAGTCACTATCACTGCAGCGCGACCTCCATCAGCGAACAATCGCCTCTCAACTAATTTGCAGTACCTTCAAACTTGAGTAATTATAAAACTTGGGTAGTTCACACAAGCAATTAAAAATGAAGGGACATTGCGCAATTTAGGTATATGGCGAATAGGCGGAACACACTGGAAACGAGCACAGAATTAACGACAAATATCAACGCACACAACTATTGAGATGCTTCTTGCTGAGTTAGACAAATCGTCCTCATTTTTCTGCATCGTTTGAAGTCCGATTAGATAACAAAACTATCAGAGCTTTTCTCGCTCAGTTTCACTAATTTTTTATTTTAAGGAATTTTCACTGCAATGCATCGTCCACCATCATGCCAAAACTTCACTACAGTCTCAAAGCAGCACTTCCTCAACATTCGGAAACACTCAATTTCAGAGCTCATCATAGAGTTCATCGTCACGTCATAATCGAAGAAACGTTTGACGGTTAATTACAATTGCGAATCTTCGATTAATTAAATAAAACGTCACTTCTCACCTCATCCCAACAATCCACAAAGAAAGAGCAACACAGCGATCCCATCAATCAGGCGATCCTGCAAAATAAACTCATGTCATCTAAACAAATCATATCGCTCCAAAACCTACACAATGTCACATTCACGCATGCTTTTTAAAGGAAAAATGAATCTCACCTCTCCAACAAAACAGCTCCAGCTCACATCGACTGCAACACATTTTTCGAATATAAGTTTCCATTCAGCATGATTTTATAACTCGTAGGTGTACTAATTCCGTTCATCTGATTAGCACTACCTGCTCGTATACACAACAAAACGAGACCAACAGAAAGGGTTAATGATGAAAAACATAACAATTAAAAATTAACAGTGATTCCAGTGATTCCTTTATCACGAGAATTTGAGATTAGCTTTCAAGAAATTTTAAGGACGCAAATCTAGCTCTATAGAAATTGTTCGTAGGACTTTTTATACCTTTCGCTAGAACATTCTTTTACTGATTAAATATGGCTACAATGACACTCACGGAAAAACAAAGGAAAGCACGGCTGTTAATAATCCTCAACAAACTCAACGCAGATTATCAGACCGCGTTAGCGTCATGAAAAATTGCCCATTATGACCAAAGCATTCCAGAGAAAAGCAAACGAAAAAATAAAGCGATGGAGCTTGTACTTATTCTCGTTATATGGCTACCTCATCAGTTTTCTTGCCGGCTAACGAATGAGACATGGAACTCGCACAACACCCCTGCACGCTTAGATAGACCCTCACATCTTTATTTCCTCTACCCATTTTGCCAATTTATCTCAGAGCGAGTGGTACCAATATTTCCGCTACTTTGGGTTATCCAAGGCCTTCTTTATGAGCTTGAATAAAAAATCACGTACTTATTCTATTCATGCGCTCTGGAGGCTCATTTAAAAGTTGATAGTGTCAGTACTTCTGCCTTGCTGGCTTTCTGTCAGCAATATTGCCACCAGAATATCTGCTCTTTTGCAATGTGCTAGGTACAAAGCTGAGTCTGCATCAGATCCTCACAACATTCGAACTTTTTAAATGGATTTTTCGCACCTTTACATCGTTTGCTATCTTAGCACTACATAAATCTTCGCAGCTTTACTGAATCATTAGCTTTATTCGAATTTTGAGTAACTCTGGTTTCTAACTAACGATTGCAATTGTGGCACCGAAAAAGAAGGACCAACCCCTCGACTTTGTCTCCCTCCGAAAGAAGTCGACTCCGGAATCGAGGTGGACGGTTTCTTTCTGACAATTTTCTTGTGTTTCTTGCAGAAACATTATTTTCCGATATGGCAGACTAAACAAATGTGCTTGATATAAGGCATAGACAAACAAAAAAACTGACACTTTGGCTGTACGACTACATTACGTCCGATATCCGTTCGGACCCAAGCTATATACCGAACAAACACTAGAAAAATGCACCACTCTTATTCTCCATACACGAGGAAGTTGCACAGATGGGAATTCCATATTCTTTAGAAGAGAGTCTTTTTCCACTTGTAGCCGTCCCTCGATAACTCATAAAAATAAAGGCCGTCTTAGTTGTTTAGCATTCCTCACTGAGCAGAAAAGTTAAGCCGGCGTATGAATGCCAGTGAAGCAATGAGCAATCATGCAAGTGAAAACCAGGCAAAATAAGTCAGAAAGCATAGAAGTGCAAGTAATTATGTGCTCCTTGGCAACAACGTGGCATCACTAAAGCAACAAGCTACTGACGACTGCAGAGGAAAGGAAGTGCCTCAATTTATGAAGGTGGGCAACAACAGGTTGTTAAAAAATACCGAGGAACACATAACCGGGGTGGTATCTGCAAAATATGCTAGATAAAATGCGACAATATGCTGGAAAATAATTCTGCAAGAGGTAAAATAAATTTGGAACAGAGAAAACTGGCAATTCTTTGGAAGCAGCAGAAAAAGTACAAATGCTAGGAGCCAAGAAAGAATAGCATGGTCACCTGCTCATTCACTGGTTGACAAAATTCAGCAAAACTTTTTTGAAGATTGCAAACCATGGAACTTTCAAATCAAATTGTGCTATACAACACTTCAAATAGCATAAAACGATTAAAATAATCGGCTTATTTTATGTGTTTTTGCAGCATCATGGAGGACGTAACTCGCCGAACGGCACCATATTCACGAAATCTTACCTCAACACCTCGAAATTTGCAACACTTAATGATACTTATAGAAGGGGCTTTTAAGGTCACCAAAGCTCCTAATTATCGTGTTATATATTGAGAATGTTGAGAAGGAAATGGATTACGGTGTAAATTAGAAGTGTCGCAAATGTCACGTCGCTGCTGCAACGTCAGCATCAGTTATGCAGGCTTTGGTGATGTTCACGCACCCCGAAAACGTTCAATTGTTCCGTTTCATATCGCCGGATATGACAGAGCAGCTTATCAATACGTTGAAATTTCAAGAGAGGGTACAACATTTTAAGCGGTTCTTGTGATTTAAGGAATAGCTTGTGGGCTGAGGGAAACATAGAATGTTACAGTTCAGTTTGTAAATCGAAAATTGCATTTCAACTGCACTATTAGTTTGCACTACTTCGTTATTTCGGGCCATCCTGATACTTCCAACTATTTTATAATCTGGTTCCATTCCTCAGCGAACCGACACAGACGTATCCACAACACCTTGCAACCACCAAATTTTGCAGTTGAATAAATGCCATGACGGACTGTGGGAATTGAACAGATTAATTCGCAGTTGCGTTATTGTGAAGCAGCAGGAATATCTGTGATAGACCGTGGCTATAGTCTTTCGAATACAATGGAAACGGACCAAGAAATAAGGAACCCCGATCAGTGATATTTCGTATAAAACCTCGTTATACCTGTTTTGTACGTCATTCACCACGGATTACAACTAATCCCGCATTTCGATCCTTGACTGCTTTGTGAAGCTGTTAAAAAAGGAGTTGCTACCTCCAAGTGTGTTATAATTACTTGAACGTTTCTAAGCTCGCCGTGAGTTCCCTACCATTTCGCAATTTTGGAAGACACAGGACGGACTGGTAAGAAGGGATAGTACAAGTGGAGCGGTGTAGCACACTTTTTGATGTTCAAATACAGAACAGTAGAATATACCTGAGGCAAGGTAGCATGTGAAATAGGTTAGTGTACACCAATGTCTGGAAGGGTGCCCATGTTCACCAAGGCCCCAGCATGTGAAATTAAGAATCATGCCTCTCGCGGAAGCAGCAGAAGTTTTCGCCCTCGGGGAGGAATCGAGTTCCCAGAATCCCCAGCGGAGGCAGGGGACGGATGAGGGGTGGGCGGCGACCCCCAGCAGGGGCAGAAACCTGGGAAACGCCCAGTTCAGTTACGAACTTTTTGCATCACTCATCCTGTTGTGCTGCATCGTCTTCATGGGATGCACTGAAACCCAAGATGCACATTTTTGCCATACGCGGTTGCATGCTTTGTTAAATGCATGAGGTAGCAAAATTTTAGTAAGTGTTTACAAATAAAGAATATCTGCCTCGTAGTTAATGGAAGGTGACTGTGGTAATATTAGTTTTTGTTGGGAGAAGGAATTTTAGTGGAGGCCACTTTACTGCTAGGAAAATGACAGGAAATGAGATCAGGAACAGTGTGTTGATATATATGTGCTAAGTGGTGAAATCGTTAGGATTAGTGTGCTTTAGTTTTCGGCGGGTCATTCGTTACTATTTTAGTCTTTTTTTAAGTGACTTCATATTCCGTTTGGGAATTCTGACACGCAAATGATGGCGATGACGGCGTGACCAGGTGCCCGTAACCTTGACGTCTTTACATGGAAATGAGTTTATTTAATCTCTGCCGCGAAATGTTGAGGATAGTAACGAAACGAGACCCCAGCTCTCGAAGATAGCAGCTTGGCATGTTGTATTCCAGTTCACTCTGCTCTCCGTGCCTCCTGTAATACCTGCGCCTCCTGATCGATAATTAAATTCTACCCTCTGTGCTGGACTACGCTTTTCCATTCAGCCGAGTGCGGATTTGCTGTTTAAGTAGGCCGCGTTGCAGAGAGGTAAAATCCCCAAGAAACAGAGGTGAACGCTCACCATTGCCGATCCCATAGCCCGCTCCCCTCTCGACGCGTCCCTAAACCTGACATCAATGGTCAGCGGTTCGGAGGAATCTGGACTGATAAGGAAGGAGAGAAGTGAGAGAGGCGCGGTGTGGGAGTTCTTCGTGGTAGAAGACAACAAGGGCAAGAAAGGGTCCGGAGTAGTATTTGCGGACGGACGCTAGCTTTCAACTCTTCATCGACGAATAGCATGATATGCCCTTTGAAAGCAGTTCACGGCGAACGTCCAGAATTTGGACGCGATATGCGAAAGGTTGATAACATCGCTCAGCAGTCTTCAGCACGACAACAGCAGTCGTATCCGACAAACATCTGAACCGCTTCACTGACCAGACATCATCCTCGTTACTCCTTTCGAAACATTTCTTCCGATGAAGAGAGTCAGAGCATTTCAAGCCGTAGAGTGCGATTCGGAGTGTATCGATAGCCGCTCCTTTTCCCCGGAGCCTTTCGACTTCTGTGAATAAAATCGCGTTCTCTCCAGTGATGTTTGCATATGTGCTAAAAAAAAAAAACTACATCTTTTATCGCAGTTTATCAAACTTTCTTGCGGTATAATGGCAAAGCATAATGTGATATGGCTTCTGAGGTTTTGGAGGATGCCAAGTATACTACAGTGTAGTTTAAAAAACGTACTTAACAAGTAGCATTGGTTTGCGTCCTTGCAGATTGCTTCTTTTCTTGTGATAATCAAACGTTCCCCTCCTGTTGCTTTCAACTCTTGCAATTGGTAATATGTTGCATATCCTTGGTTTATTTATTTATTTTAACGTCCCGAGGTGAGAAAACATACGAAAGTATGTGAGCATAAACAGCAAGAACGAGCAAAACGCTCGCAACGCTACAATTTAGGTGAAAAGACATTTAATGCGCGACAGCAGCAATAGTGTGCGTAGGTCGAAAGGACTCAGCCGCAGCTTAAAAGATGAAAGAGTGGGTGTACTAATGATATCGGTGAGCAGATTCCAGACTCGTGCAACGCGAAACCGAACATTTTGAAAAGCATTGGTTGTGCTGCAACATTTCTTGGCAAGCGGAAAGTGATGCGTACGACTGCGGGAAGAGGCAAACAAATATTTCCTATAATGGGATGCCAGAAAAGCGGGACAATTTTATGACAAAGAATCAAATCAAAATTTAGCTTTTGATGTTCCAGTGACTTCAGGCTGGAGATTTTAACCTGGCAGTGCAAACAGGCCGGTACGGTCCACGCCAAATTTTGCGGAAAGCAATGCGTGTGAAACGTTTCTGGACGAACTGGTATCAGAAAACAAATAAGGAAACCATACAGAAGTGCACTATTCCAAAATGGGTCGGCAAAAAGCTATGTGAAGGCATTTCCCTAACGCTCAACACATCGCTGCTGTAAGGCGCGGAGAAAACAGTTTGTAATCTTTGATCCAACCACTTCCCCGGCAAACGAAATTTTCTCGACAGCAGAAACAGAAAAGGCAAATATGAGAGAAGCGGAGGGACAGCAAATTGTGGAACCCCGGCAGCATTGGGTTTTTCTCTGAGCAGCGTGCAGGTTAGACAGGCCTACAATAAAGCTATATCGCAGACCTCCTTCATACGTTACGACTATTTTCGTTCATTCGAGACATGCTTACATTCCAGATCAGGGGTTTCCGTCATGCTTTTTGACTGTGTCCACACCACCTCGGTATCCTCTTTTACGATAAACTGTTGTTTCTCTGATGACATACGTGCGCCACGTTGCCTTCCAGCGTTTCTCACTCAAACACACTTCATCACGTAGTTTCCTCATGTTCTGTGACCTAATGGATTTTTTTTTCAGTTTACGATCGCAGAATTCGCGCTTCAAACATTTCTCACACAGATGACGAGAACCACCGAGCCACTCATGGGGGACCTCATCTCCCCAGGAGGGCACCCACGGAAAGGGCTACAGGAGAATCTCGCGGGGACGAAGGATTTTTTGACCGCGGGAGGCCCTGCGGTCCAAATCCATGATTCGCCTTAATGCAAGGACCGGGGAGAGGGACGGCGGCGAACTTCGGAGACCAGTATACATGTATTTTTAGTCACGAGAAATGCGGCACAGAATAGTATAACCCTGAAAAAAGACGCTGCGGAAACATCGCTAGTCTCAAGCTAGGTGGAGCACAGCTACGTGGCTTCATAGCCTAGATAGGGTGACCTTGATTCATCTGCTGCGAGCCCATGCACTATGAAAAGCTGCGTCATGAGAAACCTAAGGCGTAATCACAGCGAGATATTACACAGTGAGAAGTGCATGGAGTTCACTGCATAAGTATTTGCGCAGTATCCGTCAATTACACTTTAAAAAAACATTTCGCTCGGCACTTGACTGCTGTATATGAACTCCTATCCGAAGTTCACCGCCATCCCTTCCGTTCAGGGCTGCCATCATGTGAGTCCCACGAGGATCTTGTGAACTTATTCACCTCTGTTATGGATGTTAGGAATGTGGATCTTCCCTTAGGGGCTTGAAAAATTCCCCACAGAGTTATGAGAGCAGGAGAACGGTGTTATAAGAGAAACGACAATATAATGCAAGAGAAAATACTACCGAGACGTAACAGACACCGTCGGAAAGCACAAAGGAAAACGAAATATTTCTGAGTTGGAATGACTCAAAACCGATATTTTGTAGGATGTCCGCCCATACGCAGTCAACTAAAGTATCACGACTTCTACAAATAAAACGTTAAAGATTAGAAAACATCAGATTGTACCATAACTGTGCTCTCTTTATAGATACATAATTTCAACGGGAAGCCGCCGGAGGAATGAAGAGTTGCAATATATAACTGCCACACACAATGACAGCAGCTATGCGAAAACACCCTAAAACAATCGGCCTATATCGTAACTGCCTTGCATATCGACATTCTCTGAACATCATCTTCACGAATATTTTTTCGCACCTGCAATGGAACCGAAAACCACATGTTCCAGCATACCTCTCGCAAAAAACCTCCCACTACAAACTCATTCAATCAAAATTGCAGGCGAAATAAATCTCACAAAAAGAACATACGCTGTTAGAACAAAAGAAACAGGAACTAACAGCACATGTTGTTAAATCTGACATCAAGAACATCCACCACACCTGCAAGCCATGAAAGTTCTTTCAACTAATGGAAGGCACATCTCGAGTGGATGAAAACATCTCCAGCTTATCAAAAAATTATCTAACGAGTCGTAAAATGGGAGCTTATATAGGCCACACCATATTTCAAGGACAACCCATCGCTCTCCGCACTCTAGAAAAAACTTTCTGAAACAGTACTGCCATTTCACTTTGTTTATTAAACCCATGTGTCACACCCTGCTCCGTTCAAAACTTCGAAAACCATACTAAGTTACAGCTTACGGCCACCCAAGTTTCTTAACGCACTAAGTTTCATCAAGCGTTCAATCACATACTTCATCGAGCTGAAAATTTCATATTATACCCTGCCGTCAAAAGATTTCCTTAAAGTGCACTACGTTACGTTCTGCAACCCAGAAAAATTCATAAGCTGTACTTCTCTCTATTGAGAGAAAATGTAATTAAACCTTCAGATGCAAGTTACCAGCACTGCTGCGAAGAACATTACGCATAGCACGGTTTCACCCAATGACGGTGAAAGACTACGGGGACCACTTTCAACAGGCTCTGACGTCAGATTCTGCAGCTTCGCGTGTTTCTCGAAGAAATATTTGAGAAGTATCGATGGTGCGTCCGATTAGTAGGGCAGTGCCGGTATTAATCGATCAATACTGCTCTTATCGAACTGAAACGTCGTTCACTTTTCCGGACTCCACTGGAGCTGACGAAACCCGACATGTCAGCTCGAAGATGGTAAGTAATGCAAGTTTATTTTCACTCAGCAAGTAAGTTAGTCGTTACCTCCAGATCGCTCCATTCTGCTTAACTTCTCGTGGGAATGCGCGTTACTCTGCGGGCATCATAGGTACCAAGAACAACCTGAAGGATTGTGATGGAATATGTCGAATTGTCAACTTCCAAACCCCTGCATTCCGCTTGCTGTCTCGAATTCGTTGTTCCTTCCCTTTTCAGTACTTTGCAGAAAAGCGAGCTTCAGGAGCAGTGTTCGCCCTTCGCCCCTTCGTTTTCCTTCTCTGCTACCTGCCTGCTCGAACACTGTATAATATAACACCATGACCACCCACCAATCATCACCAAAGCGAACCCTATTCATTTGCAATCAGTTTTTTAAGGTGCTGACAGCCACATCGAATCATGCTGCCTTGTCTCGCATGTATACACTTTCTCGACTTCTGGCGCAACTGCTGCATCAAACGAGTTGCGCTCCAACGCAGTGGTATGCTAAGAGCATAACTCCCTAAATTCAGAATCCATCGGAGTTTTAATGAATATAATACAGCGAAATAAAATTAACCATGTAAAAACGACCTTGTGATAAAAACAAAACGTCTTCCAATTGTCCACTGATCGTGAGGAATCCCCTAACTCCGATCATCCCTTACATACACAAGGAGTTTTCAGACGCGGTCTCTTCCCTAAGAGTGCCCTTGAAGGTGAGAAGTTTCTTCCTTGTGTGAGCTATGACTCACCACATCACGTAGCGGAGAAACCCCTTTCGGTCAGCTCCTTCCATATAATAAAGCACACGCTTTGCAAGCGAAAATTCACTGCTCTACACCTGTCTGCAGGGAATGGTTGCAATCTGAATGTGTTTCAGGCTAAGAAAACTTGGCTGTAACACAAAACGTCATTCCTAACCGAAAAAGGATAAAATTTATTGCGGTGATATCTCAAAATTGCAAATTATAAACTGTACATTTAGACAATCGAAAAAATGATAAATTGGCAAATTTTACACGAATAATTCAACACTACTCAGCATAACTCAAATCAATGTATTCAGTGCTGCACCCTTGGAGCACTTTCTTTCATTCGCCCACATCCTCTGATAGAAAATAAAGTTGCACATCTCGAAGAAATGAAGACATCTCATCACTCATATTTTGAAAAAAAACTAAATAAATAAGACGCGTAGTCTTTACGAAGAAAAACACGTGTGCACTTGGTAAACTAGCAATGGGCGACTTATATCCTCATCTGACTACCGTTCAAACGTTTCGAAAGACCGCGGTGTCGCTCAACTCAGTTTGTCAGGTGCTTCTGCACTGCACAAAGAACCCAAAAACTAGTTTATATTTTGTGGCATGGTGGGTAGCTAAGGCACAAGGACGTGGTGAGGGGGAACTTGCACTCCTCAAGATGTCACGCCATTGGCACATTTTTTACGAATACGTTTAAAGGTTTCTTCACTGCAAAAACGCAAACGAAACAAAGAAAACTTTCACGCTATGACTTTCTTACGCATGGCAGGCAGCGCATCTGGAATTTATCCCAAAAACCACCAAAATGTATAAAGAGTGGTCCATTGTGGTGTTCGTTAATGAAGAAAACGGAGAACTGATCTCAGACGCAATCTGCTCTTTCATTTCCCTCGCCCGTTTTCGCAGCAATAACAATTAAGAACACCTCCACGATACCTCAGTGATTTTGCCCCTAAGTATGTTCGTTTACATATTTTCCCTCGTGCGAGAGCCACCGCCAGTCGAAGCTGAGCGAGGTTCGCAAGAAACAGGAATGTAAATGGCGCTTCGATCATCCACGTGGCTTACCAGCATGGAGTGTGAAAAACACATCGACCAAGCAGGCAGTGAAGGTTAACGTCACCTACGCAGCGTTCGTTCGCAGCGCCCACCCTCTGGCATTTTTTTCTCCTGCCAGATGGAAGAACGTCATAAAGCGACTGAAAATACCGACCACTCCTGGCTTCCATTATTCTCCCATCAGTTCTGGATCGGTCATCGGTGCATTATTCTAAAATGTCAAGTCGTTTAAAAGGGGAAGATGAAAAAAAAGGAAAAACAGCAGTCGGATTTGCATACGAATAAGGCTATTTTTGGAGTATATATGTTGTTGGTAGGCAAATGGCACCGATACGACCAGCATCCACTAAGATTTTTTTCCCTTTTTTGTGCCTTGCCTTGCGAACGATCCCTGGTCTCTAATTCAGACTCATGCATAAACTTAGGTTTGGAGTTCCAGTTAGCAAGGCTCAGACGACTAAACTTCGATGGAACGAAATTTGTAGGATACCAAAACTACAAAGCACTGCAATGAAGAAATGCGGCAATTTTGGTAACGAAGATCCTTGCGGCATGCTTGCTCTGCTCACAGAAACAGAGTCCTGTGAAGAAAAGGCAATCAAGTTTTGCAACCTATGCGCCATTCGAAAGCTCTTAAAAAGCTGCGTTGAAAGGCATTACAATCGCTGCAGGAGGCCCAATAGATTATCAGCCACAAACGTGTCTTCCACTAGCCTTTCAAAAATCATTTTTCAATGTGTAGTCTTGGGTAACATTAACCACGACTCGTTTTTGATGGTTTTTGAGGATGAGTGAAACATTTTGACGGCTGCGGGTGCAGTTAGTGCTTTGTAAGAATTAGGGAGTGCTTGTACGAACTGATGTTTCACATGAAGAGATGCAGCCGTGGTACATCGGGCGATTAAAGTATGCTTTGTTAACATTTCTTGGGATACGCTCCCGTTGCGGTACCTCAGGGTTTTTTGTTGGATATGAAGATTGGCACAGATAGAAACAGCCTGCACCTAAAATATTCTGAGATGAATACATCGTGAAAAACAACCAACAAAACTCCAAAAGGACCCAAAACTTCCTTCTAATTTTGCAAGTTTTCAAATTAAACAACCATGTTTCGTACTCCCCCACGCTCTTATAATCAACCTCAGCACGATGCACAGGAGCAAGCGTTCTTTGCGTGATTAATAAGCGAGAAAACAGTTCGCCTCCGCCCTTCTCTGGTCTCTTAACGCCGTCCATATGTTCTCATTTTGGCTCGGGTCATTCACCGCGACATCTGCACCCTAATTCCAACCTTTGTGTGCCTTGAAAATAAACTCGTGCTACCGTGATTATGCACATGTGAACTTTAAACAGCATAATCCGGATCCCTCGGTTAATGCCCCTCACTTAGTTGGTTGCAGGTCGATATTCAACTTTGGCGCCACTATGCGGGATCTTTCTTTATGCTCTGGCCATTGTTTGCACAGGAGTTTTAGGCATCCCCTTCAGGCAATATGCGCATACTATTTATTCTGTACATTCTAAGTAAGAACGTTTGCGCGCTTTTCAGGAAGCTTGGCCGCTTTGCGCAGGATCTGTAAATGCTGTTTAAAACGAAACCAGTTTAGGTCGCTCAGGCATTTTCTGAACAAGAGTCTCGCCTTGGCATCAATTTTAAAGCTCCTGCATACTGCCGCTAGTGCGGGATCCATAATCGTCCGAAATTCTGCACACATCGCAAAGGAAGCCGCGACAAACGACACTTTCAAAGTTAAGAAAAGATACGAATAATCATATAAAGCATCTGTTTGCTCTCATATTTAGCCACTCTGCATGGTTCCTCCTCCCCCCCCCCCCCATTCTTCTCCCTTCTCCCATCGCTCAGCGAAGAAATAACAACACCGCTAGCAGTTCCTCGCCCTGTGGGACCTCATGCCGCGTTCCCCACTTGCACAGGAACTCTCTGGTGAAAGGGGTTTGGGAGAGAATTAAACATGTATGACTCACCACTCTAGGCTTAGTCCATTAAGCCCTAACAGTAGACAGGTAGAATGGAATCGCGCCTTGATTTTTTAACCTCTCCCGTAAAAAAGATAAATATGGAGACTTAAGCTATCGAACTAGTTGCGAGGAGGTAGTGACGATTGCGACGAAGTGTGTGTTCCCAACTCATGCTTCACAACGGATTGCAGTGTTGGTGACGTCGGCATGTGCCCACCAGCGATCGTCTGCGACTCGGGTGTAGCTCCAGGCTCGGTCATCGACGGGACCAATGAATCAATCGGAATGAAGGCACCTCCACTCGACGGAACTGAATTTGCAAGCGATGTGCTCGCCACCGGTTCACCCTCCTCATCCATGAAGACCACCTGCTAAAATATAGTAGGAGCCAACATTTTTAAATAATAGGTTCCACTGGCCGTTAGCTACTTTTAGATAACTAGGATGTACCTCATACAGCGAAAACTTATTCGGCGGATCACAGTCAATGGTACGGATGGGAATGTTTTCTACTCTCGTGGTGAATAATAACCCATCTGTATGAGGTGCAATCCCGCTCGCTGGAGCGCCCACCGCAAATTCTTTTGTGTATCCCAAATCAGCTTTTCTGCACTGAGAAAGAGAGAGAATTTGCGTCCGCGCGGATGGAAGTGGAAGCCGTCGTTTCCGGCTCCGTGAGTGTGCCTGTAGCCCGAAGGAATCAGGGAAGCCCATACCTGCAGTGAAACGGAGAAGCAAGGTTAGTCTCGCCCCATACACTCTCTCTTCCCATCCACTCAAGTCGATTCTGAAAAAGAGCCCTTCATACCATTCGACAAGCATTACCTGCGTTTTGATTTTTCAGCGTTGAATATATTTGAACCAGAGCTGGATAGAAAGGCCATACAATAGTACAGTAGACGAATAATGCAACAGTGCATCACAATAAAAAGCAGCATGACTACTCTGCACTATCCCTTTAGTGACGCTTATTATACTAGATGTAACGCGACAACGGCATCTACTGCTGCACATGACAGGGCAAAACAACAACAACAATACCAACAGCTTTCAGCTGAGACCTGCATAGATACAAAGCTACCAACATGCATAACACGAGGGAGAACAGGTGAAGTAATGCTCAAAATTTTACAACTTCACAGCGTCATGCTTATCGCCATGAAGTTGTAAGACTTATATTATGCATCAGCGTCCGGATAAAACCCATCCGCCTCCTTCTCGTGGCACCAGACGGGCAGCGGTGGTCAGCAATGGTATCTGGCTAACGGGGGCTATGATCTTCGCTGCCAAACGGAGCGACGAGCCGACAGGAGCATTTACCTGCCGCCTCCAATGCAATGCCTTCTCAAGATCAGCGCAACACAGCCAGGGCGTCTCCTGTAAGCGACGTTCGCCGCATCCGCCCGAACGACGCGAGAATTGACCGAAGGCTGCCTGCCACGGGCAAGGCGAGTTAAAGAAGCGAGCCCAAATACGCCTTGGTACCCTGAATGTCGTTACCATGACAGGAGGCGAAAGAGAATCGGCCGATGTCTTGAAGACTCGTTGAACCGACGTTGCATGCGTCCAAGAGAGAGAGAATCGGAGCGAAGGCCGAGGACAATGGAGAAGGACACAAAATATACTATAATGGGAACAAGAAGGGAAATGCCGTTAGTACTGTCATATGCGAAAGCCTCCGTGATTCCACTGCTGAGATTGCATGACTCATCGATTGCCTCATGCCAGTGAAGCCCGGCGCTGGTGGCGAATGGCTTCGAGTCATCTGTTGCCATGCACAGCAGATGATGTGAAAGACGGATTTCAGGAAGGGCTTGGCGACCATATGAAAACGACCGACCCCGAAGAATAAGTCTTGCTAAATGGTGATCTGAATGGGCAAATGCGAGAGAACAAAACTGAATATCAGCGAATTCACGGCGAACAAGGTTTCGGGATCCGCAACGAAGACGAAGAGAGGGTGCTGGATTTTGCAGAGGTATTCGACAAGGCTGTGATCAACGCCTTCTTCAAGAGGTAGGATACGCATTTCAGCATGTATGCAAGGGGAGGGCATAATACCCAACTTGACTACTGACTGATCGGGCGATCTGACCTGAAGTTTGTAATTGATGCAAAAATGACATCACCGGCTAAAATCGCCCCCCAACACAAGCTGCTTACTTTGAACATTCAATATGATCTGAGAAAGCCGCAGAAATACCGGCGCTGCGTTCTGGAGATCAAGTGATGGGGCCTTCCCGAGCACAAAAATGCGCTTTAGGATGCTCTCAAGCAAACCAAGATTGATCTCATTGCGGATGTCTCAAACACCTGCAGTCGGATTGCCGAAGAGGTGCGGAATGGAGTAACGAACGTGCTCGGCAAAATAAAACCTGGGCGACGATATATCGATAAGCAAAAGTGGAGGTGGAACGATTACGTCCAGCGAGTTGTCAAGAAAAAAAAGCAGGCGTTCAATGTGCGGTTCCGCTCGAAGGATGACGTGGACTTTGCCCACTTTAAAACCCTGAACTGCCTGGCTAAACAAGCCGTAGCCAAACAAGGGCTGCTCACTGCAACCGACTTCATGAGGAAACGACACTCCAGCAGGATCGAACAAGGTCTTCCACCATGCAAACGCGCGACACCAAGCTACGCAAGATATTGACAAATCAGGCACAAAAAGATGTGAATCATAGTCTCCTGCGCGACCTCGGGGCCATCCTAAGACGTTGGGGCTCGTACTTCGCGGGGACCGGAAACGAAGAATTTCCTCAGGTCTCAGAACTTGAAGTGACCAACGCAACCAGTAAGATTAAGTGGGGGAAATCAATCAGACCTGACGTCCCAGCCGAGGTATGGAAGCTGCTCAGTCGAAAGGATTTTGTCATTATCGCAGATCTATTTAACAAGATCATCGGCGCTGGAACTATTCTAGAAGTGTGGTCGAGGAGCATCGCAATGTCGGTTTGGAAATGCAAGGCGGGTGTCGCTGGGTTCGCCAATTATCGCCCCGTTCGGTTTTTGTGCCACACCATGAAGACCTTTGAAATGATACTGGATGGAAACCTGCGTTGTCTTGTCACCCTTAAGCGCAACTAGTGCGGTTTTGTCAGCGGGTGCGGAACAACTAACGTCATCCACGCGTGCGACAACTTCTAGAGCGCCATTGAGAGAAGAATATTCCAGCGCACAGGGCATTTTTCGGTACTGAAAAGGCCTTTGATCAAGTACCACGCGATCTGATCAGATACACCCTAAGGAAGCGAGGTATCCCGGAGGCTTAAGTCAGCTTGACCAAACCTTTCTACCAAGATGACAGCTACATAGTCCGCAGCCCAACCGGACAGTCGATACCTTTCGGTATAAATGTCAGTGTCCATCAAGGGTCTACCTTGTCGTCGCTGCTTTTCGTTCTTTGTATGGATGCCGTCAGTGTCGACCTTCAGTCGCCTCATCCGTATCACTGCTTTACGCTGACATGCTTTCTTGGAAGTAGGTCCCGTGAGGAAGTCCAAGTCCTGACGCTGCGCTGGAAAGACCGCCCAGGTGGTGATGGATTGCGGCTCAAGAATAGGAAAAACGAATATATGGAATGTGGTCAACAGGTGGATGGCACTACTGCCATCGACGGAGTGGATCTTACGATGGTCGCGAAGTTCAAACATCTGGGACCCGTCATCAGTAGTGATGATGATCTCGTTGAAGACATCCGGACGCGCAACAATGCAACATGGGCGAAGTAGCACCAAGTTTCGAGAGTCTTTTACGACCGATGAATGCCTATGTACTCAAGGAGAAAATCTATAACAGCATAGTGCGCCTGGTAGATCGGAATGGCTAAACGGATCGGAATGCTGGGGTGCTAAGTGCGGCATGAGCATGTCCTTCATGCCATGGAGATGAGGATATTGCGATAGTGCCTGAGAGTAAAAAGGGACGATCACAACATAAATAATAACATCCGACGTTACCTTCGCATTGCGCCAACAACTAGAAAGATGCAAGGAGCAACGCTTCGTTGGTTTGCGCATGTGAGTAGCAGCGCCATCGAACCAGTGGCTCACACAGCCCTGAAGCTCAGCCCGCCCAGCAGGCGACCCCATAGGAGACCGAAGAAGCGATGGATGGGTACTATCAGGCAAGACATGCAAAAGGTCGGATTAGCACCATCAGACGTCCTCGATCACACAAGATGGACGAAACACTGCGTTAACGCTGACTCCGAGGAAATTCGGGAAAGAGCGAGGGAATAATGACAGCAACAAGCATAAGCATATGCACACATGACATAATGCCACATACCATGTTGTTGAGATCACCATCGATTTGTACTCGCAGTTGCTCATACTGCTCTGCCGTGAGGGCAATTTGTTGCATGCCTGCCGTGATTTCACCTTCAGCAGAAGTTTCCCCCCATGCCGAGTCATCCTTTCCTCCTGCAATTTTTAGCACGCTGTAAAACACTTTCTTGCAACATGAGAAGAAATCACTGCGAACAACTAAGCCGGTATGTCCGCAAAAGAAAAATTCTTTCCAATGCACTAACACTCCTTCAAAACCCCTGAGTGAGCAGGATGACTACTCGGCAAATTTTCAAAAGATGTGCATTTAGATGCGGAAGAAGCTTTAGTCAATCATGATTTCAGACCACCTCGAGGATCCTTATTCCTGTGCCCCTTCGCTACTCAGCTCGGAAAAATAACGCGTGACAGGAGCGCAAAAAGAAAGGGAAATGGTGGCGAAACAAGATATGAGGAGGATTAAACCCTGCGCACAGTGTTTCTAGACAACAGCGGCTGAGCCAAATACAAACCATCAGACAATTAAGCATCCCACATTGCCACCACTTTGTAATCTGCGGCTGCTAAACATAGATAACAACAACGGTTGGGAAGCACTCGACTGTGAGCTGCATCTGCCAGCACTCGCCTGCTGGCTTATATCTGTTAGAAGTAGACCTGCAACCGTTTAGAAGCATTCGATTGTCATATGCGCCTTCCAATATATAACTGGTGCTGTTCAGCTACCAAAGGCGGGTACCAACGACCGTTTGTAAGCATTCGGTTGTCTGCAGCGACTTTCGGCTGCCACGACCAGATAGCAATAACCGTTTAAAAGCGCTCGGTTATCTAACGCTCTCACAATCACTCATTTGCTCCCAAAAGGAAATACCGATAGCCATCTGGAACCAACCTGTTGCCATTCAGCTGCCAAGCCCAGATACCAACAACCGTTTAGAAGCATTCAGTTGTCAGATCCGCCAGCAAGCACGGATTCGGTGCTGGTCGACTCCCAAAACCCGGCGCCAGCAATCGTTCGGAAGTATTAGGTTGTAAAAGCGCCTGCCAGTACCCCTTGATGCCTCCTTCTAACGTTACCTTAGTTGTTAAGATCGAATGCCTCGGTTGGATTCCAAGCTTGTGTCATGAGTCGGTGAACATTGGTGGTTGCAGTAACTCTTGATTGGATGAAATTCTTCAGGATTTTTGGGTTGTTTCGTTCCCCTTATCTCAAGCTGTGAACGGTGGCAGCCCAAGCAGTCAAGTTTTTGGATAACGGATGTCATATTTTAGAAATTTTTGGGTTTGCTTGCTTGCCTCTATCTTCGTATTTATGGCCTGCCTCACTCGTTTGAAAAGAATTTCAACCTACCTCGACGGCATTAGCTTTGGAAATTTTTGGGGTAGCATCACAGGTTGAAAACTGCCTATTCAAAAAATGCAGTCAGCATTTTCGGCGTAAAATGTCGCCTTAAAGGATGTGTTTGTGTGACGAAAAAATTCCCTTAATAGGCATGACAGGAGATCTATAGAAATTTCTGATTGCGAACGAAAAAGTTGTCGAAAAATTGTTTTCGATAAGCGTTTGCGTCGTTTGCCTCGAGTTCGATTCCAGGTGCAATATTTAAGGACGCCCTCCCTGTGGCTTCTGGTTTGTCAGTTATGAAATGTTGATATTTTCGGCGTCAGTAATTGAGAGCTGAAAACTGGTTAGTGGGGGGGGGGGGGGGGGGGGGGGTAAGGAAAAGAAAGGTCGCTCGTGTAAGGTGAAGATGGGTTGAATTCGAAAATTGAGAAGCTGCAAAAGTAGACGTGAAAGTTTTGAAAAAAGCCTAGGTGAGAAGCCATCGCCTGATTCCACGAGCACCTGCCCACTTTTCACGGATAGTAGAGAATGAGCCCTTTCATTTTTTTTCTCAACAACAAAATTTTAGGCATTGAAAGACATTTCTATGCTCTTCGAACGTAGTACTGCGTCGTACACTTTAAAAAACCACTTGCGCACTTGAAAATCTCAACAAAATGGCAATGCCGCCTCACCCTATATTGGCACACAGTCCGCCAGGAGAATTGGTCACTACCAAAAAACAGTCGAAAAATGCCCAATGATGGACGGATTTTTCTATGAAATCAACCAACCGTACAAAACCTAGGCTTTAAAAAATGGTTTTTGGACCGCTACAAGACAAAATTTGCTTGCAAATTATACGGCACAACTGGTCAGTAATTCATACGAAGATGATGGAGCGTAACGAAGACAGAGATGGGATGCCATCCTACAGCTCAAATTAGACACATTAAATTCCTTTGCATTAGTTTTTACGGATGAAAGTGCAGACCTGGCGCTGCCAAAATATGCACTGCCAAAAACCGCGTGAAAAACGACTCGTATATGCTTTGCTACTACTTAGTCACTTCACTGAAGCGGCAGAGAACAGGAACACATTAATCGAAAACAAGATCTAGACAAAGAATAGTTTGTTACTGTAACTTCCTGGCAAAATTTCGAAGCTTTTAACTTCCACCAGGAATTCACGGTGGAAGAGTATCATATAGCGCTCTCAGACGCTCTAGTCTACGCGTAGCAATAAAACTTATAAAATACACACCGCCCGTGTCCTGGTCCGCAACAAGCAGCACGAATATATCACCAGAATGTTCTGAGCTCTGCTCTGCCTCAACCAAATGAAGAACCTCCGGATCTGTGCTCGAAACTACCTGCTGGCTTCGCTCCTCGGTTGACGCCGTTCCTACAAACAAGCAGCCGATTAGCCGATGAGCCTTGTATGCTCTGCGACAGATGAAAAAAAAAGGTAAGCCAACAAAGATGCAAAGACGAACTTAAAGGTACGAAGGGAATCCTAGGAATAGTAAACGTGTGCAGAGAATTCTAAGAATGATCTGAAAACTTGCCCACAAGAAAATAAATTTAAGCTGTGATGTAAAAACGTTAAACAGTGTGTTGGGTTTTTCTACTATTTAAACATGGTATACAACAAAGGCTGACGTGCCACCCTTATAACGGCAAATTTCAAAAACACATGCAAGACCTTCGAATAATAACCACCGAAACTTCTTGACTCCTGCAAAAGATAACCTTAAGCAGTGCAATCTTTAAAATTCCCTGACGGCGCTGGCTACTGACTAGGAATAAGAGTAAAACGTTGAAGGCACATAAGCAAACCGTTCCAGCAGCTTTAATACACGCAAAAAAACTGCGTGTACAGGAAAATTGGCCGCACACGACATAATAGACTTTGACATGCTTGACTCGCCTTCACTTGCCTCAGAATGCTGGTGAATAGTTGTGGCCGACAGCCAAACTCGTGTGGCTGAATTGCGAGATGCAGGGGGAAATTTTAGCTTGCGCCGCATGCCTTAACTAAGCAAACGGCATGAGTACCTATTGGCTTGCGAAAAGCAGCAATAATAGTTGTTTAAAAGTCAATTCGCTCTCCTTGCTTCAGTTTATAAAAGCATCCTTATCCACTGACCCCCCAGATTCAAAAGCCTGGGAAAAAAGAAGAGAGACAGGCGCTCAACATCAAGTCGCATGGCAAACGCATTTGGCTATAGAACCACAAACTCGCAACGCCTTCCACAACGTGTTTAAGTGAAAGAAAGTTAGAGTTAACTTCCAATACGTGTGATGCTCTTCAAAATTTGACTCAGCTGATCCCCTTCCCCTGCCGCAACTTATAAAACTGGGTTCCGGTCAGTGTTCCAGATTACATGGAGATACAGTTCGTATGGGAGCGTACCTGAAGCGCAATTTATAGTGAAACTTGCAAAAGTCATGCTTCGGAGAAATTTACCTTCTAAGACGACTGTTTCGGCTTGGTTGTTCGATAGATTGTATTTTGGCTGATGGCATGATCGCCGATGATACATGAATTGATATCTTGAAAACAGACTGCTTTAGAAAAACAAAACTCCATTTTAAAAAATGCGTCACAAAAATCCAAAGTAAAACAATAGGTCCTGTAGGCAATCATGACCACATAACATCGCGCAATCTCTACCACAACATTGTAATTTGTGTTCTTGGCACTAAGGCTGTAAGATGAGAACCTTTCAACGAAATGTGAAATTTCCCAACCTTTGTGAAATGCATTTGTAAAATTACATGAAAACGCATTGTCAGGGCAGAAGAGAAAACTGCGCCCTCAATCGCCTCCATGAGTATGCGCACTTTTCATAGCACTCAGTGATTCACATTCACAAGGCAAAAATAAAAGCAGAAATCTACGTATGTTTACGACAGAAGCGATTATGCAAGGTAATACATATAAATGTGTTGTTGGTTGAAAACAGTAGCCAACTTTCATGTAACTATCTCCTGCTAATCTGTGGGATTCAAAGCGCCGTTATAATACAACAAAACCTGTCGAAGAATGCAGATCCGCAGCACCACCACGTTACTCGACCTTTATCCACTTCCGCTTTGATGTCGGGCATTCCACGCACTTGGATCGTCGCGGAGAAACACTGACGATTATGCACTCTCAGCATATGGCGAATCAACAACGACGGCTTCACCATCACGAGGCCACAGATCTCACACGAGGTCCTTAAAATGCCGATTCGTCTAGACTACGATGTATAATGCATACACATACATATATCATATTGAAGAACTCGCGCAAACCTGAGGGCCACATTCCACAAATAGTTTTTGCAGTAATCGTGCGCTGTAAATGGAAATACTAGCAGCGATGTAGTTTCGCAGGTTAACATAACTTAAAATGCTAAAACGACTGCTAAGGAGATCCAACGTTACTACGCTAACTCCGACAACCCCGCAATGCGCATACTGTTAGTTCCAGACACCCCCGCATTGCTGCTAAATTAGACAAACGGCAACAAATGGAACACTTATGCGACTCTACCCAAACAAAGTTATGCAAAAGTCAGAGGTCAGGAGTTAAATTTCGAAAAAATGAACTTTGCATCACGCTACGCGCTATGATGCCATATGACAGTGCTCATTAGTTTAGTGCAAGTGGCAATAACTGGCACGTGAAACTTGCGCCACCTCGATGCTTACTTATTGGCAAGGACGGCTAATGACAGAAAACTTATCGCGCAAACGATGATGCGATGGAATATTTTTCACCGTGCTAGTTTTCAACCCTATGATTCGCAGAAAGTGTTACATCAAAATGTCTTGCTGCATGCGACCACTCCTTGGCATCGTTGTTACGGCTTGAAAACTCGAAAAGAAAAATGCTAACAGTGATAAAGTGGCCAGTGCAAAATATGCTTTACTGCATGCGGCAAAGGATCAGTGAGCGCACCTGCACGGCGTGTCTCCCATTGCTGGTGCAAGTTTGCCATTCGTCGATGATCGAAGCGCGTCTGCACTCATTACCGTGCTCGGTCGAGCGGAAGCCGTCATTCCTAGTGGAATATTGGGCCTTTCGACACTGGGAATCTTTCTGCTCACGTTCGCCTGCAACGTGCGTCGTCGCATATCTTCGCGTGAGCGCGTAACTGGCTGACCATGAACATCTGCCTTGTGCATATTCAGATCAGCCATTGACGTACACACGTGCCCGCACCACTTGCAAACGTATCTGCAAGTTCACCAAATATTCCCGTCCGCTCATAAAACCAGATTCATTCCAAGCTGATTCATAGTGCTCATTTAGGAATTCAATTTCTTATTTAGACCGGACCTGATGTTCAGATTAATTTGTTTCTTGCTACGATCATTGCAAGCACTAGATGAAAAATGCAGCAGTTCCAGCAGAAATTCGATGGCGTGTTCGAACAATCGAAAAAAAAAACAGTCCCACGGAAGAGCAGTTGAAATGAATCACATTCCTAAGTAGAGATATGGTTGTATTTGTTCGCCTACATGTTCGTAATGTTCGCCAACGCGTACAAATAATCCCCAATTAAGCATGCAAATAAAATATCTAACGGGTTATACAGCACTAGAAATCTTAGTTGGCGGTAGCTGCGTGATAATGCTCACCAAGTGCTAGCTTCTCACAAACGATATCAGGCAGTATACCTACCTCTGCGGTACTCTCAAAATATAAGCGAAGTGCGTCTAAATTTTCATTTCAATGCTTTGATCCAGAATTATGTTTGCGTGAAGTCTGTGTGAAATGATGCAAACAGTTAGCAGAATTACATTCCAAGTTCGACTATTAAAGAAGTCAAAAAGCAAAGCAACTGCATCATGCACTTCACAACAATTAGTTCTGCACTTCAAACAACGAATGCTCGAAGCAAGAAGATATCAGCACCAAAGTCAATTAATTTAACGAATAAACAAATAGGAACAAATACTGCAGCAAACAAAAACCTCATCCTATAAAAACAAAACAAAAAAAGAAATTTGCGCTAAAATTAAATCTATTTTCAAAAGTGATTAGAATCGTTCTGCCCATATTAGAATAAGCAAAAAAGTATGCATACTTCCGCCTGCGTGAATGCATTAAATGGATGTGTGCCATGAGCTTCGATTCATCGGAGAATACAAGATGGCACTCGCGGCACGTTACTCGTTCCACATACTGAAATGTACTCACTTTGTTTCAAACAATGATCGCCTAGCTTAGAACACTGTGACAATTAGCTTTATAAGTGAGATTAATTTGCAACGGAAGAACGGCTTTGAATGGATGGCGATTTGCAATCAACATAACACGCTGACTTGCAACTTATTTCAAGAGAACTAATGAAAAAAATGAAGAGACACTTCAATAAACAATAAAATTACGCTGAAAGGACAATACAGAAGAGGATGGCGGAAAAGAACCACTGCCCAATGACCGCAGCCTCATTCAGCATAAGTAGAAATAACAAGAAAATTGGGAGAATAAACACGACTCTAAAATAAACTGCAAGAGCTGTGGGAAATTCGTGCTGTCTGGGCAGTAGAATAAATATAATTTCATCAATGCGAGCTCATGAAGCCTGCGTTCGCAAGCTAACTTCAGTGCCTTCATCTGCGTGCCTCTTTGTGAAATGTCCCCGTCCTTACGTGTGTTCCGTTTGAGTGACCGTTGCGTTGCGCCACAGCTATACGATCGAATGTTTCGTGAAGCATTCTTGGGGCATGCTTACATCGATGTTGATAACTTCATGCTCACAAAGAATTTCATTGAGATTCTGTCCTATATTTTGGCCTCTCAAACCCTTCAAATAGCCTGGAAAAGTCAACTTTGGTTGTGTAATCCCTCCATAACATTTTAGCTCGCTACTACACCACGTGTTTTGAAGAAAGTCATCATGCGCAGATCTAACAATGGCCAGAAGTATTATGCACAGGTAATGCACAACCGCTGTCTACTGTTTATGTCTCAGATTGTAGCACCAATATGCCTGCAACACTCGAACAATGAAAAGGCACACGCAAATACGAATGGAGAAATGATCATCAAGAATTGTCTACATAACACCAGAAAACATGTAAAAACTCACGGTAATAACAATCAGCCAAAACCGACACAATACAACTGAATTTCATCACCTGTTCTCCAAACTCGGCCAGCATATGACTTCTGAGTTCGTCATTCTTGGTATGTGCACGCATATGATTGATCATAGCGCTGCGATGTTGTGCGTTGATGTAAATTCCACAAATTCTACACGGTTCGAATGCACGAAGATTTGTGTTCGCAACACCATGTACGGATATGTCATCCACATCACCATCGTATACATCTTCAATAAAGCAATTTCAGCTAATACTTGGACAAAAAGGAAACACACAAAAGTAGTACAACGAAAAATGCGCAGATAAGTGTCAGCTAGCGATCGGCAAAACAACGCAAGTTTCGTTCGAGGCTTGCAACCTAACTGAGCGAACCAATATAAACATCTTTTTTATTTCCTTTCTCTTCAACTAGCGCATCACAAACACAACGGCATACCGTTCTGTACGGAACTACCGACCACTGCTGATGTACTGCACTGCACCCTTGCCAGAATTTCATCTTGCTGTACTAAGCCGCACCTAGTTTCTAGAAATTAGCACGCTCATCGTCTTATGTACTGGCACGCTGTAACAGGTATTAGTACACTATATGAAACATCGTTTGTGCTAGTAGGGAACGCTACTCCCCACCTACTGACCACCTGCACACGTAACACTACTGCAAATAACCGTAAGCGTCATTCGGTACAGCAAGAAGAAATGACTGTAGGTGCCATCTGACTACATCAGCGAATACTATTCTCACTCATGGGCGATAAATTATGCGCAGAAATTTGGATCGAGGAGAGGTGAATTTCCCCGCCTCTTTTTCGAAAACTTTACAGCTCATTATTTTGCCATAATTTGTGGATCATTAAATTTGGATAAGAAACTTGAAGCTCACTAACCGACAAGTTACATAAAATGTTTTTACACAATGCAGTTGGAATTTAAATGGGCAAAACTGCAAATAATGATCGGATTTCAATAGTCCGCAAATAATATAGTGATCCGCCATTTCGAAAAACTAGTCAAAAATTCTATTTGTGGCAATTTTCCTTCAGAAATTCCGAAACTCGCGATTTTTTCCGAACCACCTCTCCGAAAAAACACATCAATCTTCCCTGCGTTTGCCAACTGCTTGACTATGAGTTATTTCTTTGAAAATTCTGAAACATGACCCTTCTTCCCGGTTATTGAGAAACGTGTATGATTTGAATCATATCGCCGAAAACGAAAACTCAAATCATCCTCTCTTTCAATGTTTTCGGCTTGAACCTCCTCCCCTGTTTAAGTGAAAGAAGCGTCGTTTCCCCTTAAAAAAGTTTCGCGTTCTTTTTTAAATGTTCAAAGGACATTCGCGCAAGTAACCCAAGTCACCATTTGAATGTTTCGAAAAATGATCGGCCAAATGAAAGAATGCAACCATACACGAATCACGGCCGCGTGCTAAAACATGAGTGAGTGCCTCCTGCCGCAATTTTGCCAACGCAGCACGTTCTCTTTGCCGAGTGCGCTCCTTTTCACGCCTAGGAAAGAAACAAATTATGATAAGGTAACATGAATGAAGGCTGACAAACATTCACTCCAGGAACACTCACAAACAACGAGCATCCAATAGAGGTCATCCATCGCCTATCGAAAATTGAGCAACTTTATATCCCTTCTAAAACATGCATAGGACCAACTAAGAGGAATGCCGCTGAAAAAGAGTAGTAGTTTTTTTTTTTGAAGCGATAAGCCGTTTGGCAATATGATGAGGGATTTTGCGGGCAAGATTAAGACGATGGGCAGAAAAATGCAACCATGCCCATTTATAGGATGACGTTATTCGAATTTTTTATTTTCTTCCCAACTTTGACACTGCCCGCATTATAAAAGTGAAACTTCGTAAACTGCCTTCAAGCACGCGAACAAAACAAAAAAAAAAAAAAAAACACATACAAGTTTACATACACGCATGTGCGCATATGTGTGCACATTACGCAACCTATATAATATATGTGTCTATATGAAAACATGTGCATGTTGAACAGTTATAAGTGCATAAAATTGACAGATCTCATCGAAGTTGAACTGACAGGATAAGGACACACATCTCGGTGAAGAGATAAGAGTTAATCATATCTGGTCTGGTCTTAGCAAATTTAGATATCCCCTCTAAAATTTTGTTTCACAGAAGACGACAAACACTGCAGATCTGATCAAAAGCAAAGAACCTTCTCCACTCTTCCTGTATTTTGTGGATGTCAAGGAGAGCTTCTCCGAGCCGATCCGGGTGCGCCATTTTGGTGTGCCGTTCCAAGCCAAACGAAGTCAGGAAAATGCGCTCGGGGCAATAGCGGCACGGATAAGATTCCACTTCGTCAGCGATGCCTTAATATAACCTAAGCATGATGTTTCATCCCTGCATCACAGTTACGCACTGGGCAATATTCGTAGCAATCGAAGGCAAGATACGGAACCGAAGAAAGTGTGCATCCAAACAGACTTCGCGACGGTTTATTGAGCGTTCACAGTGCAAACAACAAACAAATGAGTGAAAAAAAAGGACGAAGGCGATGGGAAGATGACAGGGTTTGGACGAAGCGCTGGGTTTCATATAGAATGATGAGTATGTACAGAGAACCACATAGGCGGAAATCGCAATAAGCGGCTGTATAGGGCAATGAAATTGCTTTCCTCACAAGACAGTTCCTCTACTTGTCTTCTCTTCGTGACTTCGAACAACGGAGAGGAAAAGGGATGATTCTAAGTAAAGGATTGCCTAACTCCATATAAACTGATACTGTAAGGAATAAAAGTGATCTTTCTAGAAAATCTCGACATCTCTGTGGCAAACCCTTCTGTGGTTCCCAACTATATTCAGACGTTTAAATAAAATATAAGAAAGAATGCCTACCTGGCAGCGGATTTTCGACATACGGCTTGCCGTCGAACGGCAGAGGAGGAGCTTCGACAGTAATATGGCGTGGAAACTGCATTGGTGGTTCCCGCTGAGGCAAGGGACGGAACTGATCTTCATCTGGCAGCAGCCTCATCATGACCCCCCCGCGAACCACCACACCCTCACCTATATCGTCGTCAATATCACCAAGGGTCCCCTCGTCTGCAGCATCTTCAAAGAAAAAAAATCCCAATTTAAAGAACAACAGCAATTAGGTTACAGTTCAGTAAAATGACCTCTGAACGTATCACGACGAACAAGGAGGAAGCTTAGTTACTGCTCCAAACAATTCGTTGAATAGTAGTGAACCAAGTGCCCCATTAATTAAACATCATAAACTACGCTCCTAATAGGAATTGAACGCTGCCCATGAGCTAACTTAATGGTACAGGAAAAGCTAGCAAGTATTAATTCAACTGTCCCTTTTTTTGCTTTAGATAAAAATGACGACTCTGCTGGAGACCAATAATATCAAACTGCTAGACTTAATGAAACGGAAGCAGCGAATGCCGCATCTATTTAAAGTCAGCACTGCTGCTGTAGTAAAGCATCTCATATCCATGTGCTTTACTTCTAAGCACCATCAAGCAGATGCAAAATTCTGCATTACAACGACTGCAACTGATAAAGTGCTCTTTTGAGAATCCACATGAACAAGTAGTGACTTGCACATCGTCACACATAAATGTACTCAGATGCTGACAACTAGCACTTACGTACGCTTTAATATGAGAGCTCATTATCCGAGAAAAGCGCGCGCTTTCTTTTGCTTCCACAACACAGTCTGCCGTGTTGACAGAATAAATAACATGTTCTTCAGTATTCACTTTTAATCACTCACTGTATTTCTGTCTGCGAAAATGCTCATTCATTTACAGGTTCACTTTGCAAACTTCTCGATTAAAGTTTTATTTCCCGTGTTTTCAGTTCATTCACATTTCAGTTTCAAGAAAAAGCAATCGTGCCACACTCATCGAAAAATTACTGATATATATATATATATATATATATATATATATATATATATATATATATATATATATATATATATATATAGTATATATCAGTAATTACACGCTCCTCAACTATCCCATATTTCGATTCTTGGGCCACGCGGACTTACTGGTTCACTCCGATCCCTAGGCCGCGTGGACTTACAGGCCTATTTCGACCCTTACAAGGTGCACGGATTGTGCAAGATGCAAATAACATCCGACTTCGAGGGCTAGTAATTCGATACAACTTGTGCACTTCATTTTGACAGGTGTCACGCAGGCTACGCGAACTGCAATCACAGCCAATTTTAAAGAAGAGTCATACGAATGTTGAAAGTTAACCTCGTATCACATCAATGGAATAATTCAGAAAAGCCGAGAATTCAACTGGATATTCAAGCATCCCAAGAGCACTTACCAAATACACCTGTGGAAATGCTCGTTCCTCATCAGCCAAAACAAGCTTCAATACAAGTATATAATGCGGTATTATGGGCACTGAAAATTTCCCCCAAGAAGACCGCTCTTAGATCCTCGTCTGTCATATGCAAGGCGACATTATCCTCTCAACTCTTCTGGACAAAACACTGAGCAAAATATTTTTTAAACGTTTCTTCCCACATAAATGCACTAAAACTAGTGTTTGTTATTCTAAATGCATGGTGGATCTCGTAGCCATAATAAGTTCACGCCGATCAGGAGTATAGTCGCATCGGCAATACGGGACACGATTAAAGGATTAGGAGTGCCAAAAGGACTTTTACGTACATCAAAGGTAGTTACAAGAAATGCTGGCAGTGTCACCGAACATAATCCTTCAATCTCAAAGCGTGAAAAAGAATATATCATGTACAAGCTTATGAATTAGAAATCCACTCAAACCGTAAGCATCGTAGGTAAAACTATATAAAAGTAAGACTCATAATCTTAAGCAACACGTATAAAAAAGAATCGTAAGTAGGACTCACAACGCTGATGATCGACGGTTAATGAAGGATGCAGTCGCTTGCGCGAAATAATCCGCGGCTCTCTGCGCATCGCTTTCTACCTTCCCGAGCTTTAAAAACACTTGTGTGGGACCGTCGAGCAGGATCCGACGGGTTACATCGCTTAGCGGTTCCAAAAATAAAGCATAGGCATTGTTTACCTGCAAGAAATGGAAAAGGACAGTGAAAAATGGCGAACTTGCAGCAGCAAAAAGCGCCCTCCGGAAATACGAAAAACAACAACGTGCAACTATCAAATGCCATAAAGAATGTCTCTCATTTAATATTTCGAATCTGCGACCGTCCCGACGTTTGACGTAGCTTAGCGAAGTGGCGACGCTCGTTTACTACGAGCACTAAGAAGCACGCACCGATAGGAAACATAAACACTGATTAGCAACCAAGACTGCAGTCTGTTTTTATCTCGAGCTAGTGCCGCGAAGGCATGGGGAGGTCATAATCCACAGAGGGGGAGACATCACTTCAAGATCAACACAAGTGTGAGCAAAACATCTCGTTGCACAAAATGAAGATCACCACGATAATCACAACAACTCATTTGATCATAACACATCGCTCGGTAATAGAAGTGAATAAAGAAGGAATCACCGTTCAAAATGAATCGACGCAAACATCGGTGATGGAGTTTGACTTGTCCAAGACAGGTCCTCTTCCAAAACCAAACGCAAGCAGACCAACACCAAGAGACAGTATATGTAATAGAATAAACACACGGCTAGGTTAAACCTGGTCCACCTGTCATCAGCAGCGTGTTAGTAAGCCTCATAAGGGCAACGGGAAGGGCGAGGAATGTCACGAAAGGGCAGGCAGATTTTTTGAAAGAGTGGGAAGAGGGTTAATATAGGGAAACGACCCGTGAGCAGCAAACAGTGAAGGTGGGAGTCACCTTATTAAATCACCAGCGTTTTGAAAGCGACCGCTTCAAAAGCGGGACCAGAATCGGGAAAAAACATTTCTCTTCCTGGTCTTAAACTGCTGCCATACAAGTAACGACGGACAATCACTGCTGGAAACACCCTTTTATGGGACTGATTTCCGCGCTGCAAAGTTTTGCAGAGAGAGCTTGCACAAAAACAGGCAACCTTTTTAACTATGATGTCGTAACTCCACCGGGTGTTATGCTCATATTTCGTGCTTCTTAAAAAACGTGCTCACGACTCCTGCTGCCTCTCGCACCCGAGGCTGGCTCGCGGGTTATCTGTGATATCAAAATATTAGTGATATGCAAGTGTGGCGAGATACCGCGAATGTTGCGTGGTACTAACCAGCTTTTCAAATTATACCTCAATATGCTATTATTTTAAAATATGCATGAAACATGCCAAAACTGGAACATCCGCTCCAACCTGTCCAACCTAAAAACAAAAGACTATTCGAAATCTCTTCTTCATCCTCTTGAATTGCAATCCTTCTCCTATCCCATGATTAAAAAGAATCAATCGCACCTGTGTCCAACCGATGTCGGAGCTGCCAAGCGTTGATGAACATTTATGCAGTTAGCACCAACATCCCGTCAACACCTTGCAAATAGTTAGCTGCTTGGGTGTCAGCATTTACTGCGTTGCCGCCTCATCCGTTGGCGCTTACCGACTCATGAAATTACCGATCCCCGCGTGCACCCAACCCACCTTTGGCCCTAAAACAGTAGCGCAAAGTGTTCGCACGGTGACGCAAACCCGCCACCTTGCAATCGGTGCTCTCGGATACGACAAAAATTATAGCCGAATTCAACCGCTGCTCAGCCGCAGACCTGACCTCGAATATCTTCTACCGCCCCGAGGTAAATGGCTCATTCGCGCATTGTTCGCACAACATAAACGCGCCACCACCCCTTCCTTGTAAGAAAATACGTAAGTCAATCGCAACCAAAACAACACGAAAGGAGGGTTACAATAAGAAATCAACCGGAAGTGCACTTTGCAACTTTGGATATTAGAGTCGAAAGAATAAAGGAAACTGTCTGGCGAATACGATGTGACAGTGTTGTAAAAACGTTCGAGAGCTGCGTTTGAAATATGTTTGAAACGTGTTCATTTCCCTGTCCCCTCTCATCGATGGAAGGATGACAGCTTAGCTTATTTTTCGTAACAAGCACCTTTATTCACTCCTAAAAGTCGGTGTGGGTACAAAGATAAAGCAAATGTGAAGGAGGATACCCCTCTTCCACTTCATAAAACAACAACGGATTCGATACGGGAAAGCAATCACAAGGGAATGAAACTGGCATTTGTCAACAACTTCTCACACGCGGTCAGGTAACTGCAGAACGCACCCGACATCACTTCCGTCCAGAAAAATTTTAAAACGTCACGCATCGAGCGCAACTGCTACGGGAAATTGCGCGTCTCAGTTACAAAGTGAGCGACTCGTTGTCGCGAACGGAACACTGTAGGATGGAGCGAACTCGCCAAGCAAGATGAATAAGCTGTAGAACGGTTACCGTATCCCAAATAATCTTTTTGGGATCCGGACAATGAAACCAAGAAGAACCGGTCCCGGAATACCTTTACTGCCGTTACTTCCTCAATAGACTTACTTTTTTCTTTCATAAGTGGCGACTGCCACCTGTGCATAAAGAATCCAAGATCATCAATAAACGCTACGAATAACAGCAAAAAAACCTTGATGAACACTGATAATATTGCAGTCCCATGACCGCTCGGTATAACTGTAGTACCATTGTTGACCTCTTCCTTCTTCTTTCATCCTCTTGGAAATGATGTTAATCTCACCTTCAACTGAAAAAAAAAAACACAGGCGGCCTCAGTAAAAGGTTATCATCCGATTAGCGTGACTTCCTGAGTTGTAAGGTTGTTAGATAATCGTCAGATATTCGATAGTGGATCTTTTTACATGAAACGGCCTTATAGTCCCACTCTGTTGGACTTCGTCCTTGATTGGTCCACGATATCGCACTGCACTTCACTTTTTCAGGGAACGTGACGACTTCACCCGTGGGCGAATCAAGGAATATGAGAGCTCGGACCCCTAGACCTTGCAAAAGGAGAATCCACAGTCGAGGACCGAGGGGAGGAATCGGTGACCATTTAGCCACAAGAATGAAGGGACCCGAGAATGCCACACAAGAACGAAATCCATAACCCCTCCACACATATAGTATAACCCTTGGCCTGCACTGCTTGTTGAGGTAATGTGTTGCACATCCGCACAACGCGAAGTGTGAACAACTAGAGGACGATGTCAGGTACTGCCACTTTTCTTTCAAGTTTCAAAGGTCGTCTTCAGCGCAGTAAGAGAATTCGTGAACGCGAATATGCTATCAGTGGGAATGCTCGAAAAGTTTATCGTAAATTATTTGCATAGTTGGACGCCAGTTCAGTCCTTCTGAACTGATTCCACGGCAAAAATTTCGCCACTTTGAACGTAGTCGGGTGAGTCGGATGGGAGAGTAATTTGTGGACAGCTCTACTAGTGGATATGCGCCGCACATTTTCGATATCTGTGCTGCTTGACGGGTACTAGACAGCATTTAAACATACAAAGATCTGTCGGCAACATGGGACAAGGCCTCCATAGGCGGTCAAGGCGTTTACATTGAACGGAACGAACAGCAGCGTTCAATGTAATCACGATGACACTTTTAGATTACTACATAGTCGAAGGGGGCATTTATCCATAAACTTTACATCCAGTGCGTGGCATTCTCAGCAGAAATATCTAGTTGCCAGACTTGTAACCAACCTCCGATGCTAATGGATTGGTGCATAGTTCATGACAGTCAAGTCGAGTCACTTTTATTTCGCAAGCTTTGCCGTTTATTTTGTTTGTAAAGAGACAAAACTGTAAATTTTGAAATTATCAGCAAAATGCTTGCACGAACCTGACAGTAAATTCCGGTTCTTGAACCGACTGATTTTGCAATTCAGTGAAACCCATCCGGTTGGATCGCTAGCCTTGCTATTGGCATGATCTACTATATTTAATAAGTTTCAGCATTCAGACCACACTTTTGTTAGCAGCCGGTGTTTTGCCATTGTCCCGTCAGCTTTCCAGTGAAACCGCCGAATGCTTCAATGAAACGATTGAGCAAGAGTACTGCCATCAGCCATCCGTGTAACACCGATGCACACAAAAACATAAACTTAAAAAGAAACCTCGAACTGAAATGTTTCTCCCGTATCTATTAATAGGATCGCTGTCTGCTCTTTTATTATGCCGATGAACCGCCACGTTGGGTCGCTACTGCATCAACTTTCAACCACCACGCAAGTCTGAAGTGCTCGCACAGGTAATTAAAACTTTATGTGCAAATACGCATTGAAGTGACAGAACTTGCATTCATCAAAAAATAGTTCACCTCTCAGATTAACAACATGTCGATTAAGTTAATACCAGCAACAGTGGAAAGGAATAACTGCGCTCACCTCGACACTTAGAGAAAGACTTTCTGGCCCAATTCGCCGTTTGAGAAACTTTGAGACCACCAATCTTCATGGAAAGTTTATAATACGCAATTCAGAATGCCGCTTTGTATCAAAAATTGTGTTTGGTGGAGCACTTTGATGAATTTCCTACTCGCAGCCAACTCTTCCAACTCGATGCGCCTTAAACTAACAACAACCAAACTTCAAAAAAGTGCTCAGGAAGCTGTGTTTTACAGCCATCGGAAAGCCTGGCTGCTCCTTTTCTCTAGTCAGCTGGCATCAGTTTCTGACATTTCTGTTAAGTCTCAGTAACGCGACTGTGTTGATGGATTCAAATTCTTCCGGTTTGCCGCTTGCCCGACGTCTTTTTGCAGTTATTGCTGCCCGGTCTTATTCACCGAAACATATGAATCCGCGTTTCGAGTTGCCATTGTTTGACGTGATTAGCGGTGATATTCACTCCAATTTCGCTTTTTTCCACCACGTCTGTTTTATTATTCGCATTCTGTTTATTTTATTATTTATTAATCACATTCACGACAACAGCTCCATCAGATCGTCGGAAATGTTTGCTCTGTTCCATCGCATCAAACCTTTTCCCAGCCTTCCCATTCTGTTCCGTTAAAGCATTTGATCAAAAAACCGCTCTTTAGAACACCTGTTATTTTATGAGTTCCTTTCTCCTCAAGCTGTTGGCTGCCGAAGCAAATGCCCTTTACACTTCTCGCAGATATACAGGTATAAACAAAGGTAATGCATGAGTCAAGTGGGTACCCAACTTATAGAGCAAGTTATGCCTGCAGTGTCCTTTAATGACAACCTCGTCGGTTATTTTATAAACGTTTTCATCTGGCAGCAGCTTAGTGCCACCCAAAAAACAAGTAAACTGTTGTGACATCGTGACGTCCATCCTCGAAACCTGTTGCACTTGCCACACCTGCAGAAGATGGATGTATCTCATGCAAAAGACCTACAAGATCCTCCATCTGCCATTCGACGAACTCGTGCCCTTTACAGCTTGTCGAAATCAACATACATTGCAATGGGATCCTAAATAAAGAAGGCTTATGGATTTGTAAGTTTTAAAACGAGTGCGTACTCTTGATTCCATTTAGAGAGGCGTGCACTTGTGGTGAAATCCTTAGATTCAAACGGGGTCTTGCATGTGGGGGGGGAGAGGGTGAGGGTGAGGCTCACGCCACTCACACTTGAGGTTGATATTAAGGAGATGTCACTAAACCAGAAAGTGCTTTTAGCTTGCTCCTCATATTGCTTTGTTGTAACCTGCACTGTGTACTCCCAAGCAGTGATGCTTGCTATCTCTCCCTGGCCTCTGTTAGCTCATACAAAGCAAGAAGTTCTTCAAGTTTACGCCCAATCAGCTTTATGCTTAAATGGCATCAACTCTGTGAAGCGAAATTCTCTGACCGTCTCTCAGAGGGTTTTCATCGGCTCCACTTCCTCAACGAAAACAATCACTGCTGTGTACATTAAACGTTTCACAGTATGTCGCTTGCTTGCAAAGATTGCTTGATCTTTGAATGCAACTTCATTCACATATATTCTGCTGATTTGTGAATCCTCCACCCCTCCACCCCTTATATATTTGCCGCTTACTCTTGCTGCAGAATACACAAAGTATTTGAGAACGGTGTCAAAAAACTTCGAACTGAATACCGAAAGTCAGAGAACAACGTTACAGACCGCAGATTAAAAAGGAGTTAGGAAGTGCCCCTTTTACATGCGCAGGGAGGAGTGATAAGTTAAAGAATTGCGTATCACACCACCACCTAAGACAACTTTCGTGACCGCTGCATCGGTGCAACAAAAGTTGAGGTTTCAAAAACATTGTGGCACTTTCTAGAACTGAAACGAGTTGGGTGCTGTGATTTCGCGAAGAACACTTTCTAAGCTACCTTCTGACCATCAAAAATCTCCATGCCATTATAACAAGTCATGGTGTTTTGATATCCTTGTTGATCTCTCCTAAGGCATTTTTAGCGCACCTCTTAGGGTCGACCCTCACGACAACTACTAGATTAGAAGAATAAAAGTATAAATTTTGATTTTTGGTACCATCACCGCTGAATCAGCAGCAGCTGCGGGAACTCTTACCGAAGACGGGACGAAAAGGCGCGGCTTCTCATACCATAAAGCTCTAGAAAAAACTGTGTATCTAATGAAATCCTAAATTCGAGTATACTGGAAGAATGAAAACGGAGCCACGAGTTTGCTTTCAGAACTTGGACTCACAACGGGCTCCAAATGTCGTTAAAATCGGTACCGTGCATCTTGAGTCGGGTTGTGCCGATAAACGGAAAAATGTTGATTTTTGCTAAGAAAAGAGCAAAAAATGAAAAGGTTATAAGACGCCGGTAACAACACACAAGAATAAAAAGCCACATCCACAGGGCACAGTTCACAGGAGAGAACAAAATTCATATACGAGAGAACCAGCGACAGTCAGCCACCTTGAAGGGCAACTTCGGGATGGCAGCAACAACAACAAAGAACAACAACTCATTCGAGCAATCTCAGCTCACTCTGTCAAGTGGACGTTTAGATCTTTTTTGCAACTACGGAGGCGCAAACTTTTCACATGGAATTTTTTCTTTCCCCACTTTTTCCACCTTTCTTTTGTTATAATTTTTTTGAAGGCCCGCACTTTCTTTCATGAACTAGACTAGGTTTTGTGCCTTTCACTTACCACTTAGGAAACATCACTTTCACTTCAAAAATTGAGAAATTTCGCCTCCATGAGTTCAGCAAACGCCAACAGAGGATAAACCAGTGCGGAAGGAGCATCAGACATGTACACTGAGATATGCGTTCAGAGAGAGTCTAAACGTGGCAGAACCCTTAAGAAAACAATGAGATTATCGATGCGTAAGAAGCGTGACTAAAGAGGAATGGAGCAGCGAGAACGGAGATGCCAAAGAGGCATGAGAACCCGTGCCTTAACAGTGACAGAGCAATCATACTCGAGTAATCGATGATGCCGAAAAATTATTGTGGAGGTATTGAAGGGAAATGCTATGTGACTGCACAGTGCCAAGGCAAGTCCATCGACTTAAACTAAGACTATAAAATCGAACACTTTTGAGTAAACAAAGTCAAGTGAATCGAAAAATATCAGAAAAAAAGGATCTACCCTCGGGAGGTTTTCTTAGCAACCGACTACCCGCTCCCTTCTTCCCCCTCGCACGTACACTGTCAGAACCGCATAGCAAAACCACACATAGCAGTATCACACAACGTTCTCTCCACCACTGCAGTGAGGAGCTTCCTCTTTCCCATCGTTAGGGGTTCCTCTGTGACTGCTTAATTCCATGTATTCCATCAGACTGCAAAGTTCAATGCATAAATATTCATGTAAGATGAGCACTCTTGGGCCACTGAAAGAAAAGTCTCAACTTTCGAGAGTACTATTTCTTTAGCAATAACAACACCTCAAAATGTTAGTGTTTGAACGAACGATCAAGTGAACCTCTTACTTGCTGCTGGCCGCTGTTCGCCTCTTCCGCCGGCATCGAACATGTTGGAGTCTTCGTAGTCCCAGCTACAAACTTAGGTGAGCGTTTGTGGTATAAATGGATCTCCCTTTCGAAACCTAAAAGGAAACTTTCACAGGATTTCGCGATTAGCCCACAAATCTATAAATCCTGGACTGCGATCCAGAACACCAACAAACATAAAACAGATATCTAAAGGTTCCCCTAAAATTATCACCTGTTTCCCAACGAATTACCAGCCAAAATTCCGGGTATATGGTTAAGTGGGGATTCAGAGCGCGATTCGTATCCATCGCGTAGGCATCTGCAAGAAACGACCCATTCCAGAAGAATGTCAGGAATGCATAACTAGCACTAATCATTGTGAATGCTGTTTTCGATGGAGGGGTCACTCTGGCCGACATTTTTGACGTTAAATTATCGGCCTTATGCGAATAATTCTGCTGCAACAGCCACCTTCCCAGGAGAAGCGAAGTATCGCGGCACCATACCCAATGTAAAAGAACTTTAACTCTTCCTACACCCGAAAAAACATTCAGACCCTGGACAATGGCGTTCTGCATATTCCACGTTAGAAGCACTCAACATAAAAATATCGATCTTAGCGTCTATCCGCAGCAGTAAAGAAGACCCTCTTTGTAGTCCAAACTGAATGTTACGTGTTTAGGTAATGGGTGAGAATGAAAAGAATGAGAAACGCTATCGAAAAGAGAATTATCTCATCAACGAATATTTTCAGATCAACATTCTTTCTGGACTGTGCAGGTTATGTTTTCGCAGAGAACGCTGACCCTTCCCCTCCTCAGTCCTTCCCTCAAGAAAGCAACTAACATCAACCTCATCAAAACAAGTGCCGGAGAATCTTGAGTGATAATGATGCCAATAAACAAACACTGCTCGGAACGCACAAAACAAGACCGCTTCCCTTCCAGTTTTTCTTAATTTAACATGTTTCAAGGCGGAAGCCGTTCCGCAACCAAACTTGCATAAGTGCTGCTCAGAACCACGTTGCAAATACTCCCTCCAAATTATGAAGGTCCTTACACAGGTAGTTCTTTCGAAGAACGGGAAGAACAACTGACTAAGTTTTTTCGTTGGCGGCCATACCTCCTTTGTATTCCAAAAATTACCCATTTTTGGTATCATCGGGTCAATCGACCGACTCTCCAGTCTCGAAAAAAAAAAAGCGCAGCTACACTGAATGGATACCAACCTAACACACCAAATACTAAAGAAAGCAATAGACTCAGTGCATATCATTTCAAAGCGCAAAGAGGACTATGCGTTTCGATGAAGACGAGATGCTGCGCATTCCTTACTCAAGTTAAGTTCCTCCTCAATATGGAAGTTTCCGCATCTTCTTTTTTAGCAACCAAAGCTTGCCTCTGTGAGAGATTAATGAAAAACACACGACTGCCTTTTTTTGCCCCCCCCCCCCACCTTTTCAGTCCACTTTTCAGGGACTCGCACGTTCACACTGAAATTCGGCTGCGTACTCCCAGCTGGTGGCAATGGAAAGGTGTTATTTGCAGCCCCACCCTCACAATTCTTTCAATCCAAAGTCGAACTCAAGGCAAATCTTCATATAAAGAAGAGTATTCATTGAGTTCAGGCTCCACCGACGGCGAGTAAAGCGATCAACGACACAACACAAGATGAGAGAAACAAACACAAGAAGTCGGCGAAACGCACCTTTGGTCTTCGCTTTCGGAGCTTCGAGGAGCTCACAGGACTCAAAACCGACCTCACGAATGAGGAATTCCTGGAAAGCATCCGGCAAAAATTGAATGCTTTTGTACGTCTCCTGCACTTCGGGCTGAAATTTCACTTCAAACAGAAAATTCTGTGAATTTTTAAATATAGATGCACCTGAAAGTTGCCCAACTATAAAAACATGTGAAATCGTGGAAATTCTATATCATCACATTAAGCGCTTCTCTTCAAATAGAATTTCTGCAATCTTTTCTAAATTATCTAATAGGAGAGTTTAAGGCGCAGCGTAGAAAACGGATCAACTTCACCGTTCATCTATCGTGGATATCAAGTCGAAAAAAAGCGCTTTTCTTAGATATAAAGATAGATGTTCAAATACTCTTGACCGGCCAAAGATGCATCATACTGAGAAAATCAGTCCTTATCAAACGCGTTCATTTTTGAAGAAATATCTCGTAAAAGGAGAACAAAGATAGAAGAAAGTGCTAACGAACTGTTATTTTGGCTCTCTTCTTGTACGAGCGGAAAGCCTGTGGCTCCAGAATGAACAATCCACCAGGACGGAGCTGCAGAAAAGCACGTCTAAAGAAGCGTTTGAGACCAGCATCACCCCAGTTGAGGTGAATCCATTTGGTGATACTCAACGCCAATATTACGTCGAATTCCTCCTTCACCTTAAAACAACTTCAGTGTATTCATCACTGTCGCGGAGGTACCAACTCACAGCCTTCTGCAAAGTCCACATACGCAAACAAGAAAAAATTGAAGAGAAGGATTAAAAATGCAATCAGGAAAAGGAATCTGTGAAATGGAATAAAATCATAGTTAAGTTGTACAACGGGACTAAATCTTTTCCAAGAGCACAGTGCTGCAAATAACATATGAATAACTAGTTGGAGGAAAAGTGAGCCGCTGTTCGCTGTTAGTTCTCATTTCAACTCTTACTTCGAAGCACGAAGCATATGAAAGCCGTTCACAGTTGTTGATAGGACGCAACAGACGACAACCAATGGATGAAAATGCAATCTCTACAAACGATCTCAGACAAAACGTAGAGCGCTACTTGGTTAAGGCAATCGTCGCTCTCGAGCACATAGTTCTGACGCCTGAACCATACGTTGTCCGGAAGGCAGTCGAAAACTTGGTAGAATGCGCCGATATCGGACCATAACGACGAGCGAATGAGGCCGGAAAAACTGCCTTTGATCTCAACAGAAACAATTCACGCAAAACAAAACATAATTACAGCCTTGTACACCTATCAAATAATAAAGACATCATACGAAAGGGACATTTACACCGAAAGTTGTTGGATGCAACCTTGCTAAGAAATTGACCAACAAACATTAAAATGCTTACTGCTCGCCCGAAATTCAAAACTGCTTTCATTTGCTTCGCTAATTCTTGCTTGTAAACTTTTGGCTTCTTTACATCGGAGAAAATCTCCGAGGTGCTCCAATTGGCAAAGAAAAAAATGCCACCCTGTTCATATTTGACTACCTGTTATATCTGTAGACATCGTACCGATAGGTTAACTTCTGCACAGGACTGCAAACTTTATATTAAATAGGCCAGAAATCGGGAGCGTGCAAAAACTTGGTGCCTCAGATAAATGCGCAAGAATCTATTCAGAGTTGAGGAATAGGTCTACACCATATATATTTAGCAAACAAATGACAATTGTTGTTTTCCACGACATATTTCCGTGACATATTCACGAAGGAAACTAAATTTGACAAAGCAAAAAATTTTTTTACTGAAGAAACGTTGCCTGGAAGATTTGTACCTTTTAAGTTTTTGAAGTTCTTCGACTACTGACATGAGCATGGGCTCGCTGGATGTGTCTAGCTAGGGGACGTCCCAACAATTTGTGATTTCTTTCTGGGACCACTCTTTCATAAATTAGTTCGAAACTTCTGGCAGCACTAATTGTGAACCAAAACGACGACAGTTCGCCGCAGAATCAATTACACTAACACCTCCGGTGGAGCATACCATGCACGACTAAAAGATGGTGCATAATTTGAAAGAGGATTTGCAATAATTAGCCACTTTTAAGAGGGAAAGGAGCATTCTGGTGGAGAGGTTTCCACTGGAGGATTTATCAGTGGGATATTACATTAGCACAATGTGATAAGCCGGAAACTCAAGAAACCAAAAAGCTTACAGCAGTATCGCCATCACAGTAATGTCGAATGTTTTTTCTGGCCACTCCAATCAGATGGTCATCAATATCAATGCCGAGGATACGCCTTGGCTCGAAATCCTTCGCGATCGAGAGCGTTATGTAACCGGCATTGCAGCCCACATCTAGGACCGCCTTCTTCTGGAACCATTCTTTTCTGAACACAGACAGACGGGGATCGCGGGCACTGCTGTCCTCCATACGAGTTCCATAGTAACGGTTGAAGTTCCCATATCGGAACCTAAGTACGCCACCATCAGATGTAGCAGATGGTCGAATTAAGCATCGCAATATCACTCAACCATTCAGCAACTCAACTGGCTGGATTGTCTCTTTCCAATTTTTTTAATACCAGCCATTGTTCTCTTTCAAAGCTGAGAAATACTCTATGACCTCGTACTTTCTTGTGAAACTCTATTTGAGGGTTAATTTCCACTGCATTAAACGAAGAGATTGTTTACGGAGCAATGATGGCATCATCGTTGCTCCTGAGTCTCTCTCTACCTCTTGAAGGATGCGACAGACCAATATACCGTGTACTGCTTTTCAACGATCTTATGCATTAAAAATATCAAAAAAGGAATTATTGTATACGAACACCGACATTTCCAAGAGGGATTTGCAAACTCGCGAGCACTACATGAATGGGATGCGCTCCAAGTAATGAGGAGAAATCAATCAAATTCAGCCTAAAGAAAGGACGCCCTCCGCGTCAACATGCCAAACAGCTAACCTGTTCTTCTCCTTCACCTCCTTCGAAAAGCCCTGCCCTTGCGCTTTGACCCGCTTCGTCGATCCCTGTTGAGCTGTGCTCGATTCGCCATTCCCCAATGCGACCGGGATGTTGGCAGCACACAGCACTTGCTGCTGCGTCTGCAACGTCGAGGTCGTTGTAACCAGGTCCAGCAGGCCGCCTGCGGCTGCATGTGTGTCATTGCTCTCATTATACTTCATCGAAAAGCCGTCCCCTCCTTGACTACGCTGTCGCTGGCCATCACCCGCAGCGGCAGAGAACTTGCGCTGAAATTATCGACGTTTAATGACCATTAACAAATACATTCCCTGATCCCTAGAATTATCATCACTTAAAGTGATCGTTACACAAAACAAGGAGAAAAAATCGTTATGCAGTCAATGAACGATGTTGCTAAGTAAAGAGGAACTCTCTCTCTATCTCTCTAGCTATTTCTCCAATTCCATCATCACCGAGCACTTTCTAGTTAACTTTATTAGCTACCATAATCACCCCACAAATTCTTTCTTACGTTTCCGACTGTCTCTTTCGAACACCTCTCACCCAATAATGGTCAGGTGTCAGCTGACAAAAAAGAGCAAGCGACGCATCCCTCTTTGTCGGTTTAACAGGAGATTCGAACTGAGGCTACTCCAAATAGCATACTGTTTACTGAAAGGACTGAAAAAATTACAACTCAAATTACTTTGTCTCAACTCTCTACAGAAAATTTTTGAATTTTTCGTAACGAAGAAATCAGGTTGGAAAGTAGTCTCAAGCGCTGGACTGGATTTGTTCGCTTGCTAGGAACAAATCATGAACATTTTCCAACAGCTATATCGCAAAGTGGGCGCTTTGGAAAAACGGTGAAAAACAGTAGAAGCCTTTGGAAGAGCCCAATATCGTCTTGTAGAGGGCGTCGAGATCCTGTGATTAGAAGTAATATGGGATGCCCATAAAATCAGCGACCAGCACATCCCTTCATTCTGGCTGAGTATCGTGATGACCTACCTGTCGCCGAATCAATTACACAGCAGTAACAAAGGCGAAGAATGATAAGTTCTCTGAGCAAACTTCGCCAGCACTTCGTCTCTAATGAGCGGTCACAACTGTGAATCTTTATTCTACCACGTGTGATTTCTCATTTATTCCTTGATTATATGTGGTTGCTTCCACTTCCTTTCTCTCCAGATTCGACCTTCTTCCTCCCTTCACATCAACCTCAGATATCTTTTTGTTAGTTGCCGCCGAATGACGCCGCATAACAACGGAAAGCTGTGGCATGGTTTCTTTCTGCTACTGTTATTACGCAGGTCTCTTCATTTGTTAATTATACGAAACAAAACTGCGAACCAAGCACCTTTCCAAACATAAATTGAACTGCGCACAACAAACTGTCATTTAACGTGCAACTGCTGCCGGATAATATAAACTTGCGAGTGGAAAAGGGTATAACCATACAAAACTTCTAAATTGACGCTCTGAATTTATACATCGCCGAGAATTCGTTTTCCATTTCTGTAGCTGACGACCCGGAAAGACAGTTGTGCAAAGACGTTTATTTGTTGCACAGACACAACCTCAACATATAACCTAGCTTGGCCAATACCACAGAAAAATCAATTTGCCAAAACTCTGCAGATCATCGATCACCTCGCGTTGTCATTTGTTGATCACTTAAGCATGTTATAAGTGACGCCACAAAAGAGGAAATACGATGTTCAAATGCACTAACCACAAGCGAAACAGGCACCGGAGAAACAATTGCGTCATCCAAACGTCGATGGTCGCCACAAGCTGCAAACGTGTTCGACCGGCAACGTTTCTGCTCATCCTCGGGTCCAAGCGGGCTCTCGAGACCATCGCCCTGCTTGCTGCTTTTTCTCTTCCTAAGGTTTACCTTCACATTCATATCCTCTTTAATGACTTATAATCATGTAGCACGGGCTAAAACCAGAAGCTGTCGTAAACAATGCTCTGTCGTGAGATGACTTCAGTGGGACGGAGAGGCATTTTTCGAACGGAAACAGGCATTGTGCATGTTGAAATAGCAAACATGAAACGGTTTTTTTCATCCTTGCCATTTCTCAGTCAAGATGCGAACCAAACCAAGCAGCTCAATATAGAGAAGATATATTCATCCACTTCTGTCCTGAGAAACCGCTTGGTTGCAAGAGGGGAAGGGGGAGGGTTCGAGAGAGTGGAGGAGATGAGCAAGTACTGCTTATCCGTTGAGAATTCGCTTAAATTATGAACACCTTTATTCCGCGCCATTCAGGAACGCAAATTGCAAACCCTAAAAACCTTGCCACATAACACTTTAATATCATGCTCAACATCGAGACATAAACTACTAAGGAACGTTAGGCAAACCTTTTATTGCGATTCTTGGTAATGCTGCGCAAGTTGAGAGGGTCATGCATATTCTTCGGAATGATTACTTCGAGCGGTTTCATGACTTCCGTTACATCGACTGGTTTCACCGACTCGAGATTTAAAGGATCTTTGATGTTGCCTCCGTGCAAGAACGGCATCTCTCCACCTTCACCTCTTCTTCTTTTAGCACCCCACGAAGCGGTATCACCTCAACAATGGTGCCGTCTCATTTTTTTTCCTCTACAAATCGCCGTTAAGTGATCAAAAGTTTGGCCAATTGACGTGTAAACTGATCACCATATATTTATTATTCTTCAGCCGCTCATAAGACTGCTCGTCTTGATAGATAAAATTGCAAAAGCGGATATTCTGCTCACTTTTCTATCTCTTTAAACTGCAACAGTATTACGTTCACAGAGAAGAATAAGTTGGACAGTGTTTTCGAATTTAACACAGAATGGATACCTACCGGTGTAACGACGTCTATGTGAACCACTTGCACCTCCTCTGCGAGATCGTAAGCCCCACTGAGAACGTCTGTCACGATGCTGTTCACTTAGCTCGGAACTGCCTGGGGTTTCAACGTTTGATCCGGAGGATTCAGCGCCAATGCACTGCTTCACTACACTATCTTCTGTCTGCAACGACGAATCGTCCATTGATGATCGTACTGAAGAATATAGCAGACTGCAGCCTTGAAAAAAAAGGAGACGAGTGCGAAATTACGACAATGTTTTTTCGAACTAACACATTGCAAAGTCACGTCAGTATTATCTTCAAAGAAAATAGCGAAATTTTTCGGCGGTCTTTAATCTGGAAAGTGGCGCCTTGTGACTTCGGTCATCAAGAGTATCGATTCTATGCGAACGAAACACGCAGAAAGAAAACGATGCGAATCATTCACAGAGCGATTAAGGCAACTGACTTGCAACGAGCAGATTGAACTTACAAAATGCAACATACCTCTCCTAGTGAACGGGATGATAAATATTTGGGTGGTCTTTTTCCAATGATCATAAACGGGGTGGCCCAATTTATTGCAGTTTGGCTGCTCGGTGCATTTTCAAAAAATGCACCACGTGTGAAAATAACAGCAGGTAATATCGCTCTCTGTACTCATCGAGCGGACAGATCCTCACTACTAATATTCGAAGAGGTCATACTTTATTCAGCTCAATGCCAAACATTTATCCAGTCGAGTGGATGTGGCAATTTGCAAACTCAATGAATTAATTTCAGTGAATCTGACTGGGTGCCGCTTCGTTGGAGGAACGGGAAACGACCTCGAGTATCGACGCGTCATCGATTCAGACAACACTAAGGACCAGCCACGTTCCATATAGAAATGACCTAGACCTTTTGCTCAAGAAAGAAAAGTACTTTTACCCAGACGGCATTCTGATAAGAGCGTCTGCATGGCTTGACTACGCCTCAATAATTATTTTGCAAATGAAACCTGTCGAGTATGAGATCGCTATGTGACATTTAACGTATCAACGTAGTACAATTCAGAGGGATGGAGGGATGAAGGGGGGACGGGCACGAGAAACAAGGGAGGGCATTCAGGCGGATTTGGAATGTGGGCACAGAGAAACGTCACATAACACTTCTCTGCAAATTTTAAAAGGTTGCAAAGTTTCAGCCTCACAAACCTTCTCAATGAAGCATAATCATCTGAAATTGTCTCCTAAGGAGAAATACGGAAACAGACTGTGCCTACGAACCTCAGCGAGAAAGCTGTACTTCTGACACTTGCGCCCCAAGGAAACAGCCGCAAGCTGAAACATCAGTTAACGCTAAAATGGCAGGTGCGATGTTTAAAAAAAAAACCAATCTAACCCAAGGGGTAGACACACACGTAATCTATGAACCGTTGGTCATTTACTAAAGGCGCAATTATTAGAGGCGCAAATGTCGCGGCACCGGATTCGAGCAGCGTTTCTAGCAAGATGCAAAGCCATCAGTACCGAAATCGACCAGCCGCGGCATAGTTATGCCCCATTGGTGATTTCAACACCACTGTGAAGACTTGAAATGAAGTGCTAGCCGTCGACATCATTGCAGTCTCCTCCCGTTGCTTTTATACACAATAACGATCTGACGGCTCTATCCAGGTATCCTCATCTCACCGAAGTCGTACTTTGTAGACAGAAATCGAGGTTCTCGGAGGTTCGCGCCTAAATCTCGAAAGCGTCGGCAAACTACAGAGCCTTTAGGACGAATCTTAGGACAGCGTTCTTTTCATTCCAAAATTAATCCTTGGAATCGGTTTCGACAATGAGCCACATAGAATTGTGTCATATTGTGTCTTTTCAGGTTCCCGTTTGAGCGACTCCTCTCTGCTGCTTTGAGAAGCGTCACGTCAATTGTACCGAACCGATCTCGGTGGTGAGTATCACTGTGAGTTTTGCTTTGCAGCATCAGTTGTTACTAAGCCCTCGGTGGAGTCTGATGTGATCCGTGTGACCCGTGTAAATGTTTGGCGGTCATACCACACTTTGTAACACCACTATGCAATAGAAAGAAACTGCGTTTACTAAGTGTCAACGTGATGTATTTGTAAGAGCTGCGCAGTTTAGCACGCCGCACGAGTCGACATCCTATTCAGATGGTTAAAGGGGGAGGGGAAGGCGAAGGAAGGAAGTCGAGGAAGATGTTACGAGTTCATATAGTTGTCGGGTTCGTGTAGTTGTTGACTGCAGATCAGTGAACATGACCAGGATGTCGGGCGGCAAACCGTGCAGCGCGCCGAAATAGTGCTTGCAGCCCAGCAAAAGTCACACTTCCTTACGAGTAATGTTACACTTTCTCACAGGTGAGACCTAGAATTGCAAAGTTTACACCCCCATTACAAGAGCCACATTCAGGCTGAGGAGCTTGGCGGCTGCAGCTTCCCGCTCCTGCACAATGGACTCGTAGACAGGCAACGTCGACGCTCGTCGAGGTAAACATTAAAACACGAGTTACATATTAAGCCATGGGGCAGATCCAACGGTCAGATAGACGGTAGAACGATAACACCTACAACAAATTCCTTACCTGGTATGGACCAATACATAGTGAGCAAACCTAGCCATCTATCATTTACTAACATTCACTCCACAATCCCAGACTTTGCTAGGTCACACTGCCTACATCCATGACTCGTAAATCGTAAACACCAAGAAAAAATCGGTCATTAAAGCCTTCTAGACCCCGCATGACTTCGAGCATGAGAGCGCATGACCAGCTCAACCAACCGCCACAATGACAAATCCTTGCAATATTAACAGCCGGTCTCCATGCCACCGCTTTGTCGCGCGATTTAGTAATGTTTTATCTACAGTAGATTCACACTCGCTGCAGGAGTCGATTGAACAAATGAATTGCGGCACAACGGCGTTTCTCTCAACTCAACTGGAATTGTAATGCACCGCCTAGATGTCTGTTACCCTGCGTCCCAAACAATCGTAAACAACACATTATCTAAGAAGGTAAAAAGTTACAACCTCAAAAGCCTTCGTGACTATACCTATCCCGGACTCCTTTTCCTGACGAAGGATCAAACAGCGAGGCGTTGATAATGCCTGTCCGCATCCCTAACGAGGCGAAAATAAGCGAACGTCACTGTAGAGCAACAGCCGCCTCAGCCGATCCCACTATACATTTTTTGGACAAGGAGTGACAGACGGTTTCATTTAGTCAGGAAAGTGGACAACTTTGCATTTCTACACATCGCTGTGAATTCTGGAAGAACGTTCCAAGGCAACACATATACAGGAAAAGGACAAGAGTAATATGGTATGACAGAAGAGATGGGGTCCCCTAAAGGAAAGTGTGAATGTAGATAACTGCATAAACATGAACTGATACTGCAATAAACGAACTCAGTACCTAGTAGAGTGAAGTTCTTCTAATCGACTTCTGAAAACGAAAATATGCGCAACCGCTATATTTGGCGGAAGTTGCTTAAAGAGGTGTAATTCAGTACGCAGGGCTGAGTTAATCAGAGTTGCACGAGCATCTTTTCTTTCTGGCTAATGGGTGTGGGGACCGACACTTCTCGATGGCGCTAAGTTCAAGAGGACTTCAAAAGACATTTAAGGATCCCCTAGCGATTTGGAAAACAGTCGGGTCAGCAACCAGTTGACGGTATTCTAGTGATTGGCCTGGCGACGCTTTGTCTGATCCCCAACGAATGAAGTTTTTTGAACATTTTTGATGGAATTTATATGTCATTATGAATAACGTCACCAAACAATAAAAGTAAATAACGAAGCATTGAGCAAGAAGAGGTAGCAAAGGCTTTAAGGCAATGTTCAGCACACTTGCGTTATAAAGATCGTAGTTCAGAATTCTTTGCCACCAACCTATGAGTGCTATTGCTCATCGCTGATCTTCACCTCCAAATCACAATCTCTCTCAAGCGCAAATAATAGTGCTAAACCATTAATCAACAAGAGACACTCACCTCGAATACACGTATGGGAAACACAGAGTTTTGCATAACAAATGTTTTCATGCGATAAATTTAACTAATTAACGATCGGTCTATAAAATAAGCAAATTACTGGCGAGGATGATCACTTTTTGAATCGTTGCCGAAAAGTTTGCAATTATCAGCCAATTTTTCTGACCGATTATTTATATAAATAATGAAAGCAATACGCCCAAAATATTGCAACTCCACTGACAACGGTGCGGATGTTTGTGTTCGCTGTACTATTCGCTCCTTTAAAGATCTATCAAGACCACAGTCTCGAGTGATTCGATCTCTTCCAACATTAACAGTGATAGTCAGCATATGACTGATAACATCATCGATGACAACACCTCGTGCAAAACGACATATTAAAGTAATTTATAAATGAGGGGCTTCCAGAGTATCAGACTGGCCATTGAAATGGCTGCAATGCTCTTTGCGAACCGAAGAGTGCAGGAATCTCTTCTCGTTGTCCGGTCATCACTGGTGGTTCCTAAGGAAGCAGGTTAGTACCTCCTCTCTTATTGCTCCATAAATCCTTCATGTAAATGCAAATCGTTTGCACACGATTTGGAAGTATACCGATTCTGCTGTCGCTTTTTGTTTTTTCGTAATTAATCTTTGCAAGTTTTGTGCATAGTCGGGACCGTGGCACTTCAATAAATCCCAACAGAAGCACCACCTTTCAATGTTTCCTGAAATTATATGACTCGGTCTTGTTGTCCGCTGATGACGGAGGTCGTGCTTGAAAATTACTTGCAGTGTGCTTCAAACGCTGTGAAAGCATAACACTACACGTGTCTCCAGCATTTTTGAAAGTCTTTCTCAGTCTACTGCAGATCGATTTTGAAATATTTCATTCAGGTGTGCTCCCCTCACCTTGTTTCTCTTATAAAGATCGTTGGAAATGAGCAGGAACAGTTTCGTAAATTATTTCTCGCACTCCTCTCACATCGCTATCAGATTCGTTCAGAGAATTTCAGCCTTGAAACTTTCGAGGAGTACCGTATCGTGAAAGCTGATCCTACTGTATTTTACAAAATCGTGCGGTATTCTTCTAACATATCATTCAACAGTATCTTTTCACTCACCGAGCAGTGTAAGTGCACCTAGCAGTTGATCTAAGCAGTTCCAAGTTGAGTTGCCTCAGAACAAAGGTTCCAATATTCAACAGTCCCCTTAATTCAATCGATCTGAGAGTTCTTCCCACTGAGCAGCAGGTGTACCCTCCCTCTTTATAACTCAGGTGTTTTTCGTGGTTTGAGTGCCGTAACTTTATTCAATGTTCTTTCACCTCTTTTTTCATTACTTTTATGTGAATTTCTTAATTCATATACATGCATTTATATCGATGTCCTGCTGATGTACATCGGGCAGTTCTCATTATTCGGGTGAATAAAGACGCTTCATTTCAGTTCAGTTTAAAACCTTTGATAATGCCTTCCAGGAAGATGCGGTTCACCATGGTTTTGTTAAAGCTTTCGTTTGATATGGTAATTTATCGGGACTACTGTAAAGCTGCAGGTTAATGAAACAGACGGCGTCATTTAATAATTTTTTGTTGGCGAGGTTTCAAGGTGAAATCTGGGAAAATCTCATCTCAGTGACTATATTCGGTACTTACAGAACGCTGCAAACTCTGGGCAGATGATGTGGAGAACATAAAAACCCATTATTGAGCTCCATATTTATTAAAAAATGCTACCTCAAGATTTGCTTTCATTCCGAAAATGATCGGAGCTTTGACAGCCCCTGAAATATCCGTCGAGAAATACTTCGTTTTGTGTGTAAATTTTTCTTTTGGATGTTCCCTGTGCCTGTTTAGTGTAGATCTTGCTATAAAGGATATGATATCTACGTAAACGCCAATTCAGTGGCGTTGGAGTTTCGCCAATTAACCCAAGTTTTGTCCCTTGTTGTGGCCCACACTTCACAGTATTATACACAGCTTCGGTTGTCGCATGTGAAAAAGGACATGGAAGTCATTTAAAAAAGCAGTGGCGTTCCACTAAGGCATCAACTAAAAGACGTTTCGTGAAACGTACCAGCCTAATTATGAGCAGCGACATCGAGCTTCTAATTTGAACCCTTTGTGGCATTGTAAAGTTCAGTTCTGTTTACACCTGTGCTTCATGATCAGTGAGGGACAACACCTGTGGACAACTGCATTCAACCTTCCTCAAGAGTACCTCCTCCACAAAATTTGCACCTCATTCGAGGCGATGTCCCCTCCACATCAAAAAGAAGATAGCAAATCGAGCCGATTTTGAGCTGCAATATTTTTTCAAGGCGCTTCTATAGCAGTGTGGAAAGCGTACATTATTGAACGGCTGTCGTTTAAACAAATTGAAAACAGTTGCGCGCCTAAGAGGCTATCTTAGTCAACGCAGTTAATAAATCCATCGGATTTGCTGGGAATGGTCTACCTATCTTCATTCTTTCTTACTGCTCATTCTCCGTGAAGAATACGTGAGAAATGCTGTTGTGTGTATATACACAACAGCATATCTCAGGTATTCAACTGCATACCTGGGCTGTATGAGTTTGAGAATTCGTTTCGCAGAGTGTGCTTGAATTTTAACTGTTTGAATTTTACTCGCCTCACTCATAACGAACTTTGTTGGATTGTCTGGCTCGGGCGTGGATGTGAAGTTCTTTGGTCGTGATGAGTGCATCGTTTTGTGTGGGAAGCACATTTGCTGTGTTTAAAATGATTTGTCGCCAATTCTGTTAAAGGTGTTCTATATTCGAGTTATACTATGAGTCTCGCATCTTACTGTTCGCTGCAATGTTCAGATTTTCATGTGCACAAAATTTCTTCCGTTATCGGTAAATCCCGTGCTGAGAATATTGCCTTTTCCTACTTCAACCAAGTTGTTGGCGAATCCAGGTTTAGGATTCATACTCGGACAGTTGTGTTCGGGCGGGTCTTTGTGGGGATCGCGCGAGAGTTCCGCCATTAGGAGATCGGTGGAGAATACGATGAAGAAGGATGTCGTAACATGAAGTGCTTTGTTGAAAATAATTTGTGCATGACTGCAGGTAGTCGAAGATATTGTTGCATATAAAGGATGTACAGATGACGGGAAGGGAAAGGAGGGTGAAAGAGGAAATAATTTTGCAAACCCTCACCAGGAATAGTATCTCTAAGGTTGTATGATAGCAGTTTAGTCAACAGTAAATGAAGCGGCCTCAGCACGTCCACTTCTGCCTTCGAGCCATCGATGTGCAGCAAATCCTTGATCTTTCACCTTTGGGTATTCTCTCAGTGAATATAGGTAAGTCCTTAAATGTGAAAGTGAACATTACAGCGTTAACTGAGAATTTCATTGCTGACTCTAGTGCTACGGTTGAACCTCACACTGATATTACGGTATCTTGTTATTCAGACTGATGCTCCACTCATATTATGACATTGTTAATAAACGGCGCATTTGTCACGGCACCGTTTGCTCAGACTGATGTTTACGTAATGAACGGCGCATTTGTCATGGCACCATTCACAAGTTCAACACTGTACATGAGGATTATGTTTTACCTCTGTTTTACTTTTAGCAGGTTCGTCGTGAAATTATAATAACAATTTTGCATGTTTCTTGTTGAGTTGATCAGATTTGTCGATTCTTACTCCCGCCCTCCCCCCCCCCCCCCACTTTTATCAGTACACAATATCAGGACTGGAAACAAGGCTTAAAAAAGATTGAGTGATGTAAACTTGTGGGGCAAATTTTCCAACAACAATCGCAACGCGTTGCTGAAAACAGTACGGTCACCGTTTGTTTTTGACATT